>CM022082.1:5533028-6123028 GCA_011114355.1 Carex littledalei
GAGAATAGCTAAACTGCCCCTTACAAACTACGAGATTGTCACCTCCAAGGGCCGGGGAGGAGGATTATGGTTATTATGGAATGATACAATCTCGGTCAAAATTATTGAAGTCTCGGAATTTTTTATAATTGCTGTTATTCAAAAAGATCCAAACAGTGCGCCATGGCTATTCATAGGGGTGTATGGGGACTGTGCGGATCACCAAAATGACAACATCTGGATGAGAATTGAGTTTCATATTGCAAATTCGGGGTACCCGGTGTGTACCCTGGGAGATTTTAATGCCATCTCTAATAGTGCTGAGAAGAAGGGGGGGACTAAGAAGTTCAAGAAGAAAAATAGAAAGTTTAGAGAATTTGTTCAACGCTCGGGTCTGATTGATCTCGGGTACGGTGGGCCTGCATACACATGGGCCAACAACCAACAAGGAAAGAAATTAATTCTGGAACGATTGGATAGAGGCATGGCTACTACAGACTGGATCCATATCTTTCCCAATTCGAAAATCCTACACTTACCAAATTTCCAAAGCGACCACTTGCCTATACTTTTGAGAACCCAGCGAATGGAGAAAAAGAAACAAAAGACGTTCCGAGTGGAACAGTGGTGGATGCAAGACTCAGAATTTCTAGACATATGTGCGAAGGTTTCAGAAGGGGGTGATCTCAACTGGGATAATACATGTGCGAAGCTAAGGAAAGAAGTAAGAGGATGGAAAGAGGGAATGAAAGACCCAAACAAGGAGTTAAAGAAGATTGAGGAGGAATTGCAATACTTCATTAATGCTCAACAAGATGATAAAGTCCGTGACCAAATTGCAAGGTTACAGGCCGACTATGCAAAATATATTGTGGCACAAGAGATGTACTGGTTACAAAGATCAAGGCTAAATTGGGCACTTAGAGGAGATTCAAATACTCGGTTTTTCCATACGAGTACGGTGGTTAGAAGGAGGAGGAACTCAATTACGGCTATTCAAAAGGAGAATGGAGATTGGGCGGTGCAAGAGAAGGAGGTGCGCGGTGAATTTATTAACTATTTTAAAGCTGTTTACCTTGCAGGTGTCCAGGAAGGAGAAGAGAGCCCAGTTCAGATCCCGTTGCAAGTGCGAGAGGAAGTAAACCAAATACCGCAGGCAGCTTGGAACGAACTTGACAGAAGGCCAAGTGCGGATGATATCCGAAGAGTGGTGTTTGAACTTGGGCCCTTAAAAGCACCGGGCCCGGATGGAGTTACAGCAGCCCTTATTCAACAGGCATGGGGTAATTTCGGCCCAATAATCACTAATGAGGTTTTGCAGTTTTTTGAGACGGCCCAAATGAAAGACTCTATAGCGCGCTCCAATCTTGTACTGGTACCCAAGATTTCAGCTCCGACTAAGGTGTCGGATTATCGTCCGATAAGTGTCTGCAACCTTCTCTACAAGGTCATTTCAAAGCTAATAGCGAGGAAGATGCAGCCTTGGATTGATTTCTTGATCTCCAAATCGCAAACAGCTTTCGTGCCAGGGAGAGAGATCTCGGAGAATATAATTCTGCTTAGAGAAATACTCCACAGCTTCAGGACCCGGCGAAATGGTGAAGGGGAATTTGTGCTCAAGGCTGATCTGGCCAAAGCGTTTGATAGAGTAAATTGGTCGTATCTGTTCTCTCTACTACCGATTTACGGGTTCTCACCTACCCTGTGCAAGTGGATAAAGGCATGTGTGACTTCTTCAAAATTCACTATTCTCTTTAATGGGAAAGGGGATGGGTTTTTGAAGCCGACAAGGGGTTTAAGGCAAGGGTGTGCCATGTCGCCTTATTTATTTATAATATCTATGGACCCTCTGTCCAGATTATTAGAGGCTAATAGAAAGGTGGGAGTCCTCAAAGGGATCAGATTATCGAGATCGGCAATTCCCCTCACAAATTCGATGTTCGCTGATGATTTGTTGTTAATGGGATCTATGGAGCAGCAGGAGGTAAGGGAGTTTGGAAGGGTACTTTCGGAATTATGTGAGCTATCAGGAATGGAGCTCAATCCGACAAAGTCTAAAGTGTGGTTCAGTCGGGAAACAGTTCAGCAAGGGATAGACCAATTCCTGCACCGGTTCCAAGTAAGGTTGGCGGATGAGAATGAAAGATATCTTGGTTGTCCGGTCAAGACATCAGGGGATACAGATTTTGACTATATCGTTGAAAAATTCCAAGTTAGACTCAATTCTTGGAAATCAAGCTTGTTGTCACACGCGGGACGGCTAGTGCTGATCAAGTCAGTGATGGAGAGTTTGCCAATCTATGCTATGGGTACGGTGATTTTCCCGCCTAAGATTCTTAAAAAGCTGACTTCTATAATGCGAGCATTTTTCTGGGGCTCCACTGATGTGATGAAAAAAATGTGTTACGTGGCCTGGGATAAAATTACAAGGCCTAAGGGGATGGGAGGCCTCGGTTTGAGAAGCCTGAAAGAGCTCAATCAAGCCCTTGTACTGAAGAATGTTTGGAAAGTCATCACAAGACAGGAATGCTTGTGGGTAAGCATTATTGAATCAAAGTACTATCCTAGAGGCTCTTACTGGACAACATGTAGAAGATGTAACAGCACTAAGTTATGGCGGCAAATGGTGGACCTAAGAGGAACCATCCGACCTCACATCTCCTGGTCTATTGGAGATGGAAGTACAATCCCGGTTTTCTCTCAGCCATGGTTCCCCCAATGGGAAGCCTTCAAACCGGTACGACGAGAACAACGGGAGATGCGAGTCAGTGCTCTCTTAGACCCGGTGTCCCATAATTGGGATTTTCAGTCACTTCAGGAGGTCTTTGGCTTTTCGGTGGCTCTTTCTGTGGCAACAAATGAGGTAATTAGGCCTATTTTACCCCCGGCAAGAGACGGTTTGCTCTTTACTTTTGCAAGAGATGGGAAATTCTCTACTAAGAAAGCCTACCAGTTACTGAGGGGGGCTCAGCCTTTGATAGGAAACAAACAATTTTGGGAATGGTTGTGGGGGCATAAAGGTCTTTTACCAAAGTTCAAGCTTTTTATCTGGAGGTGTTATTTCAATGCGATACCGGTACAGGCTGAGATTGCGAGACGAATTCACTCACTGTCACCACAGTGCAAAGTTTGCATGTTGGAGGACGAAACAATCACTCATGCGTTGTTCGGATGTCAATTTGCTAGATCGGCTTGGCTGGCATCCCCTCTAGGCCTCAGATCAGATAGGCTAGTTGGCCAATTCTCCGATATCATTCAATTCATGCGGCAGACTATGGATGATCAGCAATTTCCAAAATTCATGGCAATTACATGGGCTGTGTGGAGAAGCAGAAATGAGGCTGTGTACGCGGCTAAAAAGCAATCAATCAAAGTTTGTCAGGAATTTTGGAATAGAGCAATTGAGGATTCCGAGATTTTGGCTGCTGGTACAGATTTACTGGTACGAGGTGCGAGGGGAGACCAGGTCAGCGATCAGTTGCCTGAGGAGCATGAACTTAGGCTGAATACGGGTCTCTGCTGTTTTGTAGATGGATCTTGGGATCAGGAAGGGAAGGCAGGGGTAGGTCTGATATTGTTGGAAAATGGTACTGTTATTCGCTGGGAGTCTACTCTGGTTCGAGCCATTAATGCTACACATGCTGAAGCTCAGGCAATTCTGCAAGGGCTGAGAGTTCTAACTCAATCAACAAGAGAAGGGGGGCGGTTGTTGTCGGACTCTCAGGAATTGGTAAACTCACTGGCACAAGATCTTCCGTTGGTATCAGATTGGAGAATCAGCAAAGAAATATGGGATGCGTGGAGAATTATAAGAGAATACCCAACTGTTGGAAAAATTGCCTACATGTCCAGACGGGATAGCTTCATTCAAATAGCTCATAGATTAGCCAATTTGGGTAGAATTAATGGTTGGCATAAACAGGGTGTTTCTTTTCCATGTTTTGCTGAGACTTAGAAATTGTAATAGGCCTACGGGCTGTAAGGAAAACAAAAAAAAAAAAAAAAAAAAAAAAAAAAAAAAAATTTCTACATTATTGTACGTTGTTAGAAATTAGTAGATAATTCCAACGTGCTGAATAAAAAATTTCTTTGCTATCTATTTTTTTAAGATAATATTTTGGAAAAAATTAGCTCAAAATATTTTATACTTGATAAATGATTTATATCAAGTACTAAAGTCAAATAATTTTCTATTATTTTTTATTTTTTTTCCTATATTTTATTAGATATTATTTTGTTTAATAGATGAATATCAATGAGTCGGCAATTTTATCTGAACAAGGCAAAAAACTTTATTTTTTTGTATTATAGTACTTACTAGTTTTAAATTCTTAGTTATTTTTTGCATCATTTATGAGTTCTTTATTTAATATAGTTGAGAATAAAATTATTGACTTTTCAACTTCAAAATAATTATTAAATTTTTGTATCATTTTCAAATTCTCTACCAACATCAAATCATCTTCCAGATGAAACCAATAATGAACTCTCCTTCCACTTCCAGCAATTAATATTTGGTGATCCTGTGCCCCGACATTGTTATTAATATCCAAATTAATTACAAATTAATAAATATACCACATTAGCTGGGTATTTTTAAAAATGTCCAAAACGGCCATTAATGGCCGGTCCACTTTTTTTCTCAACCGCCATTAAATGGACGGTTCTCAAGTCATTAAATGGTCTTTATTAGCGTACAATTAAATGGTCATTAAATCAAATTAAAGATGTTGTATCTTAATCTTCACCTTTATATAAAAAAAGCTTTATTTGAACACAAAATACCATAATCTTCACCTTTATATATAGAAAAATATTTGTTTCATCTTTATATGAAACCGGTTTTGTGCCTTTTTACTCAAAAAAAAAGAATGAGATTTGAAATGGATTAACCAAATTAACACCGAAACTGAAAGAAAAAAGCCTCCTATAAATCATAATAGTGTGCTCTGATTCGTTTAATTGAACGAACCACATCGAAAAGGCACGCCATCATCATTTCTAAGACTCCATTAATTGATGAGCGATGCTAATATGTACTCAAGCTTAACTCTAAAATATATTAAATCGAATTAAAACAATGTATTTAAACTGTTGAAACTGATCTACTTTATAAGTCAAACGGTAAAAAAAAAAGGTTTATAAGTTATTTTCAATACATCCATTTTTTATCATATTTGACTGTTTTATTTTACTCTAAATAAAATTAAAATTAATAATTTTGCATAAAAACGTATTATTAATCAACCATCAAGTAAATTGATTTCAACTATTTAAATTTGTTATTTAAAATTTGATTCAATAAAATTTTAAATAAAACTCACCAACCATCTATTGAGTATTGACTCGTATTAAAAAAAAACCTATTTGTGCATTGACAGATTCTGTGTAGAAATGAGTTTTTATTGGTTGTCATAGCATCCAATGACATTAAATACCACTGCATTCGTATAAAACTCACCAACCATTTAATTGTATGCTAATAAAGACCATTTAAACAGCAAAAAAAAATTAAGAACCAGTAATTTAATGGCCAGTTGAGAAAAATAGCGGACCGGCCAACGTGGGTATATTTATTAATTTGTAATGAACTATGGATATTGATAAAAATGTTGGTCCTGTGCCATAACCTTTCTAATATTAAGGATGCACCACTTTATTAGATTCGTTTTTTTTCTCTCTCCTTAGCACTACACGAGGTAAAATCTTAAAATTCACAGGTTCATATACGATGTGTATCCTGATAAAAATGGAATGAGATTTGCATGTTATGTTTTAACCTGACAAGTATCTCAAAGCGAACCCCTATAATTCAAATAGACACCAAAAATATTTTGATGAGCTACGAGCAGGGACGAGTCAAACTTTTGAACAATGAGGATCAAATACGTATGAGGTCATTGGCGGATCCATATAAATCCAAGAGTAGGCAAGTGCCTACCCGTGAATTTAAAAAAAATTGTAAGTCCAATGTAACTTTCAAAGTGTGCCCGCCCCTAATTCAATATGGTGTCCAATCCTGGCCCAAAAAATATTAAATAGAAGGCCCATCCGCTGGAAATAATTCCTGATGTCGCTCCGCTAGCGAGATCCAACAAAAAAAGAAAAAAAAAATACATTTCGCTAACCCTACGCGCGAGTCAGAAAAAGAAAAGACTTCCTATATGCTGTTCGCTGGAGTCAGAGAGCACCCCTTTCCCCATTAATTGACTATTTGCTTTTGCTTTTATCAGAGTGACAATGCTTGATTGCTCCAAACCTTCCCTCTACTAGGTAGGTGTCGGTAATCCGGTTCCGGTGCTATTTGGATAAATTCTAGATCAAATTTGATTCATAGAAGATCTCAGATTAAGCAAGAATATAAGGGTCATTTTGCTAATTTCACAATTCATACTGTGGAGGAAAAGAGGGGCTAGAATTTTAACAAAATCTGACAAGGGGTTAGAAGCGCTGCTTGAAGATGTTTTGGAGCAGTTCAAACTCACGCAATTACCAGCATATAGTAGTGTGATGGGTACTTAATTAGCTCCTGATTTTGATCTTTTGTTTCATTTACTTCACTGTTTTAGCATTTTCTTCCTCCATTTTTTATGCTTATTTCATTAGCATCTCAATTGTTTTGAGTATTATTTTTCACCTTTTTTCCTCGTGGTTTATCGCCCTTGTGTAACTGAACCATTCATTTCAACGCAAATGCGGGCTTGACCCTCATTTTACTCAAAAAAAAGTTTGATTCATCTTTAATAAATTAGTTAGTTTATGCATCTCTAAGATGGAATACCATATTGGTTCAGTCTAGCAACATTTAATCAATGGTTAGCATCATTTTCGGCTTACAAATTTATGGCATTTTTTTTTGACATTGTAACTGAGCTATTGAACTAATACTTGAATTCCGGTAACCTTTGAGTCTGTGAAAGACTAGTACATTGTGCAATACCCGATTAACTATTTAAATTCGATTAGTGCCCTACCTTCCGAAATTTTTATTAATAACATTTAAAAAAAATAATAAACCAAATAATCACCATTTTCTGACAATTATAAATCTAGCACGGCCGCAGAACACTAGAGCAGACCCATTTGAGGGCCGCCGCAGAATGCCGGAGCGGACCCCCATATGGGGCCGCACTATGCCGGAGCAGCCCCTGTTATTTTTTTTTAAATCTGTGTGAAGTTGATTATGATTTTGTTTTGGAATTTTTTATCAAAAATGTAAAGTTTGTACTGAAAGTTGTGTGTATACTTCTGTTTGAAATATCGTTTAATATGAAATTGTTGTTCGTCGTTTGTTTGATCAAAAGAAATATTACAATAGAACGAGTAGCCATATAAAGAAGTATACAATAGAACAATGCTAATGTTATCGGAAATTACAAATACGTCTAATTAACCGAAAATAAACAATATTTTTACGAGTACAATTAAAAAAGCAACATTAACTCTCAATCTCGTGCAGCTCGAGCAGCTCTGTTTTGTCTTTCTTGTGTATCTCGGCCGACTTGGTGTCCTCTTCTCCTATTATTTAGAACGTCCATCCACATCGAAATTCGGTTGTGCTGTCTTCTGCCCACAGAAATATTTTTATCCTCTGGAACAAGGACCGGGCCATCGTGTTGAGGCCATTCCGACTGATTTTCATACACATGCCATTGAGCGCTCCATGTGTTGATCAGTGTATGGATGTGATAGTAGTGACTTACAAAGACGCCAGGGTCGATGCCTCGGAGACGACACACGGACAGAACATGAGAGCACGATATTCTCTCCAATTGAAGCTTCTGGCACGTGCAAGTTACCGTGTGATTATCCCTGATTATCACCGTGTATTTGTAATTGGCCTAAGTAAACCGGCCAGAATCGTCAGGTATGAAAGCGTGAACTCTCTCCTGTGTGGAGGTTAACTCGAACTCGTTGTTGTTTCCAAAGCCCCCCAGCGTCTTCATTTTGTCGGACCTCTCGAACCGTTTGTTGATCAGCTACGAAAAATAAAAAAATAATGAAGAAGTCAGATTTTTTTTAACAAAGTTCATTAAAAATTATGAAGAAAGAACTACAAATAAAAGTACCTGATGCACACGACACGAGAATTGTTGACATTGACTGGCTTCCCATTCCGCCTTAGCCCTCATTTGCACAAACCATGTCATACATTTGTAAAATGTGTCTTCAATTATTGCTGCAACCGGTAATTTACGAGAGGACTTGAAGACATTATTCAATGACTCAGAACCATTTGTAGTCATGATGCCCCAACGGTAACCACCGTCCAGTGCTTGGAATATCTTCCATGGTTTCGGGCACTCGTTCTCATCTTGATCCAAATATTTACCCACACCGTCCAGCCAATTGAGGGCAATGTCACATGCCTGCCCCATTGCTTGCATTCTTTTCTCGTATCTCTTCATCTTCCTCTTAACCACACATATTCTAAAAAAACTGATTGCCTTATCACTGCAACCGTTCTTCTTCATGTTCTTGGCTATGTGAGTAGCACAAAGACGGTGAACACATTGATCCTCATCCTCCTCGTTCCACCCCAGATCATCTTGTCTGAACACCTTCTTGATACCCTTTCCCCTATCAGTGTTGACACACATGAATCTGGAGCGGATTACATTACGGCGCAACCATTTCATGAACCATGCACAATCGTCAAAACTCTCTGATTCTACCAGTGAAAAAACCAAAGGGAGGAGCTGGTTTTCAGCATCGTACCCGGTTGCAATCAACAGCTTGCCTGTGGTAAAACAATCAAATTAATTTCGTAAGAGCCAAAATCAACTAAAATAAATAAAGTGAAAACAATCAAATTAGTTACCTTTATACCGGCCTGACAGGAAACATGCATCAACAGTGATGACCGGTCTGATATGTTGAAAAGCAGCTATGCACGGTCCAAATGCCCAAGCCGCCCTATGAAAATACTTGTATGGTCCAGGTTTACCAGTGGGATATGAGGTCACCTCAAACAATGTTTCTGTCAATAAATTTAAAAAAATAAGTTCAATTGTTGATTGATAATGAAATGACGTAAAAAATGAAGGAACAATGTAGTACCTGGGTTGATTCTTTTGATTGCCTCCAACAATGGAACTACAAGAGAGTATGACCCCTACCAACTACCAAATTGACGGGCTATTGCCAACTCACGGCCACGCCACAGTTTGTTGTACACCGGTATCTGACCGTTGTATCTTTCAGCAACAGCAATTCGAACAGCTTGAATACTCAAGTCGACATCGTTCCTCATGTGAGCGGATATACACTCGGCAACCATAGTAACCGACAACTGGGCGTGATCTGTTCTTGTCGCCAATGAGCGGTCCAACCATAGGATCGACTTCTTCATCGGTTTCATCCGGATCATAAGTTTGACCCCAATGAGCGGTCTGACTAGATGAAGGATGGTCAGTCTGGGATGGGGCATGATGGAAGGGTCGGTCCCTCTGAACTGGGGCCCGACTACTGGACGGTTGGTCAATTTGGACAGGGGATGGACTAGAGCCGGATGAGTTACCCCAACTACGACCCTGGATTAACCTCATTACTGGGTTGGAACGCCGGGCTCTGATAACCTCCACATATAGGTCAATTATCTTGTATGCACCCCCAGAAAAACTCATGGTTTGGTTATACAATACCTGCCAGACTCCCTCATTTTGAATTGGAAATAGTTGGAACGAGGTTTGTGATGAACTAGTCGGCATGCTAATTTTGGCATCAATTTTAAGGTCATACTGACCCTGATCCAACCCCAAATTCTGACATATACTTGATTTAAGTCCCAAATAATCAGTACCCGGCAATATCGAGATCACAGTAACAGGTCCAATACTATAGTAAACCCTATTAGGACTTGTTAAAACATCCCCACCAGTGTATATGGATACCATAAGAGCCATTTTTTCAATCCAATACAGAATAAACCTACAATTAAAAATTAACTAAATTAATTATTTCAATTAATTATTATTCTAATTTAATTATTAATCTACTGAAATAAAAAAAAAATTAAAGAAGAGAAAAAAAACTTACAGATCAGAGAGCTAACCCAGGAGAGAGAAGGTGTGAGAGTGTGGAATGAAATTTCGCTGTCATTTTCGGGCTCTAAAAAACAGGGGCCGCTCCGGCATAGTGCGGCCCCATATGGGGGTCCGCTCGTCTGCGGCCGCCCTCAAATGGGTCCGCTCTGGTGTTCTGCGGCCGTGCTAGATTTATAATTGTCAGAAAACGGTGGTTATTTGGTTTATTATTTTTTTGAAAATGTTATTAATAAAAATTTCGGCCCTACCTTGACGGAAATCCTGGATCCGACCCTCTATGAGGTCAATTATATAAAAAATTCGAAGTATGAGATCAATTATATAAAAAAATTATTTGAAGAATAGGAGTCAATGTTATCGTATTGTGACATTTTGTGCTAAATTATATAGAAAAATAAATATAAACACAAAATATTTAAAATTAAATGGGTATCAATTGACCCCATTAGATCTAAGTAGGTCCGCCTCTGGCTACGAGTTATTCTATGCCCTGCAGTACTCGTCCAAAATCCACACTATTCACCCTTATCTGGCAAATCCAAGTAGTGGAATCTTAAGAGATATCTTTCTCCATTTTTGATATTTTGTTCTCTATTTAATTAAGTTCATATTAAAATAACGATGTACACAAATTAAAAAAATGTAATATATTTTGTGCAAGCTAATAGATAGAAGATATGAATTCACTTAACAATCATTTCTCGAACAATTTTGAGAATCTTCAAATTAAATTTTATAATGTAGACATATCATACGTATTATTTTTTATTTTGTCTCGATATGACTTAAAATTAATGATTAATGATTAATGATGCATCACAAGTTCACCCGATATTTTTATTAATACCCAAAAAAAAAACAAATTATCAAATCTGCCCTCACCCCAAACTTATTTTTAAATCTACCCCAACCGCCCAGCCACCTTTGACCTACCAATCGGCTCGTATGTTCACCACCTTGTACCCCTTCTGTGCCAGGTAGATTGAAAGCGGTGTTTTTCCGGTACGGGAAACACCAACCATGACAAGGTGGGCAGACTTGCATACTAAATTTTACATTTTTTTTAGAATTTTCCTTGTTATTTTCTTGGTAGAAAATTACTACTTTTGAATTGTTTAAAATTGAAAACAAAAATTTTCAACTCCACACTTAAACTACTAAACAAAATTAATGTAAAACATGAAGAGTAAGATGGAGTCGAGACAGATCAAATTAACTTACTTTACACTTCCTTATCTACCGGCAAAGATTTACTTAAAATGAATTAATTTATCTCTCCTCAAAACAGATTAAATAAAGACTTAAGCTATCAAACTAGGTGTAAAATGCAATTCAATTTCGTGAGAAACATCTGGAAAATAATAGACTTGAGGGTCAAAATAAACTCTTATTTAAAATAAATATATATATATATATATATAGAGTAGAACTAGGGTGCTCTCGAGTTCACCAAGCCCTTGGTGAACTCAAGTCCAAAACTCATCGGATCGGCTTCAAACGACGAATCCGACCGTTGAAACCCGTCTACCTTACGAGTGATGCGTCTACATGCAAAAAATTTAAATTTTGAAATTAATTTTGCATAGAGTCAAGTGGTCAAAAAACGTCAAAAAATGAATGCATTAAAATTAATTTATTAACCTTCTAATTTTGACCACTTGACTCTATGCAAAATTAATTTCAAAATTTAAAATTTTTGCATGTAGACGCATCACTCGTAAGGTAGACGGGTTTCAACGGTCGGATTCGTCGTTTGAAGCCGATCCGATGAGTTTTGGACTTGAGTTCACCAAGGGCTTGGTGAACTCGAGAGCACCCTAGTTCTACTCTATATATATATATATATATATATATATATATTATTAATTAACTAATTGCATTAAAATAATAAAAGTGCTCGTGAAAGCGAGCAAAATGTTACGATTATATCTTAGTATAATTATATAACCTAATTTAAGAACCTCGTTGTAATATGAAAAATGCTATAGGAGTATGCCGAAATATGAAGTCCATAATGTGGTAATTTATTGTGAGAAGACCATAACGAGTACTAATGGGCCAACTAACGGGCCTACTAATGGGCTACAAAATCAAGTCAATGTGTTATCACGGGTTGGTCCAATGGTCCTCTACTATAAATTAAGTCGGAGGCAATTGTTACTTGTTAGCCTGGGCCTAACTTGTGTTTGCATGAAAAATTCAGATTTTGGTCATTATGTTTTACAAATTAAAAATAATCAATTTAGTCCATAAACCTTTATTTAAATCAAATTAGTTCAATTTTAAATTTAGCAGGCTTTTGATAGATTGTATGCGGTTACTCTTTTCTTCCCTTAAATATGTTCCCCCTGGGCCCTGACCAGTGGCGAAGCCAGCGTTCTACAGGGGTAGGCAGTTGCCTACCCCTGGAAAAAAAAAATTTCAGCAGATCCGGGTCTGATTAAGGACTTGCCTACCCCTGAAAAACGGTCTTGCCTATCCCTGGACCAGTTCTAACGATTTGTGGCGATTCTCTTCTGGCTGGGCAGATTCTATCATTTTTTTCATGGTGAGTCGAAGGAATTGGGGAGGAAGATATTACGGCTAAAAAAAAAAGCTTTAAGCATTATAAATATTAAATAGACCTGGTGTATGTATGGTGCAGTGTATTGTTTTGAAATATGAATTGATTCATAATGAATCATATCCGGCCGAATGTATAAATATTAATGTATATCCCAACATACAAAAGAACCATATTAGTAAAATAAAAATAACGCACATATATAGCTATTGACGTATTGTAAAAAATACTCATCTAGTACAAAACTATCTGATTAATTCTGAATGTTTTGTACTATATTATACTAATGGATTATTTGAATGTAAGAAATGGTAGTAACATTACTTTTGTACTAATTAATTTGTTACAATTTTTTAATACAAAACAAGCATTTTTAGAAGAAAAAAAAACCGAGTTTCTGAGTTGACTTGTCTGATTCCTACCGATTCTGATTCTATAGTCAACTGACCGATTTCGCTTCTGATTCCGATTTTCAGAACCATGGTTCAAAGTATAAATTTTCAACATAAATTGAGGATGCAAATCTCAGGGTCTTCAATATAGTTAAAATTTTCAAATTTCAATATAAATTTAGGAAGCAAATCTCTTCAATATAGTTAAAATTTTCAATATAAATTGAGGATGCCTTCAAAGTATGTCAACTTCTTCAACAATGATGCAGTATTATTAATTTTCAATATAAATTGAGTATGCAGTAAAGAGTAAAGACAGAGTGCCAGTATGTATCAGCACCTAAACTGCATATATAGGTATTATTTGTCTTAATAATGTTGACCGTGCAATTATGTCTCTACTCTATATATTGAATATTGCAAAATAAACCTAAGTTGTACAATTTTGTCTTAATGGACCCATTGAGGTAATTATTAATTAGGAAGTAGATTTTTGCTTGTTTAGGCTGATGTCCTTCTTGTTCCTTTCTTTTATGGGATAATTTCATATTTGCACAATTGTCCCTCTACTTATCTTCATACTCATATAGTATTAATTTTGTAACAATAACAAGCCAAAACTTTTACCTTTTATGTAAATTGTATGTTATTCGAACCCGAACCCGTTAATTTATTCAAACCCAAACCCGTTAATTTATTTAAATCCGAACTTGATTTTTGCCTACCCCTGACTCAAATCCTGGCTTCGCCACTGCCCCTGACCCTGCAAACAAATTACTTGATGAAATGTCCCAAAGACACTTTTAGTATGGAATCTAATTTTGATTTTTTTAAGGGAAGATAATATATCCTTTGCTATATATTTGTATCAAATTGGGAAACAAAGCATAAACAGAGAGCATCAAAGGAGCCTTCAACCCAATATGCTACCGGGAGAGAAGATGGTTTTAATTGCGTGCCTTTCTACAACATGAAGGTACTTTCCCAAGTTCTCTACACTTTATGTGATTACTTAATTATAATGTCTCAGATGCATCAACCATTTCTTGCATGATCAAAATAGAATTAATATTAATTGTAGTTCAATTACAGAAAGTGTGCTTTTTTCAGTAAAAATTAACACACAGGTATGACATCAGGTCTTGCAACAGGACAGTCCTTGATTTGTCTTATAAGGTTTGTACAGAGGTGTGGTATCATGAGCTAAGATTCCCAAAAGTAACTCAAATTTTGATTTAGATAAGAACCGTCTGATCGGAATCCGGACCAATCTAGCTCGAGGTGGAATTCGCGAAATCGTGGTATCATGTTCTCTTTAATTAATTGATCTAATTTTGCTAGTTTTTATTAATAACACCAATAGCATGTCTACTTGTTTACAAAAGGACAAAGTTATCAAGCGTCGCCCCAAATTCCTACTTTGCTGTACAATACCTCATCCAATCTTGCGCGCAGTCTTTCCTTCTCCGTCACCTTTCTCCTCATTAAACTTAATTCCCACCATCTGTCTTCGATCAAGTTAAGAGCAAAGACTTTGATCAAGTTATATACCAGTGTGTTTGCAAATTAGAGATATCGATTTGACACCTTCAATCACCATCTGTCTCATGAATTCTCTATGGTGATGCATCACCTCTAAGATGGTGGTGGAGACAGCTTTATTATGAAATTAAGAAAACTCATGTTTGTCGACTGCCTGATGCCCACCGGTTTAAGCTGAAATTAAGCATCTCAATAAGTAATTATTCAAGAACTTGCAGGGTTGTTTGAACTCTAGAAGTTCCTGAATAATTGCAAAAAGAATTAATTCCCGAATTAACAAAGAAAGCGAACTGAAGTAAAAAAGGTAATTAAATTGGCTGATGTAACATACAATAAACAGTCACCAAATGATAAACATGACAAATTCAGAAAGATGAAGAAAACTGCAAAACTTTTATGACTTATCAAAACTTTTATTGACTAATGCAAACATGCCTAAAAGGCAGCGTTTTATTGTTGACAATAACAGATTACACACTAAACAAGTTGTTACATATCATGTTGGTGACACATTAATTTGATTAGTTGGTATTAATTGGAGAACTGAGCCTGGAGCCAGTCAACTGTCTTCTTATCAAGTTGGAATGCCTTGGATAGCACATCATCTGAAATAGGTGGGTTTGACCCAAAAACTGCCTTTGCAACAGTGATCACGCCGGGATTTTGGCTACTCAGACCCGCAAATGCAACAGCAGGGACATGTCCAACGTTGAACTGGAAGTGGATGAGTCCCTCAGGAAAAACAAACACATCACCCTTGTTCAACACCTTGGAGAAGAGCTTGAAGTCTGGGAATGACGTCACAAATCCGACATAGAGAGTGCCCTCGATGACGGTGAGCACTTCAGTTGCTCTGGGGTGAGTGTGTGGTGGGTTGAGGCCGCCGTTGGGTGCATAGTCGAGACGAGCAATGGAAATTCCCAGGGTATTGAGTCCGGCAATTCTTTCCACATTGACTAGGGTGACGTTTGACCCGAGATTGTTACTTGTGTCGCCAGCCTTGTCGAGGCCTGAGAAGAAGAAGTCTTCTGGTTTCGCATCAGCAGGGTTCTTGCAAACTAAACCATTCACAAATACCGTACAGCTATTGTCAGCAACACAGAAATCTTGAAGTGGGCTAGGGTCAGAAGCGAATGCTTGAGAGCAGGCCAAGGCAAGCAAAGTGAGGAGAAGAAGTGTACAGTAAGCCATTTCTTTCAAGTATCGATCTTAGCTTGTGTTAGCTTGTGATTTGTGTAGGCAAGTTGCAAATTGCTATTTGGTTATACAATGTCCAAAGCTTGTATGGTTATTTATAGTAGAGGGTGCTTGAAATGTTCCTCACAATTTGGAAATAATACAAGTGAACCTGTTGGCTAATTAGTCTATCTTTTGAAGTGTTCTCTGTGTATTGGTCAAGGGCTAAAGTTTTTATTAAATTAATGGGAGATGATGGGATCGATCGATGGGGTCAAAGATGTAGACAACTTAATCAATCTCTATGGTATGTAATCTAATTAACAAAGTGTTTTTAATTAATGATCCCACTCTTTCGTTTGTAATTACATCACACACACACACACGG
Organism: Carex littledalei; assembly: GCA_011114355.1. Classification (NCBI taxonomy): domain Eukaryota; kingdom Viridiplantae; phylum Streptophyta; class Magnoliopsida; order Poales; family Cyperaceae; genus Carex; species Carex littledalei. The sequence continues at coordinate 5,549,115 of CM022082.1, forward strand.
ATATATATATATAGAGTATGGCTAATTTGCTGCTGGCAGCATTTCGGCCAAGTGCTGCCAGCAGCAAATCTGCCATTCTGATGTTCAAATAACCGATCCGAATCGTTCAACATGTTCTAAATATTGAAATGTGCTTGGAGACCAAATTTTACATTTTTTGGAATTTTTTTACTATTTATTAAGCCACTTTAAAAATTCCAGATCCGGGTGAACAGTAAAAACAGTCTGGACCATATGACCTGTTGGCTACTTAGTCTATCTTTGAAATGTTCTTTGTGTATTGGTCAAGGCCCTTAAATTAATGGGAGATGATGGGATCGATGGGGTCAAAGATGTAGACAACTTAATTCAATCTCTATGGTATGTAATCTAATTAACAAAGTGTTTTTAATTAATGATCCCGCTAGCTCCTTCGTATGTAATTACATCACATATATATTTATTTATGTTGCTCTGCTGGGAGTTTACCATTTCCTAGTCAAACATGTGCCAAGTAGAAAAGTTGGTGCTGTCCGTACAACTTGTCAACGATATTATACAATAATCAGCTCAGTAGTTAAAAAAAATATATATTGATCTAATCAGAGCCAATACACGCTAGGCGCTTTCAAAATAGCCTTTAAAATAATATTCATATATACCTTTTCTTTTTCCTCACAGAAATAGGATATCCTATTTTGACTTGTGACATGAAAAAATTGGCCCAACAGGCCTCCAAGCAGAAAACTAAAGTACCCAATAATACTCCCTCAAATTCTGTCTTACAAGCGTAATTTATAATTAATACAAAATTGCTGGTGGATATAGGCAATAAGTAAAATGCATGATGGGTTTAGAGTTTAAAATTCAAGGCTTGATTTAATGTGTATGTACAAAAACTCAGTTTCACTAACACCAACTTGGCCCAATTCATCAAAGAGCCTTGCAGCAAAAATGAACATATATACGTTTCAAAGTCACTGGTCCAGTGGAGCCCTGGAGCTTTGAGCTCTCAGTCGAATTATATTGGACTATAATTTTAGTTCTTTATTAAATGTTTTTCAAATCAATTCCAAATTGAGGAGGCAAGACCAAATTTATAAAAAAAAATATATGTATATATATATATATATATTACTACAGTGTTGAAAGTTATGGACCATAACGTTCGGTTTTTTTTTCTTTTAAATTATTGATGGCGGAGATTAGTGGTTGGATTATCTGGACGTTATAGTCCATAACGTCCCGTAGACTTTATAAATCATGACAATCTTCTTAGGTTTCGAAATTTTCTGAAATCATTCACCTTTCTCAATATTTATTTATGTATTTTCCTATTAATAAAAAAAACTAGTGGAAAGGCCCCCATCCGACATGAATACGTATCCTCTGCATTAACTTAGATTTTGAGTTAATCATCTCAACTGTCCGATTAGGATACGGACCAATCCGGCTATGCACGGACTCTTTAATATTCGTGCCAACACAGATCAGACGATCCGGATTGATTCTACGTTAACTCAAATTATAAGTTAATGCAGACGATAAGTATCCCATCATTATTTGCATCCACTCATCTGCTCGAGATCCATAAAAGCACGAATCTTGACTATATGTATACGGTCAAAATTTATGAGATCGGGATAAGTTACTGGAGAGGATATGGAATTCCAATTTCACGCACTGTCCGCCAATTCAGTTCTTCAGTTCACCTCTCACTTTTCTACACCCCGCCTATCGCCCTTTTTAAGTAAAACAATTAAAATCTTTTGAAAATATAAATTTAGCTGTTTGATAATAAAAATTATAGTATGACATGTACGGTAAGAAACACAACTTTTTTTATACATGAAGAATGATTTATATATAAAATTTAGCTGTTTGTCGGCTCCCTGATGCCCACCGCTTTAAGCTGAAATTAAGCATCTCAATAAGTAATTATTCAAGAACTTGCAGGGTTGTTAGAAACTCCAGCATTTATCTTGCAGCTCTAGAAGTTCCTGAATAATTGCAAAAAGAATTAGTTCCCGAATTAACAAAGAAAGCGAACTGAAGTAAAAAAGGTAACTAATTTGCTGATTTGACATACAATAAACAGTCACCAAATGATAAACATGACAAATTCAGAAAGATAAAGAAAACTGCAAAACTTTTATGACTTATCGAAACTTTTATTGACTGATGCAAACATGCCTAAAAGGCAGCGTTTTATTGTTGACAATAACAGATTACACACTAAATTTGAATTGCAAACATGTTGCTACATATCATGTTGGTGACACAATAATTTGATTAGTTGGTATTAATTGGAGAACTGAGCCTGGAGCCAGTCAACTGTCTTCTTATCAAGTTGGAATGCCTTGGATAGCACATCATCTGAAATAGGTGGGTTTGACCCAAAAACTGCCTTTGCAACAGTGATCACGCCGGGATTTTGGCTACTCAGACCCGCAAATGCAACAGCAGGGACATGTCCAACGTTGAACTGGAAGTGGATGAGTCCCTCAGGAAAAACAAACACATCACCCTTGTTCAACACCTTGGAGAAGAGCTTGAAGTCTGGGAATGACGTCACAAATCCGACATAGAGAGTGCCCTCGATGACGGTGAGCACTTCAGTTGCTCTGGGGTGAGTGTGTGGTGGGTTGAGGCCGCCGTTGGGTGCATAGTCGAGACGAGCAATGGAAATTCCCAGGGTATTGAGTCCGGCAATTCTTTCCACATTGACTAGGGTGACGTTTGACCCGAGGTTGTTACTTGTGTCGCCAGCCTTGTCGAGGCCTGAGAAGAAGAAGTCTTCTGGTTTCGCATCAGCAGGGTTCTTGCAAACTAAACCATTCACAAATACCGTACAGCTATTGTCAGCAACACAGAAATCTTGAAGTGGGCTAGGGTCAGAAGCGAATGCTTGAGAGCAGGCCAAGGCAAGCAAAGTGAGGAGAAGAAGTGTACAGTAAGCCATTTCTTTCAAGTATCGATCTTAGCTTGTGTTAGCTTGTGATTTGTGTAGGCAAGTTGCAAATTGCTATTTGCTTATACAATGTCCAAAGCTTGTATGGTTATTTGTAGGAGAGGGTGCTTGAAATGTTCCTCACAATTTGGAAATAATACAAGTGAACCTGTTGGCTAATTAGTCTATCTTTTGAAGTGTTCTCTGTGTATTGGTCAAGGGCTAAAGTTTTTATTAAATTAATGGGAGATGATGGGATCGATGGGGTCAAAGATGTGGACAACTTAATTCAATCTCTATGGTATGTAATCTAATTAACAAAGTGTTTTTAATTAATGATCCCGCTAGCTCTTTCGTATGTAATTACATCACATATATATGTATGATGCTCTGCTGGGAGTTTGCCATTTACTAGTCAAACATGTGCCAAGTAGAGAAGTTGGTGGTGTACGTAGAACTTGTCAACGATATTATACAATTATCGGTTCAGTAGTTAAAAAAAATATATATTGACCTAATCAGAGCCAATACACGCTAGGCGCTTTCAAAATAGCCTTCAAAATAATATTCATATATTTATACCTTTTCTTTTTCCTCACAGAAATAGGATATCCTATTTTGACTTGTGACATGAAAAAATTGGCCCAACAGGCCTCCAAGCAGAAAACTAAGTACCCAATAATACTCCCTCAAATTCTGTCTTACAAGCGTAATTTATAATTAATACAAAATTGCTGGTGGATATAGGCAATAAGTAAAATGCATGATGGGTTTAGAGTTTAAAATTCAAGGCTTGATTTAATGTATATGTACAAAAACTCAGATTCACTAACACCAACTTGGTCCAATTCATCAAAGTTACTGGTCCAGTGGAGCCCTGGAGCTTTGAGCTCTCAGTCGAATTGGACTATAATTTCATTTCTTTATTAAATATTTTTCAAATCAATTCCAAATTGTGGAGGCAAGACCAAATTTATAAAAAAATAATATGTATATATATATATTACTACAGTGTTGAACGTAATGGACCAAAACGTTCAGTTTTTTTTTCTTTTAACTTAGCGATGGCGGAGATTTGTGGCTGGATTATCTGGGCGTTATAGTCCATAACATTCTGTAGACATTATAAATCATGACGATCTTCTTAGGTTTCAAAATTTTCTGAAATCATTTACCTTTCTCAATATTTATTTATGTATTTTCCTATTAATAAAAAAAACTAGTGGAAAGGACCCCATTCGACATGAATACGTATCCTCTGCATTAACTTAGATTTTGAGTTAATCATCTCAACTGTGCGATTAGGATACGGACCAATCCGGCTATGCGCGGACTCTTTATGTCACGACCCCGCCGCCGGGCCGGGGCACGCGACAAGAGAGGCACCCTCGCATCCATCCTTCGTCCCGTCAACATACATCGCAAACAAAAAACACAAAGAAACAATACGGGGTAAGCTACAAAGCTCAGTAACCGGTTATTTAACGACGTGCTTCTCAGTAAAACAAGTCACACAGACTGGATTAATCGAGTAAAACAATTGGCTTAATTAAAACAAGTCTCAGTAAAACAAGTTTAACGACGCGCTTCTCAGTAAAACAATTGGCTTAATTAAACAACCATTCAAACTGACTGGATTAATCCACACAAATTAAAATCAAATTATACCTGCATATTTAACGACGATAGCACCTGGGTCTAGGTTAGCAGTAAAACAAGTCACACAGTATTTACACATTTTGAATGTCTGCCACAGACAATTCCCACATTCACAGTACACACAATCTCATCAGTTCACAATCAAATTCGAACCTCAGACCCGCTATTTCGTTAAAATATGCCTCATAATCCAATATCCAATTCAACCAAACAAAACGAAAACATAGATTATAGAGAAGTCCGGTTACCTGATAGCGATCAATCCAGAAATCCAAATCAGATTGCAATCAACAGTTCAGAATCAACGCGACGTAGTCAGAATTCCAATCGGACATGAAATCAAATCTTAATCAATACCAAACTATTTCTTTTCATTTTCTCTCATCTCTTTCGGTTTCCGTTTTCATTTTTCACCTTTTTTTTTCTTAATCAATTAAAAGAGATAAGGAAGCTTTTAAAAAAATGATGGCGGTCATAAATTTACATGCACGAAGCCACGTGGCTCGAATGCCACGGTATTTTTTTTAATAGAGTTTTGCATTTTTATATCTTAGACCTTCATATTTTTCAATGTCATAAACAAGTCCAAATAAATATTAGAATATTTATAAAAATTACCGGGTGTTACACTTTAATATTCGTGCCAACACAGATCAGACGATCCGGATGGATTCTACGTTAACTCAAATTATAAGTTAATGCAGACGATAAGTATCCCATCATTATTTGCATCCATTCATCTGCTCGAGATCCATAAAAGCACGAATCTTGACTATATGTATACGGTCAAATTTATGAGATCGGGATGAGTTATTGGAGAGGATATGGAATTCCAATTTCACGCACTGTCCACCAATTCAGTTCTTCAGTTGACCTCTCACTTTTCTACACTCCGCCTATCGTCCTTTTTAAGTAAAACAATTAAAATCATTGGAAAATATAAATTTAGCTGTTTGATAATAAAATTATAGTATGACATGTACGGTAAGAAACACAACTTTTTTATACATGAAGAATGATTTATATATATCAAGTACTAAAGTCAAACAATTTTATATTCTTCACTTTGTTGCTTTATTTCATTATATATATATTTTGTTTAATAGATGGATATTAATGAGTCGGAAATTTTATCCAAATATGAGGCAAATAAAATTTATTTTATTGCATTATAGTTCTTAGTTTTAACGTTAGGTACTTTCTCCATGTGTTTATGTATTCTTTATTTTTTATATCTGAGAATAAAATCATTAACTTTCCAATACTTGAAAATAATTATTAAATTTTTGTATCATTTTCAAATCCTGTGGCAATGTTTTAAGAGGAGGGTTCAAATGCCTCCATTTTTTGTGCCTCCACCATGCCTCCATTTTTAAAAACATTAATAAATCAAAATTTAAAACTTAAACGTCAAAATAAGATCGTTAGATGTGATCTATGTTATTTTCTCAATGTGCTCATACAAAAAAATATCACATTTCCATTTTTGTTTTTATGTGAATTAATCATTTCAAAAATCAACGTCTAGAAATTATTCACATTAGTACGTTTTTACAAGCTCTTGATGACAATCAAAACAAAGTTGAAATGTCACAATTTTTTACACGTGCATAGATAAAATGATGTAGATCATATCTAACGGTGTTATTTTGACTTTTAAGTTTTAAATTTTGGGTTATTAAAGGTTTTAAAAATGAAGGCATGATAGAGGCACAATAAATGAAGGCATTTGAACCCTCCTCATGTTTCAAATACTCTCTCAGGTCGAAATAAAAGTAATGAATTCTCCTCCGAGCAATTAATATCTGGTCAATATGATTCCATGACCTTTCTAATTTTAAAGATTCACCACTTTATTAGATTTCTTCTTTTTATCTCTCTCCTTAGGTCTTCGTGAGCAAAAGTCGTGATGTTAAAATTTACGGGTTCATATTCAGTGCGTTACCTTACCATGTAGAATGAGGTTTGCATCTTTCGTTACTTTGGTTTGATGGGTTTAATCACCGTCGATTTGCTTTAAGATTCGGGCATAATGCTTTAAACTTCGTGCGTGTATGCTTCAATTTCGTGCGCACTAATCTTAAATTAGATCGGACGGTCGTCATACTCATTGAACCTAAAAGTAGGTCCGATGGGCATTGGACCTACTCCGTTCTCTTCGTTATAACCTGGCACAAATCTCAAAGCGAACACCTATATTTTAAATAGGCAAATCTAAGTAGTAGATATAAAATGATAAAAAATAGAGAAAATTTCCACTGCACCCATCAAAACTTTTAAAATAGCCAATCTCCCCATAAAAATACCATAATATCAAATATCCCCATGAAATCTTAACTTTCTTTCTTGTATGTCCTTTTGGTTATTTTATAAATTAAACTGACACATATACCCTTCCAATTAAACAGAGGTGTCCATTAAATTTGTAACCTGATTGAATTTGTACGAATAATTGAATACGAAAAAAAAAACACTTCCTCTGTTTCAAAATATTCAACCTGTCTCATCCTCTTCTTTCCTCCGAATATAAATTGACTCCCCCTTATCACGTAGTTCTGACGATTTGGTTGACCCACCTATGCTATTACTGCTCTTCCTCTCTCTCCTCCTCCATGTTCCTTTTTTTTAATATAACGTGTTGTGCCTTTCTTCTTCTCCTCTCTAGTTTTGCCTATCGTAGAATAAGCAAATTTGGGTAATTCAAAACATATGATGGAGGCTAGCCCCTAATTAATTAATACGAGAATTATAATAAACCATGATAATTATATATACATCGCAATCGGCTCAAAAATTAATGACCGATGGCAAACTAGGACCTGCCAACGCCAACTCAAACAAAACAGATGGTGTAAGACACTTTTGCAATTGGCTTTTAAAATCCAACAGACAGCGGTAATTACATTTGCCGTCGGTTGCAAAAAGAAACAGATGGCGTTGGGTACTAACACCGTCCGTTTGATCATGCGATACCGATGGCATATCGATTAACGCCTTCTGTTCACTACAGCAAAACGGAGCTTCAGCGACCGGTATCAGCGACCGGTGGTGACGCCGGTCGCTGATTCTCAATTTCTCTCCAAAAATAAAGATTTTCACTCAAATTCCGGCGACCAACTGTATCAGCGACCGGCGACAACACCGATCGCTGAAAGTTTTTTTTTTTTTTATCGCTGAAAAAAACGCGGCTGCTGAAAAATAAAACGCCTCCGCCAAAATCAAACCCTTCCCCAAAATCAAAACGCCCGACCCCCCTGCGCCGCCCGAAGCCCCTCCGCCCGACCCCCCGCTGGAACCCCGACCCCGATCACTGACCCCGACCCCGCTCTCTGACCCCGACCCCGACGCTGTGACCCCGCCGCTGGAGATCGGAGTGACCCCGCCGCCTCGGGTGGTGTCGGGTCTTATGCGGTCCAGCTGGCGAAGCTTGGGCCAGAAATGTTGATCTGGTGAGAAGCTTGGGCCAGTGACCCCGACCACAAGGTGCTACTCTTCCTCCACTCTCATCTCTCTGAAGGATTCGCCTCCTCCTTTTCGTATCCAGGTAATATATTAAGGAGTTGATTAGATAAGTTAGCTATTATTGTTTTCCTTCATTTCTTGGAGGAACTCGCTAAGAGATGTCTTTCAACAGGTAAAGAAGCGATTTTGACACCTTTGTTGAATTTATTTGTAGTTGGAGTACCGAGCTGAATTGGGAGAAATATTAATCTAAACTTAATCTCTCTCACATGGCTTGTATGTACATTATTTTTCAAGCATGGTCAATCCCTTCGAGTTACAGGAAGGTGAATTAGAACACTCATCCCCTTTAATCTTTCTTCATTTCATTTTTTCAAACAATACACAATTACCTCTGGTAATTTTTAGTTTCTTTCTCAAAAAAAAAAAAAAAATTTAGTTTCATGTATTAACATACCACCTTGTACCAGTACTGGTACTGTATATTAAGGTAATAATACGTTAGTTGTTTTATTATTTTGTCCAGGCTTGAAGCTTATCAAGCTGAGACTGGAATTGCTGAGATCAGTGATGGAAATGTCAGATTGAAAATCGACACACAGCATTTGACTGACCTACTTTTCTGTGCTGGTTCTTTGTACCAGTTCATTGGTGAACTGGTAATTGGTTTCAATACCAACGATGTATGTATCTGTTATCAATTAAGCTTCTATTTAACTTGGGCTATTGCTTGTAATGTCATGCTTTAATTTTTTATTTACTAAATTGTTGTTTTATTTTATATTTTTGTAGGTGCTATTGCAAGCTCGTGTGGGGAGGATGGTAGAGGGGCTAGATCTAAATCTATATCAGCAATCTCTCCACCTCAGTAGGAAACTCGAATCCTATATATCAAATGCAAGTAGATCTAAAAGAAATTTATAGGGTAATTCTACTAAATTTTGATTGATTTTTAACATGCAAAAGAATGAGTTTTATTGTGTGTTTGTGTGATGGAACCTGAGAAATTACAACCCGAATGAGTTACGGTTAAATTTGTGGTTTATTATGAGTAATCATGCTGTGGGCCCATGAAAACACGAAAATTGACTATCCTGACAGAAAAAAGGGCATGTTAATACCAGTAAATTCATTACAAAGCTGATTTGAATGCACAATGTGCCTGAGTTTTGTATGTACATTATTTTGCTTTTATATAGATTTCTGTGTTTAGAGTTCAAACTATGATGATTCTTTCATCTCTCTGTGTTTCGCATGTTTTAAGTCTTAGTAGGGAAATATTAATACTTGGAGTAAACTCGAAATCCCAAGGTTTGCTGTATTTGAGGAGAATTTGATGTCATTACAAATATGTACTATCTTTTAAGATAAATTAGAAGAGCATAAAAAACCTTAGCTAAGACTCAAAGCTGACTTCATAATTGAAAATTCAAATGAGATAATTAGCCAAAATATCAAACTTAAATGGTGCAAATTTAAATAATAAAAAAAATTATAAAAACCTGATAGAAGACTTTCAGCGACCGGGGTTTTGACTTTCAGCGACCGTTATATTTGGTCGCAGATACCTTTTGCTGACGTCAGAAAAAAGACAACAACGACAAAAAAAAATTATTTGCAAAAACAGTATCAGCGACCGGGTGACGTCATTCAGCGACCGGTGACGTCATCAGAAGACTATCAGCGACAAGGCTTACAGCGACCGGAATTTCAGCGACCGGTTTTGACTTTCAGTGACCGGATCAAGTATCAGCGGCGGGCGCCCATACTATCAGCGACCGGAATACCGGTCGCTGATAGTGCTTTTTGCTGTAGTGAGAGAGCACCACCGATTCGGTTCTTCCAGAATAGCAAGGCTCTTTAGAGAGTCTCCTTTGTTCTGCCTTCTCCAAAGCCTCTCACACTCTTCTCTAATGGGATAAGAAGAAGTGAATTCAGATTGCCTTGTATTCTGGGGGACCAAATCTTTATATACAGCATAAGAAACTCTTTGGCTGTCCTATTATGGCAATTATTCAATTTAGCCCATAATTAAATTGAATTTACCTCTTAAGTTCTACATATTAAAGGTCCACACCCTATATGACACATTAATGCTCAATAAATTATATAATGCATATGACCACTTTTAATTGAGCATAAAATTGACAGTATACAATACAAAATTATTTTACATATTAGTCCAACGTTGGATTAATGATCCAACAATTATCAATGCATCAACCAAGAAGGTCCTTCGACTTCTGGGCAGCGTCTCTTGAAGTGAACGTGGCGCTAACGTCATTAAGAGTTAAGCGACAAATTCTATGTGTTGATACTCATCTATTTCACAAATAATGTGTTTATATATAAAATTTATAAATTTTCGAATTACTTTAGTACAAAGTCAACCGGTAATAAAATTTAAATAAATAACAAATAACAAATTTAAATAACAGTGACGTCTAAGCAAATAACAAATTTATATAATCTCTCATAATATAGAGTCATTATGCACAGTGAAGTAAACAAATACGAAGGTCATAAATATAATAATATTAATCGATCCTATTTGATACAAATAACATCAATTAACATTCATGCCCAAACAATTAACATCACTCAACAAAAACTATATCGGTCTATGGCACATGAAAGCACAAAGGGTATTGACTTATTTTAACTGTTTAGTGTCCCAAAATTTTATTTTACGAGAATTTGAACATATTTGTGGCATGTCTTTCTTCGAGTACATCGTGGATGAGATATAATAAAATTAGTCCTTTTGACTTTAGGGTGGTAATTAGTGTGCATACTAAAAGTTGTTTGATGTTCGTTGCTATATCTCTGTATCTTTTATATTTTGCGACACTCTCGAGTAATGATCTAATAAATTTCTTGAGGTCTTGTTTTGTTCAATTGCCCCCTTGAATTTTGATACTTATTGTTGTGGATAGTCCTGTATTTAATCACACTAGGAAACATGTTGGCAAGTTGGACTAATTCTCGTATGTAACCGGACATATTCTCCTATCCACTTTAATTACTATTATATTAAATGAAAACTCATTTTGTAGAGCTTGAGTAAATAACCATGAAATTCTAACCCGAGAATGACAACATAAAGATTGGTACCTTACTGGTACTGATTGGACACCGACGATAGTGTAACCAATTTTCTACTTCTCGCTAAACCCAGTATTCACAATGGTGATGGTAGTACACTCAGTAATCATAGACTTCTCAGTTATCACTCCACCTTCACAAAGAAGGTGATCAGATGTGCTGGAGCCTGGAAGACTTCATTTATTTTAAAGGTTAACCTCTCGATCGAGAAGGTCGCCTCAATCCAGAGGCAAAGACGATAAATATTAATCATAAGATATATATGACTGATCGAAACTTGTATATTGACTAATGCAAACATGCCCTGAAGGCAGGGTTTTATTATTGACAATAACAGATTACACACTAAATTTGAATTGTAAACAAGTTGTCACATATCATGTTGGTGACACATTTGATTAGTTGGTATTAATTGGAGAACTGAGCCTGGAGCCAGTCAACTGTCTTCTTATCAAGTTGGAATGCCTTGGATAGCACATCATCTGAAATAGGTGGGTTTGACCCAAAAACTGCCTTTGCAACAGTGATCAAGCCGGGATTTTGGCTACTCAGACCCGCAAATGCAACAGCAGGGACATGTCCAACATTGAACTGGAAGTGGATGAGTCCCTCGGGAAAAACAAACACATCACCCTTGTTCAACACCTTGGAGAAGAGCTTGAAGTCTGGGAATGACGTCACAAATCCGACATAGAGAGTGCCCTCGATGACGGTGAGCACTTCAGTTGCTCTGGGGTGAGTGTGTGGTGGGTTGAGGCCGCCGTTGGGTGCATAGTCGAGACGAGCAATGGAAATTCCCAGGGTATTGAGTCCAGCAATTCTTTCCACATTGACTAGGGTGACGTTTGACCCGAGATTGTTACTTGTGTCGCCAGCCTTGTCGAGGCCTGAGAAGAAGAAGTCTTCTGGTTTCGCATCAGCAGGGTTCTTGCAAACTAAACCATTCACAAATACTGTACAGCTATTGTCAGCAACACAGAAATCTTGAAGTGGGCTAGGGTCAGAAGCGAATGCTTGAGAGCAGGCCAAGGCAAGCAAATTGAGGAGAAGAAGTGTACAGTAAGCCATTTCTTTCAAGTATATATCGATCTTAGCTTGTGTTAGCTTGTGATTTGTGTAGGCAAGTTGCAAATTGCTATTTGGTTATACAATGTCCAAAGCTTGTATGGTTATTTATTGTAGAGGGTGCTTGAAATGTTCCTCACAATTTGGAAATAATACAAGTGAACCTGTTGGCTAATTAGTCTATCTTTTGAAGTGTTCTCTGTGTATTGGTCAAGGGCTAAAGTTTTTATTAAATTAATGGGAGATGATGGGATCAATGGGGTCAAAGATGTAGAGAACTTAATTCAATCTCTATGGTATGTAATCTAATTAACAAAGTGTTTTTAATTAATGATCCCGCTCTTCCGCATGTAATTACATCACACACACACACACACATATATATATATATATATATATATATATATGGGTCCGGCTAATTTGCTGCTGGCAGCATTTCGGCCAGGTGCTACCGGCAGCAAATCTGCCATACTGATATTTCACATACCGATCCGAACCGTTCAACATGTTCTAAATATTGAAATGTGCTTGGAGACCAAATTTTACATTTTTGGAATTTTTACTATTTATTAAGCCACTTTGAAAATTGCTGATCCGGGTGAACAGTAAAAACAGTGCAACAAAATTCTGGACCATATGATCAGCAATTTTCAAAGTGCCTTAATAAATAGTAAAAAAATTCCAAAAAATGTAAAATTTGGTCTCCAAGCACATTTCAATATTTAGAACATGTTGAATGGTTCGGATCGGTATGTGGAACATCAGTATGGCAGATTTGCTGCCGGCAGCACCTGGCCGAAATGCTGCCAGCAGCAAATTATCCGGACCCATATATATATATATATATATATATAGAGTATGGCTAATGTGCTTCCTCTAGAACTTCAGCGATATGCTTCCGGGGGCATATCTTAGTGTTTGATGTTCAAACAACAAATGCAAACCGTTAGATGTGATCTCTATATTAAAATCTGCTTGGAGACCAAATTTTACATTTTTTGAAATTTTTTTACTATTTATTAAGCCACTTTGAAAATTCCAGATCATATGGTCCAGACTGTTTTTACTGTTCACCCGGATCTGGAATTTTCAAAGTGGCTTAATAAATAGTAAAAAAATTCGAAAAAATGTAAAATTTGGTCTCCAAGCAGATTTTAATATAGATTGAACATCTAACGGTTTGAATTTGTTGTTTGAACATCAAACACTAAGATATGCCCCCGGAAGCACGAGGCCGAAATGCTTCCAGAAGCACATTAGCCATACTCATATATATATATATATATGTTGCTCTGCAGGGAGTTTACCATTTACTGGTCAACGATGAGTTAAAAAAAATATATATTGACCTAATCAGAGCCCATACACGCTAGGCGCTTTCAAAATAGCCTTTAAAATAATATTCATATATTTATACCTTGTCTTTTTCCTCACAGAAATAGGATATCCTATTTTGACTTGTGACATGAAAAAATTGGCCCAACAGGCCTCCAAGCAGAAAACTAAAGTACCCAATAATACTCCCTCAAATTCTGTCTTACAAGCGTAATTTATAATTAATACAAAATTACTGGTGGATATAGGCAATAAGTAAAACGCATGATGGGTTTAGAGTTTAAAATTCAAGGCTTGATTGAATGTATATGTACAAAAGCTCAGTTTCACTAACACCAACTTGGCCCAATTCATCAAAGAACCTTGCAGGAAAAATGAACATACGTTTCAAAGTCATTGGTCGAGTGGAGCCCTGGAACTTTGAGCTCTCAGTCCAATTCGACTATAATTTCAGTTCTTTATTAAATGTTTTTCAAATCAATTCCAAATTGAGGAGGCAAGACCAAATTTATAAAAAAAATATATGTATTTATATATTACTACAGTGTTGAACGTTATGGACCATAATGTTCAGTTTTTTTTTTCTTTTAAATAAGCGATGGCGGAGATTAGTGGTTGGATTATCTGGACGTCATAGTCCATAACGTCCCGTAGACGTTATAAATCATAACAATCTTCTTAGGCTTCAAAATTTTCTGAAATCATTCACCTTTCTCAATATTTATTTAAGTATTTTCCTATTAATAAAAAAAACTAGTGGAAAGGCCCCCAATCCGACATGAATACGTATCATCTGCATTAACTTAGATTTTGATTTAATCATCTCAACTGTCCCATTAGGATACGGACCAATCCAGCTATGCACGGACTCTTTAATATTCGTGCCAACACAGATCAGACGATCCGGGTTGATTCTACGTTAACTCAAATTATAAGTTAATGCAGACGATAAGTATCCCATCATTATTTGCATCCATTCATCTGCTCAAGATCCATAAAAGCACGAATCTTGACTATATGTATACGGTCAAAATTTATGAGATCGGGATATGTTACTGGAGAGGATATGGAATTCCAATTTCACGCATTGTCCGCCAATTCATTTATTCAGTTGACCTCTCACTTTTCTACACTCTGCCTATCGCCCTTTTTTAGTAAAACAATTAATAAAATCTTTTGAAAATATAGATTTAGCTGTTGGATAATAAAATTATAGTATGACATGTACGGGTAAGAAACACAACATTTTTTATACATGAAGAATGATTTATATATATCAAGTACTAAAATCAAACAATTTTCTATTCTTTACTTTGTTGCTTTATTTCATTATATATATATCTTTTGTTTAATAGATGGATATTAATGAGTCAGAAATTTTATCCAAATATGAGGCAAATAAAATTTATTTTATTGCATTATAGTTCTTAGTTTTAACCTTAGGTACTTTCCCCATATGTTTACGGGTTCTTTATTTTTTATATCTGAGAATAAAATCATTAACTTTCCAATACTTGAAAATAATTATTAAATTTTGTATCATTTTGAAATCCTGTGGCAATGTTTCAAGAGGAGGGTTCAAATGCCTCCATTTTTTGTGCCTCCACCATGGCTTCATTTTTAAAAACGTTAATATATCAAAATTTAAAACTTAAACGTCAAAATAAAATCGTTAGATGTGATCTATGTTATTTTCTCAATGTGCTCATACAAAAAAATATCACATTTTGATTTTGTTTTTATGTGAATCAATCATTTGAAAAATCAACGTCTAGAAATTATCCACATTAGTACGTTTTTACAAGCTCTTGATGACAATCAAAACAAAGTTGAAATGTCACAATTTTTTACACATGCATAGATAAAATGATGTAGATCATATCTGACGGTATTATTTTGACTTTTAAGTTTTAAATTTTGGGTTATTAAAGTTTTTAAAAATGGAGGCATGATGGAGGCACAAAAAATGATGGCATTTGAACCCTCCTCATGTTTCAAATACTCTCTCAGGTCCAAAAAAAGTAATGAATCCTCCTCCCAGCAATTAATATCTGGTCAATCTGATTCCATGACCTTTCTAATTTTAAAGATTCACCACTTTATTAGATTTCTTCATTTTTTCTCTCTCCTTAGCTCTTCGTGAGCTAAAGTCGTGCTATTAAAATTTACGGGTTCATATTCAGTGCGTTACCTTACCAAGTAGAATGAGATTTGCATCTTTCGTTATAACATGGCACAAATCTCAAAGCGAACTCCTTTATTTTAAATAGGCAAATCTAGGTAGTAGATATAAAATGATAAAAAAATTGGGAAAATTTCCATTGTACCCATCAAAACTTTTAAAATATCCAATTTCCCCATAAAAACACCATAATATCTAATATCCCCATCAAATCTTAACTTTCTTTCTTGTATGTCCTTTTGGTTATTTTATAAATTAAACTGACACATATACCCTTCCAATTAAACGGAGGTGTCCATTAAATTTGTAACATGATTGAATTTGTAAGAATGATTGAATACGAAAAAAAACACTTCCTCTGTTTCAAAATATTCCCTCCTATCTCATCCTCATCTTCCTTCCTCCGACTATAAATTGACTCCCCCTTATCACGTAGTTCTGACGATTTGGTTGACCCACCTATGCTATTACTGCTCTTCATCTCTCTCCTCCACCATGTTCCTTTTTTTTTTAATACAACGTGTTCTGCCTTTCTTCTTCTCCTCTCTAGTTTTGCCTATCGTAGAATAAGCAAATTTGGGTAATTCAAAACATATGATGGAGGCTAGCCCCTAATTAATAAATACAAGAATTAATAATAAAACATAATAATTATATATACATTACAATCGGCTCAAAAATTAATGACCGGTGGCAAACTAGGACCTGCCAAACGCCAACTCAAACAAAACAGATGGTGTAAGATACTTTGCAATTGGCTTTTAAAATCCAACAAACAGCGGTAATTACATTTGCCGTTGGTTGCAAAAAGAAATAGATGGCGTTGGGTACTAACACCGTCCGTTTGATCATGCACTGCCGATGGCATATCGATTAACACCATATGTTTTGAGCCGATGGCATATGGGTATACATTTCCTATTGTGACGATAGGCATCGGTGCAGAATCCGATTGCGGATAGCAATTTCGCCCTACGGCGAAGAGTTTTTTTGTAGTAGTGTATGTTTGCAGAATTCGTTGCACTAGTAGTTTACAGAATTTAGTATACAGAATCTCGTAAATCCGGAGATTGGTGTCCGGGGACATTAGCAGCTTCCATATATATATATAGAGAGTATGGCTAATGTGTTTCCTCTAGAACTTCGGCCTCGTGCTTCCAGGGGCATATCTTAGTGTTTGATGTTCAAACAACAAATTCAAACCGTTAGATGTTCAATCTATATTAAAATGTACTTGGAGACCAAATTTTACATTTTTTGGAATTTTTTTACTATTTATTAAGCCACTTTGAAAATTCCAGATCCGGGTGAACAGTAAAAACAGTCTGGACCATATGATCTGGAATTTTCAAAGTGGCTTAATAAATAGTAAAAAAATTACAAAAAATGTAAAATTTGGTCTCCAAGTATATTTTAATATAGGTTGAACATCTAACGGTTTGAATTTGTTGTTTGAACATCAAACACTAAGATATGCCCCCGGAAGCACGAGGCCGAAGTTCTAGAGGAAGCACATTAGCCATACTCTATATATATATATATATTGCTTTGCTGGGAGTTTACCATTTACTAGTCAAACATGTGCCATGTAGAAAAGTTGGTGCACTTTGTAGAACTTGTCAATCTGTTAGCAACAATACTATCTTTTTAATAGTTCCCCATTAAGCACATCAGTTAAAATCCGATCCGATTGCATAATATAATTATATATACACACACTACACCCCACCTCATAATTTTTGAAAGAGCAACGAACTCATTTTGAATCAACGTAATTTTTGAAAGAACAGTAAACTATCTTTTGAAGTATTGAAAAGTCAATAATTTTATTCTTAAATAGAAAATATAAAAAACCCTAAATAATACGAAAATAAAATATTATGAGTTTAAAACTAATTAAGTACTAATAAAGTTTCTCATGTCACATAAAATTGCTGACTCATTGATATCCATCTATTAAACAATACAATATATAATAATATAAAGCAAAAAAACTAAAGAATAGAAAAATATTTGGCTTTAGTACTTGATAGGAATCATTTTTCATGTATAAATTTTCTGCATTTCTCACTATTCATGTTATACTATAATTTTATTATCATATAGCTAAATTTGTTTTTGCAAAAGGTTTATCGATGCCAATTCCACCCGATCAAGTTTGCCCCAGCCAAAATCTGTCTCGTAGGCCTTGAACCTGGGTGACCCGGCCAAGTAAACAACTCGTATGTGGCGCTATTAGACGCAATTTCCAGATTAGCCATCATGGATGGGTTGGTCCAATCGAGAACGGCAATCGGTGAGGAATGTAGCAATGAAAGGGCCATCATCATTGGCGAATCCACGCACACTCGCAACAGTCACCAGCACGCGTGCTACTATGGATACAAATGCCCGGCTAGTTTCTTCCAGGATGTAATTGTCGATGCATCAACCAAGAAGGTCCTTCGACTTCTGGGCAGCCTCTCTTGAAGTGAATGTGGCGCTAACGTCATTAAGAGTTAAACGACAAATTCTATGTGTTGATATTCATCTATGAGTGAGGCTATGGTGCTATGCATAGCACGGATGGCTAGTGTACTACGGCTCAATATGGTACTTTTTAAAATCCTAACGGTCGATCCGAACCGTTCAATGTGATAACCATATGAATATGTACTTGCAAACTAAATTTTATATTTTTTCGAATTTTTTTACTATTTTTTTAGATAGGTAGAATTTTGATGGTCCAGAATTTTCAGAAAACACTGATTTTTCTACCTATCTAAAAAAATAGTAAAAAAATTCAAAAAAATATAAAATTTAGTTTGCAAGTACATATTCATATGGATATCACATTGAACGGTTCGGATCGACCGTTAGGATTTTAAAAAGTACCATATTGAGCCGTAGTACACTAGCCATTGGTGCTATGCATAGCACCATAGCCTCACTCTTCATCTATTTCACAAATAATGTGTTTATATATAAAATTTATAAATTTTCGAATTACTTTAGTACAAAGTGAACCGGTAATAAAATTTAAATAAATAACAAATAACAAATTTAAATAACAGTGACGTCTAAGCAAATAACAAATTTATATAATCTCTCGTAATATAGAGTCATTATGCACAGTGAAGTAAACAAATACGAAGATCATAAATATAATAATATTAATCGATCCTATTTGATACAAACAACATCAATTAACATTCATGCCTAAACAATTAACATCACTCAACAAAAACTATATCGGTCTATGGTACATAAAACCACAAAGGGTATTGACTTATTTTAACTGTTTAGTGTCCCGAAATTTTATTTTGACGAGAATTTGAACATATTTGTGCCATGTCTTCTTAGAGTACATCGTGGATGAGTTATAATAAAATTAGTTCTTTTGACTTTAGGGTGGTAATTAGTGTGCATAGTAAAAGTTGTTTGATGTTCGTTGATATAGCTCTGTATCTTTTATACTTTGCGACAAATGATCTAATAAATTTCTTGAGGTCTTGTTTTGTTCAATTGCCCCCTTGAATTTTGATACTTATTGTTGTGGATAGTCCTGTAATTAATCACAATAGGAAACATGTTGGCATGTTGGACTAATTCTCGTATGTAACCGGACATATTCTCCTATCCACTTTAATTACTATTATATTAAATGAAAACTGATTTTTTAGAGCTTGAGTAAATAACCATGAAATTCTAACCAAAGAATGACAACATAAAGATTGGTACCTTACTGGTACTGATTGGACACCGACGATAGTGTAACCAATTTTCATCTTCTCGCTAAACCCAGTATTCACAATGGTGATGGTAGTACACTCAGTAATCATAGACTTCTCAGTTCTCACTCCACCTTCACAAAGAAGGTGATCAGATGTGCTGGAGCCTGGAAGACTTCATTTATTTTAAAGGTTAACCTCTCGAGAAGGTCGCCTCAATCCAGAGGCAAAGACGATAAATATTAATTATAAGATATATATGACTGATCGAAACTTGTATATTGACTAATGCAAACATGCCTAGAAGGCAGGGTTTTATTATTGACAATAACAGATTACACACTAAATTTGAATTGTAAACAAGTTGTCACATATCATGTTGGTGACACGTTTGATTCGTTGGTATTAATTGGAGAACTGAGCCTGGAGCCAGTCAACTGTTGAATTAATAAACTTAATTTAGTATTTTGTGGAGTATTCTAGAAAGTTAGAGAAATATCAAAGTCTAGAGTTCAAATCCAAATTGTCTTCTAATATGTAATAGCCTTTAGAATTCATGAATGTTCATGAGAAATATCTAGAAAATAGATAAGGATGGGAGTAGAGATATCTAGATATTTTGTATGAGGTGTAATAGGCCTAGAATGTTCTTTGGAGTAATATAAATAGATATATGAGCTTTTGTAGGAAGTATGCACGTGTAAAATAGATCCAAGCTTTGTAATAGAAGAAAATAGCCTCTTGTACTCTTGCTTTTGTTATAAGAAATAGAGTTTGAAGTTTGTGTTCTCTCCACCAAAATTATAATTTCTATCTTACAAAGTGGTGTCAGAGCCATGGCAAGTTCCTCCGTGACATCACTTGGACAAGTTCCATTACCGCGCCTTACAAAGACAAACTATGAGAATTGGAGTATACAAATGAAGGCTTTACTCGGTGCGCAAGATGCGTGGGAAGTAGTCGAAGTCGGCTATGATGATCCGGGTACGACAGCCCAAATGCCGGCGAATCAATTGAAGCTTCTCAAAGAAACCAGAATGAGAGATAAAACCGCACTCTATCTTCTTTTTCAAGCGGTTGATGAATCTGGTTTTGAGAAGATCGCCGGTGCGACAAGATCAAAGGAGGCGTGGCAAATTTTAGAAAAGACGTACAAAGGTGCCGACCGAGTAAAACAAGTTCGACTACAAACTCTTCGTGGTGAGCTCGAGGCGATGAAAATGAAAGAGTCTGAAGGTGTATCCGACTACATAACAAGGGTGCAAAGTGTTGTGAATCAACTAAAACGAAATGGCGAGACTCTAACCGATGCAAGAGTGGTGGAGAAGATATTACGGTCTTTGACTGATGATTTTGAGAATGTGGTGTGTGCAATTGAAGAGTTGAAAAACTTAAAAGAAATGACCATCGACGACCTCTCAAGTTCCTTGGAGGCTCATGAGCAAAGAAAGAAGAAGAAGAAGCAAGAATTGCTAGAAGAAGCGTTGCAAGCAAAAGCAACATTAAAAGAAGACAAACCGGGCAGCAGTGAACGAGGTCGAGGTCGAGGTCGTGGCTTCCGTGGAGGTCGCGGTTATGGTCGCGGTAGAGGCCGCGGTCGAAGTCAAGGCGAAAATGAAGAAAAAGAAGAGAGGTACTTCAACTATTTGCGTGGAGGAGGACGCGGTCGTGGTAGAGGCGGCCGGTCAAGTAAGGCACACATCCAATGTTATAATTGCAAGAAGTATGGTCATTATGCATCGGAGTGTTATCAAAATGAGAAAAAGGTGGAGGAAAATGCAAGTTGTCACGCCGGGATTTTGGATTGTAAACAAGTTGTTTACAATTTTTGGGTCACTGTTGCAAAGGCAGTTTTTGGGTCAAACCCACCTATTTCAGATGATGTGCTATCCAAGGCATTCCAACTTGATAAGAAGACAGTTGACTGGCTCCAGGATCAGTTCTCCAATTAATACCAACTAATCAAATGTGTCACCAATTACATGGTATTAATTGGAGAACTCCTGGAGCCAGTCAACTGTCTTCCTATCAAGTTGGAATGCCTTGGATAGCACATCATCTAAAATAGGTGGGTTTGACCCAAAAACTGCCTTTGCAACAGTGATCACGCCGGGATTTTGGCTACTCAGACCCGCAAATGCAACAGCAGGGACATGTCCAATGTTGAACTGGAAGTGGATGAGTCCCTCAGGAAAAACAAACACATCACCCTTGTTCAACACCTTGGAGAAGAGCTTGAAGTCTGGGAATGACGTCACAAATCCGACATAGAGAGTGCCCTCGATGACGGTGAGCACTTCAGTTGCTCTGGGGTGAGTGTGTGGTGGGTTGAGGCCGCCGTTGGGTGCATAGTCGAGACGAGCAATGGAAATTCCCAGGGTATTGAGTCCGGCAATTCTTTCCACATTGACTAGTGTGACGTTTGACCCGAGATTGTTACTTGTGTCGCCAGCCTTGTCGAGGCCTGAGAAGAAGAAGTCTTCTGGTTTCGCATCAGCAGGGTTCTTGCAAACTAAACCATTCACAAATACTGTAGGGCTATTGTCAGCAACACAGAAATCTTGAAGTGGGCTAGGGTCAGAAGCGAATGCTTGAGAGCAGGCCAAGGCAAGCAAAGTGAGGAGAAGAAGTGTACAGTAAGCCATTTCTTTCAAGTATCGATCTTAGCTTGTGTTAGCTTGTGATTTGTGTAGGCAAGTTGCAAATTGCTATTTGGTTATACAATGTCCAAAGCTTGTATGGTTATTTATAGTAGAGGGTGCTTGAAATGTTCCTCACAATTTGGAAATAATATAAGTGAACCTGTTGTCTACTTAGTCTATCTTTGAAATGTTCTCTGTGTATTGGTCAAGGCCATTAAATTAATGGGAGATGATGGGATCGATGGGGTCAAAGATGTAGACAACTTAATTCAATCTCAATGGTATGTAATCTAATTAACAAAGTGTTTTTAGTTAATGATCCCGCTAGCTCTTTCGTATGTAAGTACATGACATATATATAGATATATATATAGAATCTGGCTAATATGCTACGCATATATAAGGGCCCCTCCGTGCTACGGCTCACTTTTTGAGTTTTCAAAATTCTAATGGTCGATCCGAACCGTTCAACATGATCTCCATATGAATATGTACTTGCAAACCAAATTTTACATTTTTTAGAATTTTTGTACTATTTATTAAGCCGCTTTGAAAATCGCTGATCCAATGGTCCAGCAGATTTTACTGTTGTGTACAAATTAGTGTTTTTTCAAAGCGGCTTAATAAATAGTAAAAAAATTCTAAAAAATGTAAAATTTGGTTTGCAAGTACATATTCATATGGAGATCATGTTGAACGGTTCGGATCGACCGTTAGGACTTTGAAAACTCAAAAAGTGAGCCGTAGCACGGAGGGCCCTTATATATGCGTAGCACCGTAGCACTGTCCTATATATATATAGGGAATTTGAACCCTCCTCATGCGTAGCACCGTAGCACTGTCCACCGTAGCACGTGGCACAAAAAAATGATGGCATTTGAACCCTCCTCATGTTTCAAATACTCTCTCAGGTCCAAAAAAAGTAATGAATTCTCCTCCCAGCAATTAATATCTGGTCAATCTGATTCCATGACCTTTCTAATTTTAAAGATTCACCACTTTACTAGATTTCTTCATTTTTTTCTCTCTCCTTAGCTCTTCGTGAGCTAAAGTCGTGCTGTTAAAATTTACGGGTTCATATTCAGTGCGTTACCTTACCAAGTAGAATGAGATTTGCATCTTTCGTTATAACATGGCACAAATCTCAAAGCGAACTCCTTTATTTTAAATAGGCAAATCTAGGTAGTTGATATAAAATGATAAAAAAAATAGGGAAAATTTCCATTGTACCCATCAAAACTTTTAAAATATCCAATTTCCCCATAAAAACACCATAATATCTAATATCCCTATCAAATCTTAACTTTCTTTCTTGTATGTCCTTCTGGTTATTTTATAAATTAAACTGACACATATACCCTTCCAATTAAACGGAGGTGTCCATTAAATTTGTAACATGATTGAATTTGTAAGAACAATTGAATACGAAAAAAAAAACACTTCCTCTGTTTCAAAATATTCCCTCCTGTCTCATCCTCATCTTCCTTCCTCCGACTATAAATTGACTGCCCCTTATCACGTAGTTCTGACGATTTGGTTGACCCACCTATGCTATTACTGCTCTTCATCTCTCTCCTCCTCCATGTTCCTTTTTTTTTTAAATAACGTGTTGTGCCTTTCTTCTTCTCCTCTCTAGTTTTGCCTATCGTAGAATAAGCAAATTTGGGTAATTCAAAACATATGATGGAGGCTAGCCCCTAATTAATTAATACAAGAAGTAATAATAAACCATGATAATTATATATACATCGCAATCGGCTCAAAAATTAATGACCGATGGCAAACTAGGACCTGCCAATGCCAACTCAAACAAAACAGATGGTGTAAGACACTTTTGCAATTGGCTTTTGAAATCCAACAGACAGCGGTAATTACATTTGCCGTCGGTTGCAAAAAGAAACAGATGGCGTTGGGTACTAACACCTTCCGTTTGATCATGCGATACCGATGGCATATCGATTAACGCCTTCTGTTTTGAGCCGATGGCATATGGGTATACATTTCCTATTTGGGCGATAGGCATCGGTGCGGAATCCGATTGCGGATAGCAATTTCGCCCGACGGCGAAGAGTTTTTTTGTAGTAGTGTATGTTTGCAGAATTCGTTGCACTAGTTTACAGAATTTAGTATTGAAGTTTACAGAATCTCGTAAATCCGGAGATTGGTGTCCGGGGACTGTTAGCAGCTTATATATATATATATATATATATGTTGCTTTGCTGGGAGTTTACCATTTACTAGTCAAACATGTGCCACGTAGAAAAGTTGGTACAGTATGTAGAACTTGTCAATCTGTTAGCAACAATACTATCTTTTTATTAGTTCCCCATTAAGCACATCAGTTAAAATCCGATCCGATTGCATAATATAATTATATATACACACACTACACCCCACCTCATAATTTTTGAAAGAGCAATGAACTCATTTTGAATGAACGTCATTTTTGAAAGAACAGTAAACTATCTTTTGAAGTATTGAAAAGTCAATAATTTTATTCTTAAATATAAAATAAAAAAACCCTATATAATGCGAATATAATATATTACGAGTTTAAAACTAATTAAGTACAAATAAAGTTTCTCATGTCAAATAAAATTGCTGACTCAGTGATATCCATCTATTAAACAATACAATATATAATAATATAAAGCAAAAAAATAAAGAATAGAAAATTATTTGGGTTTAGTACTCGATAGGAATCAATTTTCAAGTATAAATTTTCTGCATTTCTTACTATTCATGTTATACTATAATTTTATTATCATATAGCTAAATTTATTTTTACAAAAGGTTTATCGATGCCAATTCCACCCGATCAAGTTTGCCCCAGCCAAAATCTGTCTCGTAGGCCTTGAACCGGGGTGACCCGGCCAAGTAAACAACTGGTACGTGGCGCTATGAGAGGCAACTTCCAGATTAGCCATCATTGATGGGCGGGTCCAATCGAGAATGGCAATCATCATTGGCGAATGAACGGGCCATCATCATTGGCGATGAAAGGGCCATCATCATTGGCGAATCCACGCACACTCGCAACAGTCACCAGCACGCGTGCTGCTATGGATACAAATGCCCGGCTAGTTTCTTCCAGGATGTAATTGTCGATGCATCAACCAAGAAGGTCCTTCGACTTCTGGGCAGCCTCTCTAGAAGTGAACGTGGCGCGAACGTCATTAAGAGTTAATCGGCAAATTCTATGTGTTGATACTCATGTTGGAAACTTGGCTGATTGCAGCAGCCTTTCGCTGGTACAAACTGGTAAACTTGCTGGTACGAAACAGAGTTTTGACACAAAATTCTGGTAAACAGAAAACTGCTGCTGAACAGAACGCTAACTTCTCAATATGCTGGAATTTTATTTTCTTACACCTTGCAATCAATTACATAATATTCTTACATATTTATAACAGGTACATCTATCTAATTTTAGATCCCACTACTTTCTATAACTGCACTACAATCTAAATTTATCATCTGTTACCATAAATACCCTGCTGACCAGAACTTCAGTTCATGCTATTTTAGGCACATCCTGCTTCTAATTACTGAATTTACTAAAATAGAAATTGCTAATTGTAGCACCCACGCCTCTGACACTAATTGCAACTTTTAATCAATTTTTAACACTCCCCCTTGATTCAAAGTTGCCAACTCCAAGTGCTGATCAGAATTGCTCAAATTTGCCTCGTGCCAATGCCTTTGCAAATATGCATGTGTTTTGTTTTTCATAGCTTTTGCGCTTGCGCTTCACTGTTCTTGCTGCGACCAATTCTTCTAGCTTTGCTTGATGCCATTCTTCATTTTCTATTACTTCTTCATAGGTTGTAGCGTCTACAACAAATAATACTTGTGTTGTTTCATATAATTCCTGCACAGATTTCATTTTTCTTACAGGAGTGTCAAGAACATTCTGACGCCTGCTGTATACTCTTATTGTTGGTGTATTTGGGTCAGGGTTTTGGCTTCTGTCAGGACTGTCTGCAGGTAAATCAGGATCAGAACTGCTGCTGTTCAGATCTGAACTAATTGAAACAATGGCAGAGATGCCACCTGAAAAACCTCTTCCGACCTTTGAATTAGGAGAGCCTTCAACTACTACTGCTCTCTTAGAAAAATTAACTCAACTCCTCATCCTACAGCAATCATCCCCTAGCACTACACCCTCAATCGAAGGATCTGCACCACCTATTTCCGTGAAACTAGATGGTACAAATTATGGGCTGTGGTCTCAGGTGGTAGAGATGCACATCAAAGGACGAGATAAGTTGAGGCATATCACCAGCATCCCGAACCAACCGCTGCCAACAGATCCACTATATCGAAAGTGGAGTATTGATGACTCAATTGTGAAGGGATGGCTCATTAATTCGCTTGAACCAAGGTTAATTGGCAATTTCATCCGTTTCCCGACTGCAAAAGATGTTTGGGACGCTAATCACTCAAAAGAGAGCAATGTTTCTTTTAATATTTATAAACTCATAAATGCTATCAGTTCGGACTGCAAGCGCACAATCCTATCGAGTAGTATGTTCGAGGTCGATCCACAGGGAATATTGGTTCAATGCTTTGAGCGATCGAATCGCAATCTTTCGAAAGGCTAGACGAAATCTGAAAATTGAGAGATGTTGTTTTGATCAATGTAAATTAGGAAGCAATTAAAAGTAATTAAAATAAAGATAGGGATGAGAATTTCTAGGGTTTCGGCACACCATTGCCACTCAATCCACCTTGATAATATATTCCTGTTGCATCTGATTTCCTGTTGTTGTTTTAATGAAAGACACCACATAGGTCACTGCAATTTATGTTACGCAAGAATGACAGATCTTTCACCGAGATTCTACATAGGACACTGCGATTTACCTTACGCAAATGTCTGATCTCTCAAATACCCCAAATTACTACACAGATCACTGCGATTTGCTTTACGCATGTGATGGAATTTGCTACGCGTTTTGTTGGTCTGGTTTATGGTTTCTCCGCTAAGGTTTTCTTCACATAAACCTAATAGATCTCAACGAGGCTAATTCATACAAATAGTTTCTCTTACCATTAAAGTACTGTCACTACCCTAACGGACTCAAACTAGATCATTGAAATTAGATGAAGAGATAGTAAATCACAAAAACATTTTAGTACAACAACAAGAAACCATAATCAACAGAAATATATATATCAAAACATCAAGAGTAACAAGGTTTACTGCCTAGCCCTAAGAAAAGGAACTTAGCCGCGGAACGGCATTGTTACAAGCACTCCTCTCTTCTCACTTTAATCAAATCTAACCCTAATTACAAAGATAACTAATCCTTCTGCCCAGGGGCCTTATATAGGAGTGGAGGGACGTCTGGAGGTTGAGTAGGGGCTAAGAAACTGATCTGGAAACAGCTGTCGGCAGTTATTCCCCAAGAGTCGCCTTCGGATACGGACCGTATCAGGTGATACGGTCCGTATTAGGACCTTGGCAGTTAGGGTTTAATGCTTCCAGCGCTATCTTCTGGTCTGTGCTAGGCCTGGTCCGTATTAGTCAATACTGGCCGTAACAGGGACTTAGTCGATGAGCATCGCTGATTCGATTGACCCAATTCTAGCTCCATTTGGTGTAAAATAGTCCCAAAACCTATTTTCTGCAATAAAACATAAAGAAGGGTGACAGTAGCCTTTTTCTCTAAATAATTAAACATAAGTGTGAGAAAATATGTAAAACCTAAGCCAAAACCCTACGTAAATCATCATTATTTTGACTCTGATCACGCCTCCCAACTTGAATTGTTGCTTGTCCTCAAGCAACGACATCCCAGCTGGTCAAAGATCCGGTCTAGGTTGAACCATACAATCTCAAGGACTTGTTTAAAAATTAAATTAGAGCTTATGTTTGGTACAATTGGCATGATAATAAAAATCTAGAACTTTAAAAATATTCATGACCTCTCCCTTGAACAATTTATTCACCCCATGATTGACCTCATTATGCTTACCCTAGAAAAATTATTATCGAACAATCTACTTCACAAATATCCTTAAAATTGAGGGTATTAATTTCCCCTTCGATTATAAAGGGATCCCTTCCAATCAATAGGAATTCTAATGATATAAATTTTGATTTTCCTTCCCAATTGATTGGAGCAAAGTATGACAACTAAGTGTGTTGGTACTTGTGACTATTTTTAAAAAATTTAATATGTACAAGAATTTAAATTTGGGAGGTTTTCTCGAGCCTATTGATAACCAGTCTTGCGTAGGCACCCGTACTCTTTTTATCCTCCATCTTTTATTCTATTTTTTTATTTTTCTGATTTTTTCTATTTTTTTGAATTTTTCTCATTTCTGATTTTTTTTTATTTTTCTATTTTTCTGAAAATAAAATAAAATATTGTTGTGTCACAAGCACCATGATTACACACAATTTCGAGTATTCATTCATACAAGAAATTATTGCATAGTTTCGCTAGGGGTCTATCTATAATAAATGGGTATTCTAAAACACTATCAAGCTTAAAAGACTTTGCAAAAATAAATTACTCAATAAATAAAGATTCTAGGGTTTGCAATTTTGGTCAACTCTCATGGTTAGCAATTAATTGTTCACTTTGAGACCACTAATTATTTTTAAAAATTCTGAATTTTTGGTATCATGGTCAATTATCTAAACCTTAGCCTAATTCAATGTAAAAAAACAATTCCTATTTGATTAACCTACTCCTAGAATTAAAATAAAAACGCAAGCTAGCTAAAAAGCTCAATCTAATCATTCTAGGATTGTCGGTAAAGCCTCTAACCCTAGTCAAAAATTGAGTAAAACTACTAGCACCTAAGAATTTAAAATGCAAAAATTTTAAAGATACATGGTCAATTTACTTTCCTACCCCCCGAATAAAATTGAGCATTGTCCCCAATGCTCGAGAGATAAAAATAAAGGAAATAATAAAGTAAAAAGACCGGGAAAAGATACAACTCACTGCACCTCAATCTTGAGGTGGTGGAGGTGGTGGTGGTCGCTGGATCTCCTTGTAGAATGACGAGTCGAAGAGTCCATATGGTGGCGGCTGGTACTCGAATCCGGTGGTGAGGGCATGCTGGTAGTACTGCTGTGACATGTAGCAGGCCTGCTGTGCCTCCCGCCTGTTGTTGGCAGCATACCCTCGCAGCTCGTCCATGCCCTAACGAACCTGGCTTGAATAGTGACGTGTCTCGTCACACTGCTGGTCAAGCTGGGTATAAGTGGTCCTGGTGTCGATGGAGAACCTCTCCATGTTCGCGTTAACCCTTTGGACGGCTTGGAGAACTCGGTTGTATCCACTTTGAGGGGCATCAGATGTTCCCGCCCCTTGTCGCGCTACTTCTGCCGCGAGCGCTTCTTGCCTAGCCCTTTGCTCATTTGCCGCCATTTCTTGCATGTACGCGGCGGCGCTGCGGTTTCAGCCCTGTCTTCTTCCTCAGCTTCGGCCTCTAGGGCATCAAAATCAACTTCATCCTCGCTTTCCTGAGCGGCCTGTCTGCCGATAGGTGCCACTTGCCTCCATCTTTCCTGGTTTTTGAGAGGTAGTGGTTTGCAAGGCATTTGAACCCTCCTCTTTTCGATGTGTTATAGGTATAGCTCGGGAGGTCTGCCGCTAATCATTCTCATCGCGGTGAGGCACTCGATGTCTAGGGATTTCATGCCAGTGCCTTCTTTTAAGAAATCCACCTCGAGTCTGAGTTGCCGAGCGAGGATTGTTGCGATGGCACCGATGGAGATATTTCCTCTGCCCCTTTTGTTTTGGCCAATTGTGTGGATGTGGTTGCAGAGGAAATGACCGAGGTGTAGAGGCTCTTCCGGTGTGATGAGCATGCACTTGAGAATGTAAAGTTCGGGGAAGGTGACTTTCGCGCATGTCTCGCCTCGAGCAAAAAGAGAGTTGCTGAGAGCTGCCTGCATGTAACGGAGCACCGGATGGACAATGTGGCTGGCGACTCTCGGATCACTGATGCGGTCATTGGTGATCAGCTTCCAAAAATTCCGGTCATCATTGTATGCCTGTACGCCCTCATCTTTAAAGCCAAAGATGTCGCAGAAATCACTCATTGACATCTCCTGCTCTATATTCATCAGCTGGAACTTGATTATGTCATTTTCGGAGGAGAAGGTAGCAATGAACTCGCGGGTGAGGTCATCATAGGTTGGGACATCCACCAGCTTGTTGAGAAAGTCCCAGATGTGAACCCTTTTGGCTAGGGTTCTGAATTGAACGAGGAGGCCGAGCTTTTCAAGGGTTTCGATGTGGATAGCCTTGTGGTTGATGATTTTGTTGTCATCCAGCTTCTCGAAGATTTTGGCGTGTGCCCTGTAGGTGAATTTTATGTCCAGGGGGTTATGTTGTTGCCCCTCCATTGGTTGCGGTTCTTCTTGAGGAGGAGACTCCGGCAATTCTTCTCGTTCGGGGCTCCGTTCAGGTGATTCAGGTGGTGGGTTTTGAGAAGAAGACTCCCCCCTCTTCTTCTTGCCTTTACTTGTCAAAGCTCTGAGAAGACCTCGTGTTTTTTAGGCCATTTGTGGTAATTACCAGCCTCTGTTACGGACCGTATTAAGCTAATACGGACTGGATACGGACCTGGGTTCTGGTGGAAAATGGCCAAGTACAGGACTCAATACGGACCGTATTGACTGATACGGACCGTATTATACTGGTACTGGTTCTGGTAAAAACTGAAAAACCCTAATTTTTTTTGTATTTTTCGTAATTTTTGGTTTTTAACTAGATCTAAAACAGAAAATTAACTCTAAAACTAATTTGCAAAAAGAAATAAAAGACTAGGTCTAAGAAATTGAAATAAAATTGAAAAATAAGAGAGAAAGAGGGGGAAGAACCGAAATGATGGAGATTAAAGGTCCTCACGGCGGATACGGGTCAGATACGGCCCGTATCGGAGATCGGCGTGAGTGAAGTTGGTCTCCCTTGGCGGCCGGTGGCGTAGGCAAGGGTGTGCTTCGGGTTTTGCAAGAGAGAGGAGGAGGTGAAGAGAAAGGAGGAAGGGAGATAGAGAGATGAAGAGAAGATGAGAAGAGAAACGGGAGAGAGGGGGCTCAAAAATAGAAAAAACCTCTAATTTGAACGGTTACTCAACTTCGCGCCTCTTCGTTAACGGGTTTTAGTCTCACAGATCGATTTTGATTACGGACCGTATTGGCTGATACGGTCCATATCCGATCCAGAACTTTTGATCCTGATAACTGTTTCTTCCAACTCTTCCTCTGAATACGGTCCGCATTGGCTGATACGGGCCGTATTCCCTGCTGCTTTTTTCTTTCAACTCCTGCTCCGTATTAACAATCCTTGGCTGATACGGTCAGTGACAGAGGATATTTTCTTGACTTTTCCAATGTTTTTAACCGAGCTCTTCCTCTAGCGTGTTCACCTGGTCATGAGAAATGAGTGGATGTGATTCGTTCCCCAGTTAAAGTCCTAATTAAACTAAAAATAAAAATTTGTACGCAAATATAAAAGTGGCCTTGGGTTGCCTCCCAAGAAGCGCTTGTTTTAAGTCGTTAGCTTGACTTTGTGTCGCATCAGTTTCTTCCAGATATCCTCCTGTCAAAGCAAGCGGGTTGCTTGTTGGGTGGTTTGCCTTCAGCGTCATCTGTGGTTTCATCATCACTGCCCTTCTTGAAGAAGTCGGTTGGTGTTTGAGGTCCGGGGTCGAATGCTAGACTCACACCAAGCACTACTTCAACCTCGTCCAGTCTTTGAGAAATTGCATCGAGTTCTTCGCGTAGGTTTTTGATTAATGCAAGGGCTAAGAGAGAATAATTCCTGTTGTTTGCGATATTGGGACTCTTGTTCAGACCATCGGTTTGTTGTGTCACGGAGGTTGGATGGATCTGACCGTTATCTTGTACAATGAACAATCTCTCCATTTCTGCTTCGTGCATCATCTCTTCGATGTCTTCAAATTCATCCATTCGCAATTCATCATTCCCATACTCATCCGTTGTTCCCAAATTGTAGACAAGATTTATGTCAGGTGGGACTTTGGTCTCATTCATGTTGAAGATCATCTTGTTCTCGCCAACATTGAGTGAAATCTTTCCATTCCTAACATCAATCATTGCTCCACATGTGGCGAGGAATGGCCTTCCAAGGATGATCAGAATCTGCTCATCTTCTTCCATATCAACTACCACAAAATCTGCTGGTATCCAGAATTTACTGACTTTGATTGGGATATCAAGCAACATTCCTTCAGGATATCAAATTGATCGGTCAGCTAGTTGCAATGAAATCCTTGTTGGTGATAGGTCTCCACATTCCAATTTATCAAATACTACCTTAGGCATCAAACTCACACTTGCTCCCAGATCACATAAAGCTCTCTTAAAATCGGTTGTGCCAATGGTACATGGTATCGAGAAGCTTCCCGGATCTTTCAACTTTGTCGGTAATTTGCTTTGCACGAGCGCACTGCATTCCAGATTAAGCAGAACTGTTGAGAATTCTTGGAGTCTACTTCGGTTTGAGAGAATCTCCTTCAGAAATTTAGCATACGAGGGTATGCTTGCAATTGCCTCTGTGAAGGGGATTGTGACTTGTAATTGCTTGAGTGTCTCCATGAATCTCGTGAATTGCTGCTCTACCTTGTGCTTGGCAGGCCTTGGAGGGAATGGCAGAGGTGGCTTGTAGGGTGGTGGTGAAATGTATTCAGGTTCGGGTTGTCGCTCTTCTCCACCTACGGTGTCATTCTACTCCTTAGTAAGGTCTGTCTGCAGTTCGAATATGGGCGGCTCCGGTGGTCGCGGCTCGTACTCTTCGGAACGCGATGGTTCAGCATGCATCTCATCGGAAGTTTGATTGGGCATGGGAGGTCCCTGATAAGCTGTACCGCTCCTTAATGTTATGCTCTTGCAAGTCTCTCTCGGGTTTTCTTCCGGTTGGCCCGGAAATTTGCCATTTTCGCGTGTAATACTCGAGAGTTCTTTAGCCATCTTAGAGACATTGTCTTCTAAGTCTTTGTTGCGGTTTGTTAAGGATTCGATCTTTTGCGTGATTTCGGCGTTAGCCTTATCTTGCTTCTCTAGGAATCTCTCCATGAAAGATGTGATGTCAGGTTGCTGTGGTTGATTGTATTGCCTTGGTTGATAATTCTGTTGAGGATTGTTGTTTCTCGGTTGATAATTGGGCTGTGGTTGGTAGTTTTGTTGAGGTGCAGCAGGTCTTTGATTGTCTGCGTATGAGAGATTTGGATGGTTTCGGTTGTTCAAATGGTATGTATTGTAAGCGGGCTGAGGTCGAAAGCTGTTGTCGATTGCGTTCGCTTGCTCCATTTCTTCCTCAGTTTGCGTCACATTCATACATTCGACCATCTCATGCGCTCCTCCATATATATATGTTGCTTTGCTGGGAGTTTACCATTTACTAGTCAAACATGTGCCACGTAGAAAAGTTGGTACAGTATGTAGAACTTGTCAATCTGTTAGCAACAATACTATCTTTTTATTAGTTCCCCATTAAGCACATCAGTTAAAATCCGATCCGATTGCATAATATAATTACATGAGGAGGGATACACTTACAACAAATTTGAGTTACAACAAAGTTACAACATTCATTTTTTTCATTTTCAAAGTCCAAATCGTCGATCCAAACCGTTCAACATGATCTCCACAATAAAATGTGCTTGCAGATCAAATTTTACATTTTTTTTGAATTTTTTTACTATTTATTAAGTAGTTTACAAAAAATAGCCATACTTAGACCATTGAATTTTGTACCCATCTTAATAAATAGTAAAAAAATTCAAAAAAATATAAAATTTGATCTGCAAGTACATTTTATTTAGATAATCATGTTGAACGGTTTGGATCGACGATTTGGACTTTGAAAATGAAAAAAATGAATGTTGTAACTTTGTTGTAACTCAAATTTGTTGTAAGTGTATCCCTCCTCTAATTATATATACACACACTACACCCCACCTCATAATTTTTGAAAGAGCAACGTAATTTTTGAAAGAACAGTAAACTATCTTTTGAAGTATTGAAAAGTCAATAATTTTATTCTTAAATATAAAATAAAAAAACCCTATATAATGCGAAAATAATATATTACGAGTTTAAAACTAATTAAGTACTAATAAAGTTTCTCATGTCACATAAAATTGCTGACTCATTGATATCCATCTATTAAACAATACAATATATAATAATATAAAGCAAAAAAAATAAAGAATAGAAAATTATTTGGCTTTAGTACTCGATAGGAATCAATTTTCAAGTATAAATTTTCTGCATTTCTTACTATTCATGTTATACTATAATTTTATTATCATATAGCTAGATTTATTTTTACAAAAGGTTTATCGATGCCAATTCCACCCGGTCAAGTTTGCCCCAGCCAAAATCTGTCTCCTAGGCCTTGAACCGGGGTGACCCGGCCAAGTAAACAACTAGTACGTGGTGCTATGATAGGCAATTTCCAGATTAGCCATCATGGATGGGCGGGTCCAATTGAGAATGGCAATCGGTGAGGATGGCCAGCAATGAAAGGGCCATCATCATTGGCGAATCCACGCACACTCGCAACAGTCACCAGCACGCGTGCTGCTATGGATACAAATGCCCGGCTAGTTTCTTCCAGGATGTAATTATCAATGCATCAACCAAGAAGGTCCTTCAACTTCTGGGCAGCCTCTCTTGAAGTGAATGTGGCGCTAACGTCATTAAGAGTTAAACGACAAATTCTATGTGTTGATACTTGTTGGAACTACAAGTTGACACGTGTAGTTAGTGTCACACCGGATCTAAAGGAGAAAATCAAGAAAGTCCTGCTGGATTGATTGAACCTTACCTTAATTGATTGACACTGCTGCTGGATTATTACCATACTTATTTTGATTGATTTGCTGCTGGGTGATACCGCTGCAATTGATACTTATTACTATGTTTGGTTGATTGATTGATAAAATATCATGTTTAGTTATTTCCTAAAAATAGAGAACGTGTACAGCTTGGATTTGGGTTATAAATCTAAGTTTCTCTTTGAGCAGAAAAACTAAGAAAGAAAAATACAATTCAGTGTTGTGTGAGTTGTAATCATAAATTATTATGAAATAAAATAGTGTGTGTGTGTCTTGATCCGTGGAGTGCGCTATAGGCGATACCACGTTAAAATCTTTGTGTTTGCTTGATCAATTGTTTGTGATGATGTTATAATTTTGTCATGGTATCAGAGCAGGGATTCTAGGACCAAGCGTGTTCGACTAATCTCACCGAAACCACAAAAACCAACCTGAAATTTCTGTCATTGAAACAATGGCAGAGATGCCACCTGAAAAACCTCTTCCGACCATTAAATTATGAGAGCCATCAACTACTACCGCTCTCTTAAAAAAATTAACTCAACTCCTCATCCTACAACAATCATCCCCTAGCACTACACCCTCAACCGAAGGATCTGCACCACCTATTTCCGTGAAACTAGATGGTACAAATTATGGGCTGTGGTCTCAGGTGGTAGAGATGCACATCAAAGGACGAGATAAGTTGAGACATATCACCGGCATCCCGAACCAACCGCTGCCAACAGATCCACTATATCGAAAGTGGAGTATTGATGACTCAATTGTGAAGGGATGGCTCATTAATTCGCTTGAACCAAGGTTAATTGGCAATTTCATCCGTTTCCCGACTGCAAAAGATGTTTGGGACGCAATAGCTACAACATTCTTCGACGGCAACGATGCATCTCTCGTGTATGATTTGAACAAGAGAGTTGCAAAACTCAAGCAAGAGGGGGGACCAGTTGAAGGATACTACAGCAAGTTGCAAACCCTTTGGCGGGAGATAGATTTTTGACGTCCTAATCCGATGGAGTAGCGCATACTATAACAGCAGTGCCTCAGGATCGGTTAGTTTTGAGTTCTAATTCTGGTACAGCAGGTAAACAGTCAGCTCAAGGTAATGTTTCAATTTCTGAAAATAATTGTGAGTTTCAAAGTTTGCAAAAATGGGTGATTGATTCTGGAGCAACTGACCATATGACCTTTTCAGAAAAAGACCTCGTAAACATTACTGGACCTAGGAAGAATGAGATTCTAAATGCAAACGGAATTTCTTATCCAGTAAAAGGAACTGGAGATGTACCCATTTCTCAAAACATAACTCTTAGGAATACCCTACTTGTTCCATCGTTGTCTACAAGACTGATATCGGTTAGTCAGATTACAGAGGAATTGAACTGTGCAGTCTTAATGTTTCCTGAATTTTGTATCTTCCAGGATGTTTTGACGAGGGAGATTATTGGGCTTGGTACTAAGCGGGGAGGATTGTATTACTTGGACAACTCAAAAATGGGACATACATGCATTGCAAGAAGTGAATCCGAAAGTTTGAAAAACAAAGTTTGGTTGTGGCATCCCTCATTTGGGTACATGAGAAAATTATCCCCTACGTTATTTTTGGGTTTAAATAATGAATAATTTGTTTGTGAAACATGTATTGAGGCCAAGAGCCATCGTGCAACTTACCCTGCTAGCTTGAATAAAAGTCTTGTTCCTTTTGATTTAATTCATACTGATGTTTGGGGACCATGTCCAGTAGTGTCTAAATCTAGTTGTAGATGGTTTATCCTTTTTACTGATGATTGTACTCGTATGACATGGCTTTATCTTCTCAAGTCCAAAGATGAAGTACCAAACGTGTTCAAAGTTTTTTACAAAATGATAAAAACACAATTTGAGAAAGAAATAAAGGTGGTAAGAAGTGATAATGGTAGGGAGTACATTAAACAAAAATCTACAAGATTTTTTTAAATACAATGGCATAGTACATGAAACCTCGTGTGTAGGAACACCCCAACAAAATGGAATTGCATAACGAAAAAATAGACATATCCTTGAAACCACTAGATCACTTCTATTTGAAAACAATGTACCACAAACCTTTTGGGATAATGCTGTGTCCACTGCCGTCTATTTGATCAACCGGACTCCTACGAAAACCAACCAATTCAAAACCCCGTTACAAAGGTTAGCTGATCATGTAAACATCCCGTCTATCCTAAACATGTCCCCAAAAATATTTGGATGTACCGTGTATGTTCATGTCCAAAAGAATTTTCGTTCCAAAGTAGAACCTTGTGCCGAAAAGTGTGTTTTTTTGGGTTTTGGGTCACAACAGAAAGGGTATAAATGTTATAATCCTTCCACTCGGAAATTCTACACAACAATGGATGTAACTTTTCTTGAAACCGAACCTTATTTTAATAAACACCAAGTTCCCGTTCAGGGGGAAACAGAGTATGAACCTAAACTGTTGTTTAGTGAGTTAACTGGCCCAAGTTGTGAACATATGAATTCGGTCACAAACCGGACCCAGTCAGCCAAAGAAACAGAGCTGAAACATGCTGAAACAGACCCAAACCCAGTAGAAAACCGAAACAGAGCACATTCGAAAAACAGAGCTGAATCATGCTGAAACAGAACCAAACTTAGCAGAAAACCAAAACAGAGCACATTCAGAAACAGAGCCTTGTGCAGAACCTGAAATTTCAGAAATTGACCCAGTCAGAAACAGAACCGAAACAGAGCATAGTGCAGAGTCTCCTGGAATTAACATCTGGATTGAAATGGATATGAGTAATGCAGAAGTAATACAATCTGAACCGCAACCACATGGCCCGGAATCTCCCGGAGATATTCATGAGGTAAATCCACAGAACTCAAATTCTATTATACAATCTAGGTTACCACCAAGAACCAATAAAGGTAAACCACCAAAACGGTACATTCATGAGAACGGAACAAACAACGGAAATAACTACCCTATTGCAAATTACATAACAACTAACCGACTCTCTGAACCCTTGAGAAGTTTTGCCCATCAAGTCTCTTTGGTAGTTGTACCAAAAAGGGTAGAGGAAGCTATTAAAGATCCAAAATGGGTAGAAGCAATGGAAATAGAAATGGATGCACTAGAAAAAAACCAAACTTGGAAGTTAGTGGATTTACCCGAGGGAAAGAAAACTGTGGGATGTAAATGGGTCTACTCTATGAAGTACAATGTAGAGGGAAAAGTTGAGAGATATAAAGCACGACTCGTGGCCAAAGAATATACTCAGACATATGGAATTGATTTCCAAGAAACATTCTCACCAGTTGCTAAACTAAATACTGTGCGAGTTCTCTTATCCCTTGCAGCAAATTTTGATTGGCCCTTACACCAATTTGATGTAAAGAATGCCTTCCTACATGGTGATCTAAAAGAAGAGATCTACATGGATCTTCCACCCGGGTACCAATGTTCTGAAACAAAACGGAAAGTGTGCAAATTAGAGAGGTCCTTGTATGGCTTGAAACAATCTCCTAGAGCATGGTTTGGTAGGTTTTGCAGTGCAATGAAGGGGTATGAGTACGAACAAAGCAACTGCGATCACACTCTGTTCTTTAAACGGAACCAAGGTAAACTTACAGTGCTAATCATATATGTGGATGATATGATTATTACAAGTAATGATCATGAGGAGATCAAATTGCTAGAGACAAAACTGTCTAAAGAATTTGAAATGAAAGATTTTGGGTGGCTTGAAATACTTGCTGAGGTTGGAATGCTAGAGTGCAAACCAGCTGACACACCAATGATTCAAAATCACAAGTTGGGATTAGATCCGAATCAAAGTTCAGCCAACAGAGAAAGGTACCAAAGGTTAGTTGTAAAATTAATTTATTTATCTCATACTAGACTTGACATAGCTTATGCAGTGAGTGTTGTCAGCCAATTCATGCATTCTCTAAGTGAAGAACATATGGAGGCGGTAATGAGGATTCTTAGGTACCTAAAAGGCACCCCTGGAAGAGGGATAATGTTTGAGAAACATGGACATCTAGAAATAGCTGGCTATACCGACGCAGATTGGGCTGGAAGTGTGAGTGACCGGAAGTCAACGGAAGGTTACTTCACATTTGTTGGCGGAAACCTAGTTACTTGGAGAAGTAAGAAACAAAATGTGGTAACCTTGTCCAGTGCCGAAGCAGAATTTAGAGGAGTGGTAAAAGGTATTTGTGAATTATTGTGGTTACAAAGACTTTTAACCGAACTCGGTTTTGAACCAACCAGTGAAATGAAATTGTTTTGTGATAACAAGGCTGCAATAGACATCTCTCATAACCCGGTACAGCATGACAGAACAAAGCACATTGAAGTAGATAGGCACTTTATCAGAGAAAAAATAGACTCAAAGATCATTGAAATTCCGTTTGTAAGGTCGGGTGAGCAGCTAGCAGACATGCTAACTAAAGCTGTGTCAAGCAAGGTGTTTAACGAGTCTCTGTGCAAATTGGATATGATCGATATTTACGTGCCAACTTGAGGGGGGATGTTGGAACTACAAGTTGACACGTGTAGGTGTCACACCGGATCTAAAGGAGAAAATCAAGAAAGCCCTGCTGGATTGATTGAACCTTACCTTAATTGATTGATACTGCTGCTGGATTATTACCATACTTATCTTGATTGATTTGCTGCTGGGTGATACCGCTGCAATTGATACTTATTACTATGTTTGGTTGATTGATTGATAAAATACCATGTTTGGTTATTTCCTAAAAATAGAGAACGTGTACAGCTTGGATTTGGGTTATAAATCTAAGTTTCTCTTTGAGCAGAAAAACTAAGAAAGAAAAATGCAATTCAGTGTTGTGTGAGTTGTAATCAGAAATTATTATGAAATAAAAGAGTGTGTGTGTGTGTGTCTTGATCGGTGGAGTGCGCTATAGGCGATACAACGTTAAAATCTCTGTGTTTGCTTGATCAATTGTCTGTGATGATGTTATAATTTTGTCAATACTCATCTATTTCACAAATAATGTGTTTATATATAAAATTTATAAATTTTCCAATAACTTTAGTACAAAGTCAACCGATAATAAAATTTCAATAAATAACAAATAACAAAATTTAAATAACAGTGACGTCTAAGTAAATAACAAATTTATATAATCTCTCATAATATAGTCATTATGCACAGTGAAGTAAACAAATACGAAGATCATAAATATAATAATATTAATCGATCCTATTTGATAGAAACAACATCAATTAACATTCATACTCAAACAATTAACATCACTCAACAAAAACTATATCGGTCTATGGCACATGAAAGCACAAAGGGTATTGACTTATTTTAACTGTTTAGTGTCCCAAAATTTTATTTTACGAGAATTTGAACATATTTGTGGCATGTCTTTCTTCGAGTACATCGTGGATGAGATACAATAAAATTAGTCCTTTTGACTTTAGGGTGGTAATTAGTGTGCATACTAAAAGTTGTTTGATGTTCGTTGCTATATCTCTGTATCTTTTATATTTTGCGACACTCTCGAGTAATGATCTAATAAATTTCTTGAGGTCTTGTTTTGTTCAATTGCCCCCTTGAATTTTGATACTTATTGTTGTGGATTGTCCTGTATTTAATCACACTAGGAAACATGTTGGCAAGTTGGACTAATTCTCGTATGAAACCAGACATATTCTCCTATCCACTTTAATTACTATTATATTAAATGAAAACTCATTTTGTAGAGCGTGAGTAAATAACCATGAAATTATAACCAGAGAATGACAACATAAAGATTGGTACCTTACTGGTACTGATTGGACACCGACGATAGTGTAACCAATTTTCTACTTCTCGCTAAACCCAGTATTCATGGTGATGGTAGTACACTCAGTAATCATAGACTTCTCAGTTATCACTCCACCTTCACAAAGAAGGTGATCAGATGTGCTGGAGCCTGGAAGACTTCATTTATTTTAAAGGTTAACCTCTCGATCGAGAAGGTTGCCTCAATCCAGAGGCAAAGACGATAAATATTAATCATAAGATATATATGACTGATCGAAACTTGTAT
This sequence comes from Carex littledalei, assembly GCA_011114355.1. Lineage (NCBI taxonomy): Eukaryota > Viridiplantae > Streptophyta > Magnoliopsida > Poales > Cyperaceae > Carex > Carex littledalei. The sequence continues at coordinate 5,590,089 of CM022082.1, forward strand.
ATTGACTAATGCAAACATGCCCTGAAGGCACGGTTTTATTATTGACAATAACAGATTACACACTAAATTTGAATTGTAAACAAGTTGTCACATATCATGTTGGTGACACATTTGATTAGTTGGTATTAATTGGAGAACTGAGCCTGGAGCCAGTCAACTGTCTTCTTATCAAGTTGGAATGCCTTGGATAGCACATCATCTGAAATAGGTGGGTTTGACCCAAAAACTGCCTTTGCAACAGTGATCACGCCGGGATTTTGGCTACTCAGACCCGCAAATGCAACAGCAGGGACATGTCCAATGTTGAACTGGAAGTGGATGAGTCCCTCAGGAAAAACAAACACATCACCCTTGTTCAACACCTTGGAGAAGAGCTTGAAGTCTGGGGCTGACGTCACAAATCCGACATAGAGAGTGCCCTCGATGACGGTGAGCACTTCAGTTGCTCTGGGGTGAGTGTGTGGTGGGTTGAGGCCGCCGTTGGGTGCATAGTCGAGACGAGCAATGGAAATTCCCAGGGTATTGAGTCCGGCAATTCTTTCCACATTGACTAGGGTGACGTTTGACCCGAGATTGTTACTTGTGTCGCCAGCCTTGTCGAGGCCTGAGAAGAAGAAGTCTTCTGGTTTCGCATCAGCAGGGTTCTTGCAAACTAAACCATTCACAAATACTGTACAGCTATTGTCAGCAACACAGAAATCTTGAAGTGGGCTAGGGTCAGAAGCGAATGCTTGAGAGCAGGCCAAGGCAAGCAAAGTGAGGAGAAGAAGTGTACAGTAAGCCATTTCTTTCGAGTATCGATCTTAGCTTGTGTTAGCTTGTGATTTGTGCAGGCAAGTTGCAAATTGCTATTTGGTTATACAATGTCCAAAGCTTGTATGGTTATTTATAGTAGAGGGTGCTTGAAATGTTCCTCACAATTTGGATATAATATAAGTGAAGCTGTTGGCTAATTAGTCTATCTTTGAAATGTTCTCTGTGTATTGGTCAAGGGCTAAAGTTTTTATTAAATTAATGGGAGATGATGGGATCGATGGGTTCAAAGATGTAGACAACTTAATTCAATCTCTATGGTATGTAATCTAATTAACAAAGTGTTTTTGCTCTTCCGTATGTAATTACATCGCAAACACACACACACATATATATATATGTTGCTCTGCAGGGAGTTTACCATTTACTGGTCAACGATAAGTTAAAAAATATATATATTGACCTAATCAGAGCCAATACATGCTAGGCGCTTTCAAAATAGCCTTTAGAATAATATTCATATATACCTTTTTCTTTTTCCTCACAGAAATAGGATATCCTATTTTGACTTGTGACATGAAAAAATTGGCCCAACAGGCCTCCAAGCAGAAAACTAAAGTACCCAATAATACTCCCTCAAATTCTGTCTTACAAGCGTAATTTATAATTAATACAAAATTGCTGGTGGATATAAGCAATAAGTAAAATGCATGATGGGTTTAGAGTTTAAAATTCAAGGCTTGATTTAATGTATATGTACAAAAGCTCAGTTTCACTAACACCAACTTGGCCCAATTCATCAAAGAGCCTTGCAGGAAAAATGAACATACGTTTCAAAGTCACTGGTCCAGTGGAGCCCTGGAGCTTTGAGCTCTCAGTCGAATTGGACTATAATTTCAGTTCTTTATTAAATATTTTTCAAATCAATTCCAAATTGAGGAGCCAAGACCAGATTTATTAAATTGTTATTATTATTATTATTATTATTATTATAATTATTATTATCTAATTAATTAGAAATACGTCTACAGTTTCATGCCAGGCATTTGACAAAATGGACACATATTTTTGTTACACTTTTCCCGGTCTCCAAATATTTTTTGAAATTACATTATCAATGGCACATCCCCAAAAACTAATTAGTAGGCTGAGTGACTGATCAATAAAAAACTTTCTTTCGCATTGGTTACTTACTTTTGTATATTGTTGGTTGAAGAGATGAAATAAGTACGGACCCAATTACTATCTGTTGGGTTTACTATCCAATTACTATATCCAAATTAAATTAGATAATAAACCGGTTCATATACACATTATTTATAATGTACTTAACAGCCAGATATATAATTTTAATAACAAAGAATATTCAAGATGAATTCCATATATATAGCTTATGAACTTCAATTGGTCGCTTTTGATCTCTCTCATCTCATCTCAGCAGCTTCACTCGAGCCCAATTCAACTCCTTAACAACTTCTTCAATCCCAATTCATATACAAATATTACCATAGCCTCACTAACTCATAAATTCACAGCCAAACTATGTTATAGAAAATCACTTGACCATTAAAAATTATTATGTCTTGTGCTCTGCAGCTGTAAGAATCTCAGTTGCAGTTACCGGAAGTTGACTTACATAAACCCCGGTTTCCTTCATAACTTGAATTCGAAAAACTGACCATCAATCGGCACTATTCCCTCTAAGATTGCTTAGCGAAGCGGGTATGGGCCCGTTAACCCATTATGACTCCAAGCATGTCTGCTATATAGTCGGGTATGTGACCCGTTGACCCATTATGACTCAAATCTGAAACATGAAGCAATTTCAGATTTCCAAATTCAGGCCATATTGACCCGTTAAGCCCGTTATTGTTTAAGTAGAGAGAAGGGGCCATATCGACCCATACCGCCTGTTGCAATGCAACGTACGTACAACTCCTCCGTCACATTTCTCCCATGCAAACTCTACCACCACTTCCTTCATCTCCTTAATTATGAGCTCCAAACTCGATCAGCTCTTTCAGGTGGTTTGATTGTTCACCACGCCCCGCGATACACTGAGACCGATCGAGGGAGAGCATAATCTTAAATTCCAAAGGCAATGTGACAGTGAGATGTATGTGTGCCGGTTTTGTGGATTCTTCAAACTGACAGTGAGATGTATGTGTGCCGATGATCATGGCTGGTCTTCGCTGAGCAACACCTAATACATTTGAGAGGTGAGGAGCTCGAGAGAGCAATTCGGCGCTTGATGGAACAAGGCTCGGAGACTGGGAGCAGAGTCAGGGACAATGCAGAGGAGATGAAGGCAACATGTCGGAAGGCGGTCGACAGAGCCGGGTCATCGTATGTCGGTTTTCTGCATGTTGCTGAGAAAACAGTTAGAGGAGAGGTTTTGCACTCAGGAATGGAGATAGCACATGATCTTGCCACTCATGGTGCCATGACAACAATCTCAGTGAGATCAAGCCCTGTAAGTGCAACGATCAATTAATGTCCCTACCTTAAATCCATATTTTTGCTTATTTTCTTATTTTCCCCAAATTTAGATAACAAATGATATTGAAATTAGTTTGATAGGTTCACATTGTAAACAAGAAGCTGATACATCACTTCTCATGTTCCTTCCAATGAAATCTGTTGACCGGTATAGTTAGACCAAACTTGGGCCCATTTATGCAGAAAGCAATTACAACAATAGATGTTGGAGCTGTGGAGAAAATCAAAGCCAGTGAAATTCAGGTAAATGATATACTTTGTGGTGCAATAACTTCACTGGTTCTGACGATATTTTATGAGAAAATAAGGAATCCACTAACCCTACTACATGCTATTTCTGCTTAGTGTTAATAAGGAAACCATATTCTCTACTAACTCAACTATATATAGAAATACTAACTCTAGAACACATGACAAATACAGACTTCTAATTTTGGAGAAATTCTAACCCACTAACTTCGACAGCCATCTTAATTAGGTGTGTTAATTTTGAATCAACTTCCAACACTCCCCCTTGATTCAAAATAGGTTACTCCAAGCTTCAACATCATCTTCTTCTTCTGAGTCATCATTCCTGATCTTCGCATCCCAATTGTCATCCTCCTATGTCGGTTTCACCTCTTCTATCTGCTCCTTAGCCTCTTCTATATCAGCTACCTGAGATTGTGACTCAGCTGATTCATCATCCACCGTGGATTCTTCCACATCATTATCAGCCTCCATGACCTCCTTTTCAACAACCTTGGGCTTTTGCTTCTTTGTCTCATATTTCGGCCTCTCTTTAACCTCAGTTGTACCAGAACTTGTACTGCCCAAACCCTCAGCTCTTTGTGCAAGGAACTGCCGTCTCATAGCTTCCAATTTTCTCTGCTCCACCTTTTGTTTCCCAGTTAGAAGCTTGCCCTCTAGCATCTTCTTCAATTGCTTCTCCTTTTCTTTCTCCTTCTTTCTTGTCTTTGCCTCCTCAGCTGGCAATGCACCATATACCATTTCTTGCACTGACACATTGGTCTTCTTTACTTCTTTCTTAGACTCCACCTTGGTCTCGGTTTCCATCTGCACATACTTCTCATCAGATTCTGGGGTGCCAATTTCACTCCCAGGAGCAGCAGCACCAGCATCTGCTTCAGGTTTCGAATCCTGCATGTTAACATCTACTCCAGCTGTGGCCTCTTTGGGTACTTCATTTAAGTTTGTGGTGGAAACAAGAACTTCAGTTTCCTCCTCTGTGATTGTTGGCTCTTGCTCAGGATTGACTTCTACAATATGTAGTCTCATCAAGGAAAGTCCCTTTTCTTCTTTCTCTACCTCCATCTGTACAGGCTGGTCGAAACATGATTCTGCCATCCTCAGCACTTGTGTATCAGTAATGGTAACCAGATCCCCATCAGAATCCTTGTACTTGATCAGCACAGATTTTAATGAAGGAAACCTCTTCGTCACAATATCTCTCAACACCTTGAAACTACATTTTTCTGGCATCTGAGCCAGCCGTATATCATGGTTGTACACCAACTTCAACGGCCTTTGACGAATGAGCCCTACATTCTCCACCTTGAGGGCTTTTTCATCAAACAAAAAGTTTCTACTCACCATGATTTTGCCACTTTCTAGACTGCTGCCACCATTTTCTTTTATGTGCACTCCTACTGTGCCCTTGTTGCTTGCCTCAATCTTGCTTTCGGTGTATGCCATGAAGAGTGACGGTTGCTCATTTTCTTCTACAGCATAGCTTGCTTGATTCTCCTCCCTTTGCTTCTTGTAGCACTCGGATTGGTAGTGCCCAAACTTATTGCAGTAGTAGCATTGGATGTTTTTCTTGGCTTCATAGCACTCAGATTGATAGTGCCCAAACTTGTTGCAATAATAGCATTGGATGTCCTTCTTGGATTCATCATATGATTGACTATTTTCGGCAGTGTTGCTTCTGCCTCTTCCTCTTCCTCTGCCGAAATTGCCTCTGCGTCTGCTTCTGACGTCTCCCCCTGCATGTAGAACGCCTTGTCGTCGCCTTTATCTTCTGCCTTTGACATCCTTGCTTCATGAGTCTGTAGTGATCCCATGAGTTCATCAAAGGTGTACGTTGTGAGATCCTTTGATTCTTCAATTGCTTCCACTACATGATCAAACTTGGGTGTTAGGCTCCTTAACACGCCTTTCCCACCACCGTCTTCTCTTCCATGGTGTCTCCAAATGCTCGAGTTTGGTTGACCACCTCTTGGACTCTTGAGAGGAAAATTTGCACAGATTCCTCCTTGTTCATCTGCAATGTTTCAAAGTCCCTGCGTAGGCCTTGAAGTTTGATTGCCATGACTCGAGTACTCCCTTTAAATGTTGTTTTCAGGGTTTTCCATGCCTCCTTTGCGTTGGTGGCTGCTGCAATTTTCGAGAAGATGGTGTCATGCACTGCTTGTTGGATGAAGAATAGTGCCCTTGCATCTTTCTTCTGATTTTCTTGCTGGTTCGGATCTGAAACTGGTGGACCATTGTTAACCAAATCCCATAGGCCGTGAGACTTGAACAAGGTCGTCATCTTGATGCTCCAAAATGCATAGTTCTCGCCTTCGAAAAGAGGAATTGCGGGTTGTGTTACATTCACGACATTGTTGCTGTTTTTTGCCATTGAAAACGCTCTAGGATCGACTTGCTATGATACCAAATGTTGGAAATTTCGGAAGGATACAACAAAATATAATTTACCTTGGATTGTTTATCTTTCAGATAAATGTTCATCGCTTTTAGTCTCCAGCATTTATCATGCAGCTCTAGAAGTTCCTGAATATTTACAAAAATAATTAATTCCCAAATTAGCAAAGAGAGCGAACTGAAGTAGAAAAGGTAATTAATTAGCTGATGTGACATAGAATAAACGGTCACCAAATGATAAACATGACAAATTCAGAAAGATGAAAAAGAAGTACAATTATAGAAGGACATGACAAATTCAGAAAGATATCCTCTTTCTTAGATGTTTTCTTTTCTTCTTGACTTGCTTGGTGGGTGGAGGCACGAGCTGCTCTTCGCTGCTGCTGTTTGGGAGACCGAGAGGTGTCATAGGGCTCGTCGGTCCTCCTTTCTTGTTTTGTAAATCAGAGGACAGCGGCTCTGTTGGATCATTCAGTAGCTCAGTCCTCTCTGATTTTGACATTATCTCGTACGACGGCTGCCTGCGGCTACGTCTCACGCCCCACCGGAGGATTTCGAATGGCATTTGGTGAGTTGATTCCATAATGAGTCTGCGAAGGTCAAGGAGGATCGAGGCAACCTCCCCTTCCTCTTCCATAACAAAGAGAGAGATGGAGAGAGAAAGAGAGAGAGAGAGAGCGAGAGGAAGTGACTCAGAGAGGGTTTAGGGTTTGGAGAGAAATGTTCGTCTATTGTGTTAATTATGTTTAGCGAAATAAAAGGGAGAGGGACAAGCTAATAACAACAAGGATAAATACACAAGGAACAATGAGAAAATGCCACGTGTCAATTAAAGGCTTCAGATATTCTCCGAATCCGATTCTCTCTCACACACGTTCCAACTTCCAACTTCCTTATTTTACACACGGTCCAGTGCTAGTTATTCTTCATCATATCAGCTATTGTGCTCTGCATTTATTATTTATTATTTTTCTTCGTACGTCTATTTTTAGTTTAAATTTTTATAAAAAATTTCATTTCTTGGATAGAAAATTAAAGGCTTCAGACTTGCATACTAAATTTTACATTTTTTTAGAATTATCCTTGTTATTTTCTTGGATAGAAAATTACTACTTTTGAATCGTTTAAAATTCAAAACGAAAATTTTCAACTCCACACTTAAACTGCTAAACAAAATGTAAAACATAAAAAGTAAGATGGAGTCAAGAGAGATCAAATTAACTTACTTTACACTTCCTTATCTATAGAGCCCACTGTCACTGGCAAAGATTGACTTAAAAAAAATTATTTATCTATCCTCAAAACAGATTAATATAAACCATGACTTAGCTGTCAAACTAGATGTAAAAATAAAAGCAGTAGGATATATTATAAACAACTTAATCCTCTTTATATTTAAAGAACAATCAAAACTTCTAAATATATCTAATTATTAATGGATAGAACTCGAAAAGTAATAATCAACATTTTAGATAAAAAGAACCAAAATTATCATTCAGGATTAAATCGGAATAACAAAAGAAAAAAAAAATTACGCTCTTACAATAGCAGCGGCTAGAGTTAAATCTTCCGGGCGTTTCTTCATATATGTGTGTGTGTGTGTGTGTGTGTGTGTCCAAGAAAATAAAGGAGATGAAATCTAGTACGTACCCAATATAAAGATTTCATCTCTTTAGAGAAAAAAAAAATGCAAGTTCAATTTCGTGAGAAACATCTGGAAAATAATAGACTTGAGGGTCAAAATAAACTCTTATTTAAAAATATATATATATTATTAATTAATTAACTAATTGCATTAACATAATAAAAGTGCTCGTGAAAGAGAGCAAAATGTTACGATTATATCTAAGTATAATTATATAACCTAATTTAAGAACCTCGTTGTAATATGAAAAATGCTGTAGGAGTATGCCGAAATATGAAGTCCATAATGTGGTAGTTTTTTTTTTTTTTTGTTTCTTACATAACCCGTAGGTCTACACTGAACTATTCCTGTACTATCTATCTGGTAATCCTGACTAATTGTCACTATGGAAAGGTGGCATGGCATCATATTCCCTATTACAGCCTTCAATTCTTCCCTGATTTGCTAGGCGATGGGCAAGTAGTAACGATTCATCGTCCCTGCTTCTGTATATCACCCTGTATTTTCTCAACAATAGTGATTGTATCATCCAGGCATTCCAAATATGATCTTGTGATCTCCAATCATGAATTACCGGCTGTGCATGTGCCAAGGAGTCCACCGTTTCTCTCGAGTCCGAGTAAACTATACCAGTATCACATTGTAAGCTCTGAAGTAGTCTGTAAGCCTCTAGCACTGCCCTTGCTTCCGCCTGGCCCGGCCCCATTGCTTGGACTGACATGGCTATCCACTTGAACCCAACATTGTTTCGTGTCAGATAGAGGCCGATACCAGCTGCCCCATCTTGTGACCAAGAGCCATCCGTGTAGCAGACATACTCTGGCGCCACACCCACCGGTTGACACCGTCCGTGTGCTACCTCTTGCAATCTGATTGCCTTACCTGGCGCGGATGTGGAAGCCAGGGAATTACATGCGTATTCCGTTTCCTTGTAGTAGTTGTTACAGGCGATCATGTTTTGCTTTTTCCCCCCCATAACCGCATCATTTCTCACTCTCCAGATTGCCCAGGCTATGCAGATGAAATTGCAAACCTCCTGTTCAGGCATCGTTTCTGCTATCATCAGAAAGATAGAACGGAAGGTACCCTGTAGAGTATCTGACCTTAGTCCCAGACAAGAGCCCCACCAGAATGCCCTTGCAAAGTCACAATAGAAGAGGGTATGCAGCAATGTTTCCGGTGCGTGTTTACAGATTGGGCAAAGCGAGTCAATGGATGTGATTCGGGCGCTCAGTACAGCCCTGACTGGGATCGCATTATGTATGCATCTCCAAATGAATAGTTTCAGCTTCGGTATCAGTCTTCCATTGTTCCATACCAGTTTCCAGAATTTTTTGTCCGTGGCAGCACCAGTACCCTCGGCTGTTCGCAACAGCTGATAAGCCTTTCCAACAGTGAAATTTCCATTTTTTGCCGGTTTGAATATGAGATTATCCGGGGCACTTCCCGTACCCAATCTGATATCCCGGGAAATGGATATAGTTAACGCCTCATGAAAGCCAAATAATTGTTGTAGGGCATCGAAATTCCAAGTTCTCGTATGCTGATGGATAATGTCTGAATTCTGAAACCCGCATATCTCTCTGGTCCTTTGTGTTAGCTCGATGTTGTTGCCAATTTGGGAACCATGGTTGCGAGAAAATCGGAATTGTTTGCCCATTACCGATTTGCCATACTAATTGACCAGCCATGACCGATTTGATTCGCACAGTGTCCCTCCATAATCTGGAACAATTGTAAGTTTTGGTTGATGCCCAGAAGTCGGATCTAGGGCAGTACTTTGCCTTGAGGGCCTTTATCCAGAGAGCGTCTACACCAGAAGCAATCTTCCAAACCATCTTAAGTACCATCGCCTTGTTCATGTCTGCTAGATTTCTTAGGCCAAGGCCGCCCATGCCTTTTGGGGCCGTAATTGCGTTCCAAGCCACATACGGCAGTTTCTTTTTTTGTAGATCTCCTCCCCAAAAGAAATTGCGCATAATGGCCGTTCATTTGGCAATCACCTTGTCCGGGCACTGTTCCCATAGCATAGACTGGGATGCTTTCGAGAACTGCCCTGATAAGGATGAGACGGCATGCATGAGTAAGGAGTTTGGATTTCCAGGAGTTGAGGTGAAAACATATAAGATACCTTTCCTGTTCCTGTGAGAAGGCCAAAGCGAGTACTAACGGGCCAACTAACGGGCCTACTAATGGGCTACAAAAATCAAGTCAATGTGTTAGCACGGGTTGGTCCAATGGTCCTAGTATAAATTAAGTCGGAGGCAATTGTTACTTGTTAGCCTGGGCCTAACCTGTGTTTGCATGAAAATATCAAAATTCAGATTTTGGTCATTATGTTTTAAAAATTAAAAATAATCAATTTAGTCCATAAACCTTTATTTAAATCAAATTAGTTCAAAAGACACTTTTAGTATGGAATCTAATTTTGATTTATTCAAGGGAAGATAATATATCCTTTGCTATATATTTCTATCAAATTGGGAACAAAGCATAAACAGACTTCTGGGAGCATCAAAGGAGCCTTCAACCCAATATGCTACCGGGAGAGAAGATGGTTTTAATTGCGTGCCTTTCTCCAACATGAAGGTACTTTCCCAAGTTCTCTACACTTTATGTGATTACCTAATTATAATGTCTCAGATGCATCAACCATTTCTTGCATGATCAAATAGAATTAATATTGTAGTTCAATTAGAGAAATTGTGCTTTTATTCAGTAAAAATTAACACACAGGTATGACATCAAGTTTTGCAACAGGACAGTCCTTGATTTGTCTTATAAGGTTTGTACAGAGGTGTGGTATCATGAGCTAAGATTCCCAAAAGTAACTCAAATTTGATTTAGATAAGAACCGTCTGATCAGAATCCAGACAAATCTAGCTCGAGGTGGAATTCGCGAAATCGTGGTATCATGTTCTCTTTAATTAATTGATCTAATTTTCTAGTTTTTATTAATAACATCAATAGCATGTCTACTTGTTTACAAAAGGACAAAGTTATCAAGCGTCGCCCCCAAATTCCTACTTTGCTGTACAATACCTCATCCAATCTTGCGCACGGTCTTTCCTTCTCCGTCACCTTTCTCCTCATTAAACTTAATTCCCACCATCTGTCTTCGATCAAGTTAAGAGCAAAGACTTCGATCAAGTTATATACCAGTGTGTTTGCAAATTAGAGATATCGATCTGACACCTTCAATCACCATCTGTCTCATGAATTCTCTATGGTGTGCATCACCTCTAAGATGGTGGTGGAGACAGCTTTATTATGAAATTAAGAAAACTCATGTTTGTCGGCTGCCTGATGCCCTCCGGTTTAAGCTGAAATTAAGCATCTCAATAAGTAACTACTCAAGAACTTGCAGGGTTTTTAGAAACTCCAGCATTTATCATGCAGCTCTAAAAGTTCCTGAATAATTGCAAAAAGAATTAATTCCCGAATTAACAAAGAAAGCAAACTGAAGTAAAAAAGGTAATTAATTGGCTGATGTAACATACAATAAACAGTCACCAAATGATAAACATGACAAATTCAGAAAGATAAAGAAAACTGCAAAACTTTTATGACTTATCGAAACTTTTATTGACTAACGCAAACATGCCTAAAAGGCAGCGTTTTATTGTTGACAATAACAGATTACACACTTAAACAAGTTGTTACATATCATGTTGGTGACACATTAATTTGATTAGTTGGTATTGGAGAACAGAGCCTGGAGCCAATCAACTATCTTCTTATCAAGTTGGAATGCCTTGGATAGCACATCATCTGAAATAGGTGGGTTTGATCCGAAAACTGCATTTGCGATAGTGATCAAGCCGGGATTTTGGCTACTCAGACCCGCAAATGCAACAGCAGGGACATGTCCAACGTTGAACTGGAAGTGGATGAGTCCCTCAGGAAAAACAAATACATCACCCTTGTTCAACACCTTGGAAAAGAGCTTGAACTCTGGGGCTGACGTCACAAAACCGACATAGAGAGTGCCCTCGATGACGGTGAGCACTTCAGTTGCTCTAGGGTGGGTGTGTGGTGGGTTGAGACCGCCATTGGGTGCATAGTCGAGACGGGCAATGGAAATTCCGAGGGTGTTCAGACCAGCAATTCTCTGGACATTGAGTAGCGTGACGTTTGAGCCCGGATATTGACTTGTGTCGCCAGCCTTGTCGAGGCCTGAGAAGTAGAAGTCTTCTGGTTTTGCATCATCTGGGTTCTTGCAAACTAAACCGTTCACAAAGACTGTAGAGCTATTGTCAGCAACACAGAAATCTTGAAGTGGGCTAGGGTCAGAAGCGAATGCTTGAGAGCAGGCCAAGGCAAGCAAAGTGAAGAGAAAAAGTGTAAAGTAAGCCATTTCTTTCAAGTTGCAAATTGCTATTTGGTTATACAATGTCCAAAGCTTGTATGGTTATTTATAGTAGCGGGTTCTTGAAATGGTCCTCACAATTTGGAAATAAAATAAGTGAAGCTGTTGGCTAATTAGTCTATCTTTGAAATGTTGTCTGTGAATTAGTCAAGGGCTAAAGTTTTTTATCTTAGCAGTTTGCATACTTTGTTTGAAACCTTGGTAGAAGCTACCAAGGGGAGCAGTTAGCATACTGGTCTGGGGTCATTAAATCAAAGATGTAGAGAACTTAATTCAATCTTAGGTATGTAATCTAACTAACAAAGTGTTTTTAATTAATGTTGGCTCTTTCGTATGTAACATCACATATGTTGGTTTGGTGAGAGTGTACCATTTACTAGTAAAAAATGTGCCACGTAGAAAAGTCGGTGCAGTAAGTAGAACTTGTCAATCTTTTGATTAGTTCCCCATTAAGCACATATGTTAAAATCCGATCCGATGAACTGCATAATATAATTAAATATATATATATATATAGAGATAGAAAGAGAGAGAGAGTTGGGCTATTTCGCGAAGTAAAGCCAGTGTTTTACTTCACGTCTATATCTTCAATTTCAAAGTTCAAAATGTCGATCCGGACCGTTCAAGTTGATCTCCATATTAAATTGTGCTTGGAGATCAAATTTTACAATTTTTAGAAACTTTTTATTATTTTTTTGAAATTTTTTAAAATCACTGATTTTTTATGGTCCACAATTTTATGAAAATAAATGATTTTAAAAAATTCCAAAAAAATAGTAAAAATTTCTAAAAATTGTAAAATTCGGTCTCCAAGCACAATTTAATATGGAGATCAACTTAGATGGTTAGGATCAACATTTTGAATTTTGAAATTGAAGATATATATGTGAAGTAAAACACTCGTTTTACTTCGCGAAGTACCGTAGCCCAACTCTCTCTCTCTATATAGTCACACTCCTCATAATTTTTGAAAGAACAGTAAACTATATTTTGAATCAGCTTAATTTTAAAATTGATTTATGCTCCTCCATCATTGAAATATTTTTATATTTATTTTACTTAAAATGAGTTAGTTAGTTATTATTTTATTATAGTGTTATTGAATGAATAATTTTCATACTTCTAGTAAATATATATTGTGTTGGATTGTATAGAATGCTATTGCATGAATATTATTACTTTAATATTATAATTAATAATTTTATGTACGTTATTATTAATATTTTTGTTATTAGATGTAATATTTTTGTCAATGAAACCTATTAAAAGTCACAAGATCTGACCACCTGAAAATGAGGATTAATTATTGATTGAAGTATATAACCCGACTAATAGGGATTGAATCAAAAGCATAGAAAAATGAGGATTCAATTAATGCAACCCATTTTGACCCCCATTTGTAACTTATTTTATTGTTTTGTTTTATTAGACATAATCTTTCATTATGTATTGAAAATGGTTGCTTTTGGATTAAAAAAAATAGCCATTGTTTATCCGTACTAACATAGATTTGATTAATATGTACCTCCCCCAATAATGGGCTTTGGGCCTTTTCAGGCCTCTAACTTTGATTATGTTCTTTCATTAGCGGAGAACTTTTTTTCTTTTGTAGACAAGTAGACAATTAGACATGCTATTGATGTTATTCATAAAAAGTAGAAAGTTATAGAGAGTCCGGCTACTATAACACTAGTGTCATTTCAAACTAAATAACACCACATCTTAAACCATTGGATCTACTTTAATATTCGTGCAAGACACTAGTGTCATTCCAGCCCTATCTTGTGCACGAATATTAAAGTAGATCCAATGGTTTAAGATGTGGTGTTATTTAGTTTGAAATGACACTAGTGTTATAGTAGCCGGACTCAGTTATAGATCAATTAATGAGAACATGATACCAAGAATTCGGATCCCCAAAGTAACTCAAATTTTGAGTTTGTATCCAGACCGTCAATCTGCTCTGGCACGATTACTAAAGGGGACCCGCCGCCCTGTCTCGGAATTCACAGTCTCTTCATTACCTGAAAAGGGAATCTTTTACAATTAGTGGATCTTGACCGTTCTTTTTAACTTGGCACGAATCTCAAAGACCAATAATACTGCACGAATCTCAAACCATAAAGTGAATCTTCACTCGAGCCTTGTAAGCAGGGAACGCATTTCCTCTGCATTAACTTAAAAAGAATATTTTGAGTTAATGAATCTCAACCGTCTGATTTTAAACGGAGACAATATGGCTCCTGCCTATAACATAGGGGGTCTTTCAATATTAGTGCGGATCTAATCTGCACGAATCTTAAAATAAATCGGACGGTTAAGATTCATTAACTCAAAAGATTCCATTTTGAGTTAATGCAGATGATACGAATTCGTAAGCAGGGGGAAGTAGGTGAGAAAAATGGGTACTCAGCATTATAAATTAGAAATTTTCAAATTTATCTTTTAACATTTTTTATTTTTACCGATGAATATACTATTAATTTCTCTCACAAAATAAAATTACATAGCACTTATTTATCTAGCTCTTTTATTTTAATTTCTGACTGTGCCCTGCTTGTAAGCCTTATGATAAAAGGCTCTACTTTTGCAAGCTTCAAATAAATTATGTAAGACATCAAAAAAAAAAAAAAAAAGTTATGAGCGTAATTTTTAATACAAAATTGGTGGTGGATATAGGCAATAAGTAAAATGAATGATGGGTTTACGAGCGTAATTTTCTAAACCTATATTAGTTAAAACATTATTTTTAACATTGTTAGAATAATTATTGACAAGTGAGAGGTTAATTGTAATTGGTAGATTGCTCTTTGAATGGGTATTCGAGCACCATATACGTCATAAACCAGGTTCATGCAGACCATTAAAAGTGAAGAGTCAGTGGGTCCCCATCAGAAAGGGTGACAGACCCCATATCCTCTCAGGTAACATAATACAAGTTAATTAATTACATCCATTCATCTGCCTCGAGATCCATAATAGCACGCATCTTGACATAATTTAAATGGTTACAAATTATGAGATCATAATAAGTTACTGGAGAGGATATAGAATTTCAAATTTCACGCCTTGTCCATTTGGCCGTTGTCTCTCTCCTTTTTTTAAGTAAACCATTAAAATTTAAAATTACACGCCAATGAAATTACAGTATGAACTTTTGATCCAAATAAAAAAAATTAATTACTTTATTTTATTAGATTGACTGGACTAAATAAAGTTATTCAGTATTTTATGTTGTTTGGAATTAGGAGATAATTCAAATATGCTACACTAAAATCCTCTTTATCCAGATTTTTAGATAATTTTTTGACAAAAAGTAAATTTAGTTATATGATAATAAAATTATAGTACAACATGAACGGTAAGAAACACAAAAAAAAATTATATTTGAAAAATGATTTATATCAAGTACTAAAGCAAAACAATTTTCTATTATTTATTTTAATATATATTATTTTGTTTAATAAATGGATATTAATGAGTCAACAATTTTATTTGAACATTAGAAACTTTATTGTACTTAGTTTTGAACTCTTAATTACTTTCGTATTATTTATGGATTTTTATTCATATTTGAGAACTATTAAATTTTTTGACTTTCCAATACTTCAAAATAACTATTAAATTTTTATTGTACTTAGTTTTCAAAATAACTATTATTTATGGATTTTTATTGTACTTAGTTTTGACTTTCCAATACTTCAAAATAACTATTAAATTTTTGTATCGTTTTCAAATCCTCTGCCAATGTTTAAAATCCTCTCCCCTCCCAACAATTAAATTAATTGTTGATTTGATCCCATTAATCTTTTAATTTTAAGGATGCGCCACTT
Organism: Carex littledalei; assembly: GCA_011114355.1. Lineage (NCBI taxonomy): Eukaryota > Viridiplantae > Streptophyta > Magnoliopsida > Poales > Cyperaceae > Carex > Carex littledalei. Next base: position 5,605,834 of record CM022082.1, read on the forward strand.
TATTAGATTCCTTTCTTCTCTCTCCTTAGTTCTATGCGAGCTAAAATTGCGCTGTTAAATTTAGGGTTAATTTTCTATGTACCCTTTAAAAATTCTTTGATTTCTTATTTACCCTTCAAATTTTCAATATATCTTATTTAACCTCCAACTCTCACAAACCTTTCTTATTTGTCTCTTGAGTTGTTTGGATTAGAATCAGGCAATAAACAATTTGTTATTTCCGACTATGCCCCTCTGTCTCCAACTATGTACTCTAATGGCTTCCCGTTCAGTTCTAATATCAAAAGACTTCTCATCTATTTCTCTAGCTACTTTCTAATTCATTAACTAAATCTTTCAAAGCGGGCAATCAGAACAGTAAGGATCAAGACTCCATTCAACTCAAACAAATCTGATACCGAGTACCGAATCCTAGTTGCTTTTGGGGTACTCGGATAAGCTCTAACTGAGCCGATTCATTGGATAGTCCAGATTTGATTTGATGGCATCACTGGACTGGACAATAATTTGGATATTCTAGAATAGTAGCTATTCAGAATAGCAATGTGTATCCAAACAATATTTTTGCTATTCGGAATAGCTAGAATAACTGTTATTCTTTATTCCTTATAAATGTTGGAATAACTACTATTCGGAAGTGTGAAGAGAGAAAAAAATATTTTATTTTCGGATTTCTGTCAACACAGTCCCGAAATGACAAATTTGACACCACTTCCGCTATCTCCACGTCATGACAATTCGTTTGAGATCCCACTTGCCTATCTTTTCTCTTAATTAGCACCTTGTTAACACTATTTTTTATTGGTTACAGCTATTCACTATTTCACATGTACAATCCAAATAATATTTTTACTAATCCAAATAGCACCATTTTCACACTAATCTGAAAATCACTATTTTTTCTCTATTCTCATTTACTATTCTCAAATTTCACTATTCTAGCTATTCTAGCTCACATCCAAACGTACTCTAAACTACAGGGCTCATTGGATAGTGATTTTATACCAGTGAGGCAGTGATTTAAAATTTTGTTGATCCAAAATTAATGATTAATCATGCATCACAATATAAAATAAAATTACTTTTTAGACTATCTATATGTTCAATATTATACATATAAATTAGTTTAATTTTTTTTTGTTAAAATTATTAATTTTATTATTGACGAGTGTTTTCATGTGAATGTTGTGATTGGTAAATTCCTTTTAGCTGTTTTCCATCTGTATTCCTGCACCAGGTACGTCGTAAACCTGGTTCATCCAGACCAATAAAAGGGAAGTCAGAGGGTCCCATCAGACCGACCCCACATCCTCTCAATAACATAGCACGAACGGATTAATTACATCTATTCATCTGCCCCACGATCCATGGAGCACGAATCTTAACTAAAAGTAAACGGTTGTAAATTATGAGATCGTGAGAAGTTATTGGAGAGGATGTAGAATTCCAAATTTCACGCCAAAGTCCGCCAACGCCGATTCAGCAAGTAAACCAAAATTGCACGCCGTTGCAATGATAAAATTACAGTGTTAACTTTTGTTCAAAATAATAAAAATTTAGTTACTTCATTTTATTAGATTGATTGGACTAAATGAAGCTATTTATTTCTACATTATTGTATGTTGTTAGAAATTAGTAGATAATTCAAACGTGCTGAATAAAAAATTTCTTTGCTATCTAATTTTTTAAGATAATATTTTGGAAAAAATTAGCTCAAAATATTTTATACATGATAAATGATTTATATCAAGTACTAAAGTCAAATAATTTTCTACTATTTTTTATTTTTTTCCTATATTTTATTAGATATTATTTTGTTTAATAGATGAATATCAATGAGTCGGCAATTTTATCTGAACGACACAAAAAAACTTTATTTTTTTGTATTATAGTACTTACTAGTTTAAATTCTTAGTTATTTTTCGCATCATTTATGGGTTCTTTATTTTATATAGTTGAGAATAAAATTATTGACTTTTTAACTTGAAAATAATTATTAAATTTTTGTATCATTTTCAAATTCTCTACCAACAGTTCAAATCATCTTCCAGATGAAACCAATAATGAACTCTCCTTCCACTTCCAGCAAATATTTGGTGATCCTGTGCCCCGACATTTTTATTAATATCCAAAGTTAATTACAAATTAATAAATATACCCACGTTAGCTGGGTATTTTTAAAAATGTCCAAACCGGCCATTTAATGGCCGGTCCACTTTTTTTCTCAACCAGCTATTAAATGGCCGGTTCTCAATTTTTTGTTGTTGTTGTTTAAATGGTCATTAAATGGTCTTTATTAGCGTACAATTAAATGGTCATTAAATCAAATTAAAGATGTTGTACCTTAATCTTCACCTTTATATAAAAAAAACTTTATTTGAACAGTGTTATGCAAAATACCATAATCTTCACCTTTATATATAAAAAAAATATTTGTTTCATCTTTATATGAAATCGGTTTTGTGCCTTTTTACTCAAAAAAAAAATATTAGAATGAGATTTGAAATGGATTAACCAAATTAACACCAAAACTAAAAGAAAAAAGCCTCCTATAAATCATAATAGCGTGCTCCGATTCGTTTAATTGAACGAACCACATTGAAAATGCGCGCCATAATCATTTCTAAGACTCCATTAATTGATGAGCGGTGCTAATATGTACTCAAACTTAACTATAAAATATATTAAATCGAATTAAACCTTTATTTTTTTTTTACCGTTTGTCTTATAAAGTAGATCAGTTTCAACAGTTTAAATAAGTTATTTTCAATACATCCAGTTTTTTTTATCATATTTGACCGTTTTATTTTACTCTAAATAAAATTAAAATTAATAAATTTGCATAAAGACGTATTATTAATCAACCATCAAGTAAATTGATTTCAACTATTTAAATTTGTTATTTAAAATTTGATTCAATACAATTTTTAATAAAACTCACCAACAATCTATTTAGTATTGACTCGTATTAAAAAAAAAAACTATTTGTGCATTGACAGATTCTGTGTAGAAATGAGTTTTTATTGGTTGCCGTAGCATCCAATGACATTAAATACCACTGCATTCGTATAAAACTAACCAACTATTTAATTGTTTGCTAATAAAGACCATTTAATGACTATTTCAACAACAACAACAAAAAATTTGAGAACCAACAATTTAATGGCCGGTTGCGAAAAAAAGCAGATCGAACCATTAAATGACCGGTTTGGATATTTTTAAAAATACCCAACTAACGTGAATATATTTACTAATTTGTAATTAACTATGGATATTAATAAAAATGTTGGTCATGTGCCATTACCTTTCTAATATTAAGGATGCACCACTTTATTAGATTCTTTTTTTTCTCTCCTTAGACCAAAATTTTTAAAACTGCCATTGTTTAAAAAGAAATAAACCAAAAAACTATTGTTTTTAAGACATTCGAAATCTAACACGGTCGCAGAATGATTCTGCGGCCCCAAATGTTGGGGACCGCACAGGCGTTCTGCGGACCCATATATTATTTTTTTCTTGTCAAAGCAAATTTGGAGAAATCTCATACGGGGCACACATTTCTAGAACAAAGAAAAAATATTAAAAAACCAAACTTTGGGTCTCAAAACCACGTGGTGCTGCAGAATGGTTCAAAAAACCAAAACAAATATGGGTCCGCAGAATGCCTGTGCGGTCCTCGGCATTTGGGGCCATAGAATCATTCTGTGGCCGTGTTAGATTTCGAATTTCTCAAAAATAATAGTTTTTTTATTTATTTTTTTTTAACTGTGCTAACTTTAAAAATTTTGGCTCCTTAGCTCTACACGAGGTAAAATCTTAAAATTCACAGGTTCATATACGATGTGTATCTTGATAAAAATGGAATGAGATTTGCATGTTATGTTTTAACCTGACAAGTATCTCAAAGCGAACCCCTATAATTCAAATAGACACCGAAAATATTTGATTAGCTACGAGCAGGGGCGGAGGCAGACTTTCGAACAATGGAAGTCAAATACGTATGATGTCAATTATATAAAAAAATTTGAAGTATGGGGTCAATTATATAAAAAAATTTATTCGAAGAATGGGAGTCAAGATTACCGTTCATGACATTTTATGCTAAATTATATAGAAAAATAAACATAAATACAAAAAATTTAAAATTAAATTGGATCAATTGACCCATTAGATCTAAGTAGATCTGGCTACGAGTTATTTCCATTTGCCTACCTTGCATCTGGTCCCCTGCAGTACTCGTCCAAAATCCACACCATTCACCCTTATCTGGCAAATCCAAGTTGTAGAATCTCAAGAGATATCATTCTCCATTTTTGATATTTTGTTCTCTATTTAATTAAGTTCATATTAAAATAACGATGTACACAAATTAAAAAAATGTAATATATTTTGTACAAGCTAATAGATAGAAGATATGAATTCACTTAACAATCATTTCTCGAACAATTTTGAGAATCTTCAAATTAAATTTTATAATGTAGACATATCATACGTATTATTTTTTATTTTGTCTCGATATGACTTAAAATTAATGATTAATGATGCATCACAACCCATATTTCAAGTTTATAAAATTTAATTCTAGAATATCTAATATTATGCATATAAAATTTATTTTTTAAATTTAAATTTAAATTTGTTTAAAAAAATCGTAAAATTATTAATTTAATTATTGACAATATTCGTGCACCAGGTACGTCATAAACCTGGTTCATCCAGATAATTAAAAGTGGGGCAGTAGTGGAAGGGGTCCGGATCCCCTGAAGTAACCCAATCTTTTGGTTTTGGGTCGAGACCGTCCGGTTTGAATTCGTCGCTTGAGATTGTCTCGGGATTCGAATTCGTCGTCAGAATGTGTGCTCTCACTTTGGAAATGAATTTTTGCAAATTTGAATCGGACAGTCTCGATCCAAAACCCAAAGATTGGGTTACTTCACGTACTGAATCTGAATTCGTAGTGGGAAGGGGCTACCCTATAGACATGCGGCCACAACCTCTCAGGTACCATATTACAAATTGATTAATCTCAGCCATTCATCTGCCTCAAGATCCATAAACCACGGATCCGACTTCGCTGCTCTCCAAATAGGAGAGCAGGACCCTGCTATTCTAAATCAGACCGTTGAACTTTTTTCATGCACGGATCTCAACACAGATGAACGGTTCGATTTAGAATAACAAGGTCCTGCTCTCCTATTTGGAGAGCAGCGGAGTTGGTTCCATAAACCACGACTCTCAACTAAAATTAAACAGTTAAAAGTTGTAGAATTACAAAATGTTCAGTAACTTACTGGGGACAGGATATTCAATTCCAAATTTCACGCCTAGTCCGCCAATTCAGCTCTTCACCTGACCTTACTCTTTTACACTCAGCCTCTGAAATCGCATCCTCTGAGGTATCTTATATTTTGCGTAACCGATTGAAAAATTCAACCGTTCAAATACGTTCTGCACGAATCTCAAAGCTCAAATAAGACTGGGCCCTGCGCTAATCCCCGAATAGGCACCGGACACGTGGGTCACGCAAAATATAAGATATCTCAGAGGATACGCACTCGGAGGCTCGGAGCTCTTGCCTTTTCAAATTTCAAGTAATCAAGTAAACCATTAAAATCGTTCCTCAATCTTTCTCTCTCATCCCGCCTTTTAGTTTTCCCCATTTTTTTCTCCTCCTAAAACCACTCGCCGGGATTTGCTCCACTCGTCTTCTTCCATCGTTGCTTGAAGGTATATTTTCTTCATTTTTTGTTTAGATGCGCTGTTGTCGTTGGTTAATTTGTTCGTAGAATTTTTGAACTAGAATCTCTTTTGTTAACAATCTCGGTATTTTCTATCGAACTTTTCCTAGGTTTTGACTGACATCGAGCCGTTTGAATCGCCTCTAGTAAAGTTGTCATCAACCGCTTAGTGCTTCTCGTCGTCGACCGTTGCTTCGAGGTAAAAAGATAGATTATCTCGCGATTTTGCTTATTTAAAGTATATTTTCTTCGTTTGTTGTTTAGATTGCGCTATTGTAGTTAGTTCTTGTGAACTTTTTTAAACTTGTAATTTATATTCTTATCAATGCGAGGGTAGATTTTTCGTTTGCCCTCTTTTTTTGAACTTATAAATAATTTATTCTCGCCTCAGTAATTAGATTCGAAAAATCTATTTTGGGAGTTTTTTCTCCGTATACCCCTTCTAAAAGAACAAATTCGTTCCTTATGTTTTTTGTTTTTTCAATTTTTTGCACTGTGGCTTGCTTTTCTATTAAGCAATATTTTTTATTGCTGGGAATATTTAGTGTGCTATTGAGCATATACTCTCCATAAACCCTACTACTGTGATATTCTCTTATTATAATTTTCTGACTAAAGAACCAGGGGCATACGCAGGATTTCTGTCAGGGAGGGGCACAAATCGGGTTAAAATAGCTTATTGGACAATAAAAATAGTATAGTCTTACATTATAAAAAATAACAAAATAATATCATTTTACATATTAAAAAACAACAAAGTTGGTCTGGGTCCGTAAGTTTCTATAAAATTTCTTATTAATAGTGCTTTTTGACTGGTCTAGCGGGCTTTCTAGTTCCGAGGGGCAAAATAATTTGCAGGGAGGGACAAAGTGGTACTGGATTTGTATTTTTCCACTGAATTTTAAAATCTAGAGAGGACCAGCTGCCCCCCTCTGGCTGTGTATGGGTCCGCCCCTGTAAAGAACCCTTGTTTGCAATGAGTCCGAATCTGCTGCGATTCCGAGATGGATCGCAGGATCCTGAAATTCTGAGATCAATGGTTCAAATTTTTCCGTGCGCGGATCTCGGAAACGTTCTTGAAAAAGTAAATTTTCATGCACGTATCTCGAGAAAGACCAACAGTTGATATGGGATCGCAGGGTCCTGTGATTCCCTGAGAATCACAGCAGATTTATTTTCTGTTTGCAATAAATATATAACAAGTAAATTTTAATTTTTTTGGTGTTATTTGCATAAGAGTTAACATAGTGAGCTGGATTGACTATATTTGACTGTTCTAGGAGCAAATCTCTTATTCTGCAAGTGTTTTCCTGATGAGGCAATTCTGGTATCAACAGAAAATGTCAAAAGTTTTCTATAGTTAATTTAGGAATTGTGTTCATGAAAGTGTGAACCCTATTTTAATTTTCTGTATCTCTATTCTTATATTAAGCACGTAGATGTCCTGATCTGTCAACGGCTTTGATTAAAAGATAAAATTTCGGACTGGACATCAGCTCTTCGATTAACTATTCTGATTCTATGCATCATTTTTATGTTTGTTTACGTGTAGAAGTCTAAATTTATTAGACATGTACTCGCCGCACGTACTCTCCACATGTATATTGTATCATCTTTATAATTGGTCATGATTTATTTCTATTTTTTAAATGTCATTTAAGGAACTTTTTAATTAATTGATAATTGATTGGTCATGTCTTCATTTCTTTTTATTTTTTATATTATTTAAGGAATTTTATTTGTCATTTAATATGTTATTTGGTTGAGATTTTTTATATGAAAATATGTCAAGAAAGATTAAACAAAAGATATGTTATTGAATGTGTCGTTTAAGGAATGTTATTTACGTGTACATGTTATTTAAAGAAATGTTATCTGTCATTTAATCTAAATTTTTTACGAAAATATGTCTTTTTATATAAGATATTTTTTATTCTCTTATAATGTCCCCGATGCAACGCACAGGCACGATACTAGTTATTATTTATTCATACATAAATTGCACATGCGATAGTTTGCTTGACCAGGCAGTTTTGGTATTAATAGAGAGTGTCAATTTTTTTAATTTTGGTGAATTTTTGAAATGCGACATCTTTCTTATAAATTTTCATTGTTTGGACGGAGAGTGAAGGGAAGGGGGGAAAGGGAAGGAAAGAAAATTTTATGACTAAAGAACCCTTGTTTCAAAGTCCTGTAGTCTGACTTAAAAAGTACTTTTGCAATAAATATATAATAAGCAAATTTTAATTTCATTGGTGTTATTTGCATAAGAGCTCACATAGTGAGCTGGATTGACTATATTTGACTGCTTTAGGAGCAACTCCCTTATTCTGAAAGTGTTTGCCTGATGAGGCAATTCTGGTATCAAAGTTTTATAGAGTTAATTTAGGATGAAAGAGATAATTCCTCTGGACCCACCCACAAACCAGGGGCAGCCACATGTGCAAATTTCATGAAAGTGTGAACCCTATTTTAATTTTCTGTATTATTCATACAGAAATTGCACATGAGTTTGCTTGATAAGGCAGTTTTGGTATTAATAGAGTGTCAATTTTTTTTTTAATTTTGGTGAATTTATGAAATGCGACATCTCTGTTATAAATTTTCATTGTTTGGACAGTGAAGGGAAGGGGGCAAAGGGAATGAAAGAAAATTTCTCAATTGATTCTTGATTAGTTGGTTAGCTAATTGGAGGGTAAGGTTAATTAATCTCTTTTAACCTCTCAAAGGTTATATTTATTACCATCCCCTACTACTTTTTACCTCTTCTTCTCTTACTTTTCATCTCATGATCGATTTACACTATTATTATTTATAGATGGCAACCCTTGAGGTTTCACCTTTGCTCAACAGCGAGCTGCGTAGGAGTTTGCGGCTCACTAGCAAAGAGAAGCCGTCTTACATGGATAAAATACCAGTAACTGATGAAATTGCTTCTCCGAAAAAACGGGCCCGTCCTAAGAAAGAAAAACCCCCTCCAAAGATAATTCCCAAGAAGAGTCCTAAAAAAAAGGAACGCCCAATCAAAGAGAAAAAGGTGAAGAAAAGTGCGCCGAAAAAGAAAAGTGGGCCTCCAAAGAAGAAACCTAGATTGGTGAGGAATCCCATTCTAGAAGGGTTGATCACAGAGGAACTAGCAGAGGGTGATGGTAACCTCGACCCGTTACCGGTAGCAGTGAAGAGCTCGAAAACTAGGGTTAAGGAGACCCTTCGTGCATTCACTAGTCATTATCTGTACTTTGTTCAGGTATTTATTTATCTTTTATTGTGAATTATGTACAATATTTTGTATTTTATTGTGATTTACTTTACATAGTATCTTAAATAGAGAAGGGATCCACTTACAACATTTGAAAGTTACAACATCTTACAACAATTTAGTTTTGTGATTTTTAAAGTCTAAACAGTTGATCCAAACTGTTTAACATGTAATCTGTACTAAAATGTGCATGGAAACCAAATTTTACATTTTTTTGAATTTTTTTTACTATTTATTAAGTATTTTACAAAATTGTTGTTTTTTAGTGGTCCAAAATTATCTAAAAATAACAGTTTTGTAAAATACTTAATAAATAGTAAAAAAATTAAAAAAATGTAAAATTTGATTTTCAAGCACATTTTAATACAGATTACATGTTGAACGGTTTGGATCGACTGTTTGGACTTTCAAAATCGCAAAACTAAATTGTTGTAAGTGGATCCCTCCTACTTGAAATATCTCTTTTCTTATAAATGTTATTTTTGTTTGTTGGTATTTAGGCGGAACAAAGAAGAGTTCAAGAAATAGAGGATGCCAAAGAAAAGAAGAAAAAATCCAAGGTAAAAACTTACATTTATGTTCAATTTTAAATAATGAAAATGGAGGTGATGTGATGTATGACATTGTTTATTTGTTGTCATTACCTTTTTAAATAATTGGCCCTTGTTATTTTCATTTCCCCAGAATGCTAAGAAGAAAGAAGAGGATGAGAAGGCTAAGGAGGAAGAAGAGGATGAGAAGGCTGAGGAAGAAGAGGAGGATGTAAAGAGACCGTCGAAGCGACCCGATTTGAAAGCGATTACTAAGGTACACTGACACCAGAATAAATTTACAAAAGAAGATTTCTAACTTCATTTTTTTTATCACAAACTTTGATTCTAGTTTAGTTTTTTGGTCAAGCCATTGAATATGAATTCTTTATTGTAATGTGCTGTGAAAAGTGATTGTAATTCTTTTGTCAACAGATGCAGGAGGAAATGATGGTTCTAAACCCTGTAAAAAGACTTGGCCATATACCAGGTATGTTTTTGCTCTTTATTGACCAGACTCATTATTGAATCAAAATCCAGGTCTGATCAAATCTAGTCTAGTAAACCAAGCAAATCTTAATTTTGTATTTGCATTAATTGAATTCTGGTCAGATGAGGGTGTTGCTTTTGTGCTAGTGAGCGGCCTTAAAATGATTTATATGAGCTTTAGAATCTTTACATGCTTTGCGCCAGAAATGAGAATGGTCCAGTACATATTTTTTCAAGACAATTTTGGGTTTACCAGTAAATACAACTAAATAGATTTAATTGAATCAAAACTTGATTCTTGTTGACCAAAACAACGCACACTGCATAAATTACAGTATGTCTTTTCAGTTTGTAACAGTTGTATTATATGTTAGGTATTGAAGTGTGGGCCATAAAATGATTTATACGAGTTTTAGAATCTTTACATGCTTTGTGCCACAAATGAGAATGGTCGAAGTACATATCATTCAAGTCAATTTTGGGTTTACCAGTAAATAAAACTAAATAGATTTAATTGAATCAAAACTTGATTCTTGTTGACCAAAACAACGCACACTGCATAAATTACAGTCTTTTCGGTTTGTAACAGTTGTATTATATGTTAGGTATTGAAATTGGGGCCTTAAAATGATTTATATGCTAGTGAGCGGCCTTAAAATGATATATATGAGTTTTAGAATCTTTACATGCTTTGTGCCACAAATGAGAATGGTCAAAGTACATATCATTCAAGTCAATTTTGGGTTTACCAGTAAATAAAACTAAATAGATTTAATTGAATAACTTGATTCTTGTTGACCAAAACAAGGCACACTGCATAAATTGCAGTATTTCTTTTCAGTTTGTAACAGTTTTATTATATGTTTTAGGTATTGAAGTGGGGGACCAATTTTTCTCCAGAGCTGAGATGGTTGTGGTCGGTCTTCACAGCCACTGGCTTAACGGGATTGATTATATGGGCCAAGAATACAAGCAAGTGGTAATTATTTTTTTGCAGTTCTGAATTATTTAACCTAGTATTACTAAGCCATCAGATATAATGATGTTAACAATAATAATTGGGCCATTTTGTGGGTGCAAATGGACTTTATGTTAATTGTCTTCAACTTTGCTTCACTCTAAGAAAACCTCTATTCTTTTGATTTAAAAATTATTTATTAGAGAGCCTATTATAAAAGTTATTAACAACATATTTTCATTAGTAAGTGTTCGTATAAATATATGAATAATCTTAACCTATCAAGCTTTTAAATATCACGATATAGTGTGCAATTCCGTAGTATATCACGTTTTCGAACCTTGCTGCTAAAACAATTATATATTAAATTACTTACCACACTTGCATTTCTATGGTTATACTTTATTTACATTACCTTCACAAATTATGTAATGTACTGAAGTGTAATGGAATTGATATTTTGCAATATTCGTATGCTTAGAAATTAGTAATAATTTGGCTTTAGAGGAACAAATTGATTTTACATACCATCCCAATGTCATGCTTTTATTGTCCACTATATCATATTAAAATGCTAACAGTTAAATGACCCCCCTGCCACTAGATGGTACTGTACGCTATTTAGAGCCTCATACTTCAATAAGATCTACATAGTTGTTTTTAAAGGATATTTAAGTAACAAAACAATACACACTATTTGAACCATTCATTCTGCTTCTTCTCCTATGCAAAACGTTTTTGAGAATCTTTTTTTTTTTGTTTAAATGTGATCAGTATCAGGAGTACACATTCCCATTGGCGAGTTGTATAGTGTTGTCAGGGCAGTACGAGGATGACCTTGACAACGCTGATACAATCACCTATACTGGGCAAGGTGGGCATGATTTGCTTGGAAACAAGAAGCAAATCAGTGACCAAAAGTTGGAGCGTGGCAACTTGGCACTCAAGGTTTGTATTTACTTAATTTTTTAGTTCTTCATACAATTCATTTAATTCTTTACAGAATTTTTTTAGCTGTTCATATAACTTTTAAAAGAATTTTTTAATTCTTTTAACTTGGTGCTGAAGGTTTATCTTCGATGATAACGTTGTAAACTAAATATTGCAGAATAGCATTGACAATAAAGTGCCAGTGCGGGTCATACGGGGACACAAAGCACTTAATAGCTACACTGGGAAGATCTATACCTATGACGGACTCTACATGGTTTGAATTTAGAATGTCTTTCTTTCTCTCTCTATGTTTTTGCCAACAATATGTTATAGCTTTACATCTTTCATTTTCTATTGTGTAGGTTACTGATTATTGGCCTGAGAAAGGGCTTCAAAAGTTCATTGTCTACAAATACAAGCTTAAGAGGCTCGAAGGACAGAAGCAACTTACTACCTCTCAGGTTCTTATACCCGTTATTTCTCAAGTATTTACTTATCAGATGCATATCTGATCCTAACTAATCCAAAAATGCTCCAAGTTTCACAAAAGACATTGATTATTGGTTCTCTGTCTGATCTTTTCTTGTTTTTTCACTATAGGTTCGATTTATACGTGAAGATGTTCCCCAGTCCACTGCTGATCTGCGAGGGTATAGTTGCATTTTCATATTTTAGATTGATTTAGTCAATTAATTATCCACTAAATCAAAACAGGCAAAGAAAATAGAAAAAGTGTAGATGCAGCTCTAACATAAACTAGTTCTTACACATCATTTATTTTACATTTAACATTTCTTTTTTTGCCCCTTGTCCTGTTCAAATCAGTATGGCCAAAGAAAATAGAAAAATTGTAGATGCAGCTCTAACATAAACTAGTACTTGCACATTATTTATTTTACATTAACATTTCCCTTTTTGCCCCTTGTCGTGTTCAATCAGTTTGGTTATTAAAGACATCAGTAATGGTCAGGAGACAATTCCTATTCCTGCAACAAATACTGTTGATGATCCGCCATGTGAACCATCAGGCAAGTAATCTATTTTTTTTTTTAATTTGTTCAGATTACGTGAATTAATGAGGGTAAAACAGGTGGAAAGATGTAATTATTTCTGTTATACCAATGTGCAGGTTTCAAGTATATAAAGAAACTCCACATCCCTTCAGAGATAAAAATACCAAAGAATGAAGCGGGTTGCAAATGCCATGGGGATTGCGCAAGTTCACTTGACTGCCCTTGCGCCAAATTGAATGGGACTAACTTCGCCTATGTCAGGATGGATGGTGGAAGGTAATAAATTCATTTTCTTTTGAAATGCTTAGGAGAAGTATATTTGTCAAATTAGATTAGATTATACAGATCAAATACACAAGGTATTTGATATAATTGGTCAAGTTGTAGTCCATTTTAGTTAGCTTGTTAAAAAAAATAGTATACTGTTTTGGTAGGTACTGTTCCAGATCAGTTACCTGTACATATATTGTACTTCCTTTGTTTTCTTGTTTTTATTTATTGCATAAATTGCTGGAAAAGTCTACATCTAAAATATGATACTAAATTGTATTCCTCTCAAGTAAGCAGTGATTTTTAGAATTGAATTTTGAGGCGCATCTTATTTTTTAATTTCTTTTATCACACATAGGCTGGTGGAGGCGAAATCAATTGTGTACGAGTGTGGAGCCGGATGCCAATGTGGACCCGACTGCATAAACCGTACATCCCAGAAAGATATGAGATATCGTCTTGAGGTTTGTAATCTTGACTTGATTTGGGTATTAAAAGCAAACCACAGCTTGAGTCTTTTTCATAAAATAAAAAGAATGAGGCTATTGTAATATGCATATTACTGGTTGACCCGTGCTATGGATCCATATCTCTATTTTTAAAGTTTAATTAGTCGATCCGAACTGTTAAACATAATGTTCATATCAAAATGTACTTTGTACACCAAATTTCTATATTTTTTAGATTTTTTACTATTTTTTTAGATAGGTAGAAATTCGCTGTTTTGGATGGACCATAATAACAAATAAAGTGATTTTCTACCTATCTAAAAAATAGTAAAATAAAAAATTTAAAAACTTGAAATTTTGTTTGAAGATTGTGTTGAACAGTTTAGATTGAATTTTTTAACTTTGAAAATAGAGATATGAGCATGGTTTGGAAACTCGGCTGATTCCGAGTCAACTCGGCCTCGGTCGTATCCGATCCAAGTTTCACCCGAGTCTCGCGCCCGTGCGAGTTTTTCAGCAAAACTCGGTTGAACAGTGCTTGACTCGGCCCAGTTAGCCGATTTTTAGGCCGACTCAACCGAGTTTCACCCAAGTCAAGCGAGTCTTGACCGATTCCAGATCGTTTCTCTCCCAGAAGAGCCAATTTTTGCCTTTTGCTTTCCGTCAAATTGAGTTTATCGGAAAGAAGAGTTCAATTTGGGAAGAAAGAACGAAAGAGGCTGTGGAGGAGAAAAGAAAATGGATTCGCTTAAATAGACTTGGTCTACTAGTCTGTTAAGTATAAAAATAGAATAAACATATGGTCCATAGTGAACCTGGAGCTACGAAAAGCTCTCATGGAGAGATGGGGCCACTTGTAACATTTAATGAAAAATTTAGAACTGCCTCCACCTTTTCCAGCTCCTCTCCATTTCAGTTTCCATTGGACCCGTCCGTTTCAACAGTTTATGCAATTTGTGCATATGCTTTTGAATTATTTTTTCATGCTTTCTACGTTTTTTTTGTTTCCTTTTCTTCCTTTATTTTTCTTGTATATATTTAGTTCTTTTCTTTAATCAAAAGTATTTTATTTACTAATTTTTTCTATTCTTTTAGTAAAAACATGCTTCTGCCAAAAAAATCCGAGTTTCCGAGTCAACTCGGCCGATTCTGGCCGATTCATCCGATTCTGATTCCGATTCCGAGTTTCAGAACCATGGATATGAGTCCATACCACAGGCTTATGTGTAATATGCATATTACCATAGCCTCACTCAAATAAAAATAGGAAATAAAACTCACCAAAATATGAAATTATTTTGCACCAGGTGTTCAAAACTCCGACAAAGGGATGGGCTGTTAGGTCATGGGACACAATCCCAGCTGGTGCGCCGGTGTGTGAATACACCGGCATTCTGAAGCGTTCTGATGAACTTGACTGTAACCACTTTGAGAACAAATACCTTTTTGACATCGATTGTCTACAAACAATGAAGGGACTGGACGGAAGAGAGGTACATCTTTTTTCTTTCTTTCTTTCTTTTTATTGCCTTGACTGGAAAAATGGAATTTTATCACACTGTTCATGAAAAAAAAAAGAATTTAGTACTATCGATGTCCTGTCAGCTCGGTTGGTAGTTTGCAATTTTTTAATTTTCTGGTTACTGCATATAAACCTGGAAGGTAATGCCTATTCAGTGCATATTTGATTTAAGATGAGCCGTTATCAGATCGAGTATGGTACCCTACCGTGTGAAATGAGATCTGCATAGTCCTTTTTAAGCTAGCACGGATCTTAAAACAGATCCCTGTATAATCCAAATAGGCACTGAAATTATTTTTCCTTGGCTGGGAGCTCATTATACCGTGTGGTACCCGAAGAATATGCTTCCCAAAATTTGCATTTAGGCTGAAAAGCGATAAAAGCACAATCAAGTGTTTGTTAATCAATTGTAGAATATATTGGTACCTAAAGCAATAGACTTTAATAGCATTGTGCTATGTTTTTATTAGCTTTTTTTCTTTTCTTTTGTTGGGAAATAAACATGAGTGAGACTATGGTACTATGCATAGCGCATATTGGTCCGTAATATGGATCGATATCTCCATTTTCAAAGTCTAAACAATCGATCAGAACCATTCAACATGATCTCCATATCAAATTTTACATTTTTTTTAGATATGTAAAAAATCACTTGATCTAAAGATTCTCAACCATTCAAAAATAGTGATTTTCTACCTAAAAAAACAGTAAAAAAATTCTTAAAAATGTAAAATTTAGTCTGCAAGTAGATTTTCATATGGAAATGGTTCAGATTGACTATATGAACTTTTAAAATGAATATATTGATCTGTAGTATGGACCAATCTGCGCTATGCAGAGTACCATAGCCTCGCTCAATAAACACTGTAGCTACTATTATTCTGTGTCTATTGACAACCAATTGAGTTTTGGTTCACACATCTCATGTCATTAACTAACTATTTACTGTCTCATTCATTGGTGGTTTTTAAAAAAAACAGCAAAGAGCAGGGGAGGTTCCCTCAGTGGACCCAAACAGCGAGTCAGAATCGCCAGTAGAGTACTGCATTGATGCAGAGAAGGAGGGAAATGTTGCCCGCTTCATTAACCACAGCTGTGCACCAAATCTCTTTGTGCAGTGCGTTCTAAGCTCTCACCATGACATCAAGCTTGCCAAGGTCATGCTCTTTGCTGCCGACACCATTCCGCCCCTTCAGGTCTCATCATTTTTCTCTTTTTTCCTCTTCTTTTACAATCTTTTAGGCCCAAAAATGCAATACGAACTAACTGCTACTGTTTGTACATATACCATTCCTTGAGCACTGTACATGGACCACTTTTTGGTGTATTACACACTCAAAAGAGCCTTTCAGAACTGTTGCTAGCTTCTTTTCTTGACTTTGAATGAAAAGATGAGTGAGGCTATGGAATTATGCATAGCGCAGATTGGTCTGTACTATGGATCAATACTTTTGCTTTCAAAGTTAAAATCGTCAATGTGAACCGTTCAATGTGATCTCCATATGAAAGTACTTTTTGACTGAATTTTATATTTTTTTTAAATCTTTGTACTATTTTTAGATAGGTAAAAAATCTCTACTTTTGAATGGTTTAGAATTCATAGATCGACTGATTTTCTACCTATCTAAAAAAATAGTAAAAAAATTCTAAAAATTGTAATATTTGATCTACTAGTACATTTTTATATGGAGTTCATGTTGAATGGTTCAGATCGATTGTTTGGACTTTGAAAATGGGGATATTGATCCATAGGACGGACCATTATGCACTATGCATAGTACCATAGCCTCACTCCAGATATAGTCTGCACCTTTGTTTACATTTCTAGATCTCTATTGTTTGGACTTTGAACAGATTGCATTTCTATATATAGTCTATACATTTGTTGCATGTTTATTGTTAAGTTTTGGTTGATTAGTGGGGATGAGCAATGATATGTCCTATCTCGAGTGAGACAGGCTGTATGTAAAGGTTTCTGGATTTGGATTCGAGATGTTGAGTGCAGATTAGTGGTTCCCGACTTGGGGTAGTGGTGAGGTATTCGGACTCTATCCTGTATGATATCTCGCTTTGTCGGAAAGCCAGCTCCTATTCAATGGATCTTCTTGCCTTAAATAGCTCGTTCCCTACCCGTCATTCCGCGTTGTCAGAGCGGTCAGTCAGTTCACATAAAACGGTTAGGAAGTTCGCATGGGAGCGGTGACGCTCGCATAGAAGACGGTTATTGGACCGCATCTGAAGTGTACGGATGCAGAATGATGGCCATAGGCCGATTCCGGGCTGGATTCTTGCTGGGTAGGGCCCACTTAATCCTTGCCGGATGAGGCCTAACTTGGGCTTTGTTGGATAAGGCCTGACGGGGCCTAATCGGGCTTTGCTTAATAAAGCCTATTTGGACCTTGTCGGGTCGAGTTTGTCTGGATCCGGGGCTTGTTTCATTTGATCCCAGGTTGGTCCCAAATAGGAGTTCGAATCTCAGATTGTTCTTAACCCAAGACTGGTTTTATGAGGGCCTTTGGTATATGGCCCTATGGCCCCTATCAAGCAAGTAAGCTGTAACACTGGTGGCTGTTTGTTTATGTTTATTTGGGCATGGATGTTTGTATAGAAAGTTAGTATCCTCTGAAGTAACTCAAATTTTGAGTTTAAACCCAAATTGTCTGATCAGAGTCCAGGCCAATCTGACCCGAGGTGATATGAATTTGTATAGGTTGGTCCTCATATTAGCTTGGTCCATGTGAATAGTTAAGGATACTGGTACGATACTTAATGAGTTGAGATGCAGCAAGGATGCTCTCTTCTTGTTAGCTGAGACATTACAAAAACCCTAGTACTAAGCTGAATCAGATTTTAGGGCAGTTTTTAAGAAATTGTGATGGTTGTCTCCAGTTTTTTTTAAAAAGAAATAATAATTGCTGATCTCCTAATTAGTTCATACTTTTTGTTGTATGCAGGAGTTGACATATGATTACGGTTACGCAATGGATAGTGTGGTGATGCCCGATGGCAAGGTCATAAAGTTGACCTGCCACTGTGGTGCAGCCGATTGCCGAAGGAGGCTCCACTAATTCATGTTGCACAATCTAGACATTAGTTTATATTTTGTTGTAGAGGTCATATTTTTGTTGCTATTATTTTGCATTTAGGCCTATAGATTATATCTTTAACATGAACCTCTAATGTCAGTGCCTTTACCCATTTTGTGATTGGACCTAGTCTAGTAAAGCCAATCAAAATGCTTCATTGGTAATTTTTGTAGTTGATGAATTGGTAATTGAGGTGCATTTTAACTCTATCTGAAAAATTGTAAGTACTAAATATGTAGGGTGTGTTTGGATGATCAAGAATAGAGTTAATTTTGGGTTAGTTCCATTATTCTCAAACATTGGTGATCCAAACACAAATTAGTAAATTGGGTTAGCTCAAGAATGATTCTATTTTATTAACTCATAGAAATGGTGAGTTAGCAAGAATAGAGCTACTGCTAGTGGAGTTTGTGATATTAATAAAATATTTGATTCCTCTCAATTAGAGTTAGTTTAAATATTAAATTAGTATTACATAAAGTATTTTATTGGTATTAAATAAATAAAATATTAGTTTAAATATTAAATGTAATATAATATTAATTTAAAATATAGTATTAAATAAATATAATATCAAATTAGATTAATATTAAATAAAATGTTAAATTAAATATCATTATGTAGTCATTAAATATTAAATGGAATATAAAATTAGTTTATATATTATATAAGTATTAAATAAATATAATATCATATTAGATTAGTATTAAATAAAATATTGGATTAAATATAATATAATTTATTTTAAATATTAATTGTAATATAATATAAGTTTAAATATTAAATGTAATATAATATCAATTTAAATATTAGATTAGTATTAAATAAATATAATATCAAATAGATTAATATTAAATAAGATGTAATATTAGATTAATATTATAAATATAATATTAGTGTAAATGTTAAGTGTTGAAAATCATTGAAATGTAATATAAAATTAGTTTGAATTATAAATGTAATATAATATTACTTTAAATATTAGATTAGTATTAAATAAAATATTAAATATAATGTAATATTAATTTATATATTAAATGTAATGTAATATTATTTTAAATATTAGATTAGTATCAAATAAAATATTTGATTAAATATAATATAATATTAGTTTAAATATTAAATGTAATATAATATTAGTTTAAGAGTGAGGCTACGGTGCTATGCATAGCACGGATGGGGTCCGTGCTACGGCTTAAAATTTGACTTTTCATAATCCTAACGGTCGATCCGAACCGTTCAACATGATTATAAAATGAATATGTACTTGCAAACCAAATTTTACATTTTTCGAATTTTTTTACTATTTTTTCGAAAATCACTTGATCTGAACATTCTGGACTATCCAAAAATAGTAAAAAAATTCGAAAAAATGTAAAATTTGGTTTGCAAGTACATATTCATTTTATAATCATGTTGAACGGTTCGGATCGACCGTTAGAATTTTGAAAAGTCAAATTTTGAGCCGTAGCACGGACCCCATCCGTGCTATGCATAGCACCGTAGCCTCACTCTTAGTTTAAATGTTAAATGTAATATAATATTAGTTTAAATATTAGATTTTTTATTTAAGAGTGAGTCTATGGTACTATTCATAGTCGAGAATTTTTAAATCAAGTGATTTTCTACCTATCTTAAAAAATGTAGTAAAAAAATTCAAAAAAATATAAAATTTAGTCCGCAAGTACATATTCATGTGAAGATCAAATTGAACGGTTCGGATCGACTATTAGAATTTTTAAAATGAAAATATGGCTCGGTAGTACAGACTAATTTGTGCTATGCATAGTACCATAGACTCACTCATAAATATAATATTATATTATATTATTGTATTAGTATTAAATAAAATATTATATTTGTATTAAAAAATATTAGTTTAAATATTAGATTAATTTAACTATTATTTTATTCATTCCTTCCATCGCTTTTTCAATTATACAATTCAAACAACATTTTTACTAACCCGAATAGTCCAAAGTTAGCGCTATTCTCAAACCACTCGAGTTAGCACTATTCTCAATCACTAACCCAAAAATCGCTATTTTTGTACTAATCCTTGCACGATCCAAACGTACCCGTAGTGCAAAGCGTATTGACATTGCTTTTGTTTGACCATAATGTGCCCCAGCTTTAAGTAAAGTTTAGTAGTTCGATTCAATTTCATGTAGAATGATAACTGTGAAACAAAAATCAGTATTGTGCAAAATATTTATCCTTCAACACAATAAATTTGGTGCCTACAAATTGAAAGGAAGTAGATTTGTACAACATTAAGCTCTATCATCTTAACTATTCCGTATTAATTGGTGAAAAGATGAATATTACCTTATCTCAAAGCAAAATAACAAAATAAAATGAACAACGGTTTACATATTAAATGACTCATCGCTTCTAAAGACAAAAAAATAAATCTGAGAGCACTACGTCGAATTCAGATACCATGTCAGAATGAGATCCTAACAGATAAATGTGGCACATCAAAGGCAGGTTCAATAAAAATTGCTTGGCTGGGGAATTTCCTCAGGTTACCAGAGTAGATATTGTCAGGTCCCAGACATCGAACCGAGCGCACGACAACAAAACGATATTTTAGTATCAATCCGACATCTCATCAACCTATTAAACAAAAAACAAAATGGGATCGGAACTTTACTCAGTAACTGATTATTTAACGACGCACTTCTCTATATCTATAGCTGATTTATTCACAACAACAGTAGAAACATAATTGGATTAATCCACACATATTGTCACACTCCCGATCCTGAGGTGTAACAATTCTAACGCGTCTATTTACCATTCAACATACGTAATATAAGATATGAATCTTTTTATGTATTGCCAATAACATCCATTATTTTTACCACATCGATCCCAATATATTTACAAGAATTATCTGAACATTTATAGTGAATGATGCTAGAGAAATACTCTTTGCACCATGTCAGATAAAATAATCTCAAATCTCATACCTTTAGATGGCCCTGCTGTCAATTATTATCCCAAAAACGTTTCTCGGTCTTCGACTAACAAATCTGTGAATCCCATGAGAGAAAACGGGTGAGAAATAATAAATTATTCCTCAGTGCTAATTGCCACTCAGGTTATTTGATTCAAAGAAAATTCAAATTCAGAATGAAATCTCTGCATGAGAAACTAACAGTTCATTTCATAATGACGAATGCAAATGCTCAATAATAGTATCCAATTGAACAACAAAAATTACATAAATCAATCAGAATTCTAAGGATCTTATCAGAATAAATGGTTTGGGTCAAAATCTTTTAAACCATAAGTCTGGTAACGTTTGATTTCTTAACTTTACAATTTCTAGTCTGGTAACACTGACAGATACAATAACATGTATATGTCGTGTTATGGCTTATACTGTTCTAACTATCCTGATACTTTGTTAACAGAAACATTACATAATCAATATCTCAATACTTTAATTATCGGAAAGAAAATCAATGATAAGACAGTTCTAACTATCATGACAATTGGTTAACAGAAATAATACGAAATTAGTATCACAATACTGTCATTATCGGAAAGAAAATCATTGATAAGACAGTTACCACAGTTCATTAGTCTTACAATCACAATTCATATTTATTCAATATCCCCCACCCAACCGATACTAGGTTCAGTTAGGGCCATTCACCATATGCGCATAAAGGTCATGGAGTAAAGTCTAGTAGCTAGCTAGACTTTACGATATATTAATCATTTTTCTCCACTATATAGATGTTCAAGGATTACATTATTCAATATTCAATTAATTCAATCACTGTGGTCTCAATCAATCATTTGCAATAAGAATCAATCAATCGATAAACAATATCAACAAGACAGTCAACAGTCTTACCTATAATTCAGTTTCATTGTATTAGGCTATGCATATGATGCAACAGTTCAAACAATGCAATCAATCAATTATTCAACATGCAAAGCAATTTACTATTCAATTCCTAATATTGAACCTCAGACTTTTCTAATAACCCCGCACCTGATAGTGTAGGGCACATGCGAGATCACCATCAGTATGTTTTTCTGAACACTCTTTCATCAGCCTCTTTCTTAATGATGCCTATATTATAATAATATATATATTCTGATCAATACTTATCATTTGTAATCATTTAGTTAAAATGAAGCAATTCACATTTTATTGTTATTATTAAATTGTTATTTAGAAACTATTATAATTTAAGTTTGTTTAGTTCATATAAAATTTGATGCCATACCATGTCCAGTAATATCATTTAAATCATCCATATTTATGTACCCTTATATCATATCTCCAACAGTGTTCAAGTAATAGAAATAACTATTTGAATTATGACATCTTTTAATTAATTACTTTCATATAAATTCTGTTTCGGTTCAGTCTAATTACTCTAATATGTAAGTGTCCAACAATCCAATAATCTAATAAATCAAGATCCAAGTCCATGTTCAAGTCCAACAGTTCAATTATTTCATAATTTTAATTTCGGATCCCGCCGAAATAATTCAAGTCCAAATCCAATTATTATATTTTATATGTTTTTGGAACAACACAATCAAAGCCTAATTTCATTCCTTTCAAATTCCCAGAAAAGCCTACCTTTATGTCTTACCCTTATTCACTTTAGTCTCTAGGACATGATCAAATGATCAATTTCAGAAATTTTACAATTTTACCATATATATATTCTTTTCTTGTGAACAAATCACTGCAACTATCATAATAATATACAAATTAACAAGCACCATAATGTATTCAATACTGACTCGGTATAGCACCATAAAGATATCCGGTAACAAAATTAGCCAACCATGGCTAGCGGGTTAAAACCCGATTAAGAAAACAAAGTAAAAAGAATAAGATTTTCAGTCAATCAACCGACTCAACTCAGTTTAAAGCACCAAACGGATTGCTTACTCAAGTCTCAAGATTACCAAACCCTAGGTCGGGTAGAGAGGAAATAAAACCGGGAGAGAGATATACCCAGTGCCATAGCTGAATATAGCGAACAAAGAAATGCGGAAACATCAATCCAATCAAAATCGTTCAAACGGCCAGAGAGAGATATCTCTCTGTTGCCTTGCGAAGAAAGAAGAACAAAGTTAAAAGAGAGGAGATAGAAAGTTTTGGGAAGAAAAAGAAACACCTATCGGTGAAAAGAAAGAAAAATAAGGGGATAAGCATGGGTCCTGCCATGTGGGTCCCTATGTGAATTTTTCAGATTTTACCTTTAAGTTTTTCATTTTTGTACGTAAGTCCAAAAGTGAATACGAGAATACCAATAATATTACAATATTTTAATATGAAATATAAGTATTAACTTTGGACAAGGATAAAGAATTTCTAATCTACTAGAGTTGTTTTTTGGATTTCATCCCGGAAAAAAGAAGGATTGAAGGACAAGCTAATTTTTAAAATAAAACAATTTGTATGAGGTTATTTGATTTGAAGAAAATCCATATTCAGAATGAAATCTCCGCACAAGAAACTAACAGTTCATGTCATAATAACGAATGCAAATGCTCAATAACAGTATCCAATTGAAGAACAACAATTGCATAAATAAATCAGAACTCTAAGAATCTTATCAGAATAAATGGTTTGGGTCAAAATCTTTTAAACCATAAAGTCTGGTAATGTTTGGTTTCTTAACTTTACAATTTCTAGTCTGGTAACACTGACAGATACAAGAACATGCATATGTCGTGTTATGACTTATACTGTTCTAACTATCCTGGTAATTTGTTAACAGAAACAATACATAATCAATATCTCAATACTGTCATTATCGGAAAGAAAATCAATGATAAGACAGTTCTAACTATCCTGACAATTGGTTAACAGAAACAATACGAAATTAATATCACAATACTGTCATTATCGGAAAGAAAATCATTGATAAGACAGTTACCACAATTCACTAGTCTTACAGTCACAATTCATATTTATTCAATATTCCCTACCCAACCGGTATTGGGTTCAGTTGGGGCCATTCACCATATGCGCATAAGGGTCCTGGAGTAAAGTCTAGTAGCTAGCTAGACTTTACAATATATTAATCATTTTTCTCCACTATATGGAGGTTCAAGGATTACAGTATTCAATATTCAATCAATTCAATCACTGTGGTTTCAATTAATCAGATTTCAATAAGAATCAACCAATCAATAAACAATATCAACATGACAGTCAACAGACTTACCTGTAATTCAGTTTCAGTTGTATTGGGCTATGCATATAATGCAACAGTTCAATCAATGCAGTCAATCAAATATTCAAAATGCACAGCGAGTTACGATTTAATTCCTAGTCATGAATCTCAAACTAATCCAATAACCGCGCACCTGAAATCGCAGGGTAAAAAGTGAGGTCTTTAACATTCTGTTCCTCCTGATTATTCTGTCTCATCAGTCTTTCTTATAATTATGCCTATATCAGAATAGATATATATATTCTAATCAATACTTATAATAATTAAGTATAACTGAACAATTTACTTACCTCGATATTTAAATCTCCAATGTGTGTTTATTTAATCATTTCATTATATATGTCTCTAAAATATCTTATATTTAATTTTACATATATATATAATAAAGCACATTTATAAACACACTCAATTCTTGTTTATTATTTCCTTAATCATTATCATTTAAGTTCCATTTCGATTTCAATCCAACAGTCCTCTGAGTTCAATAAACAAGGTTCAAGTTCAAATTCAATCAACAGGTAAAGTCCAAAATCCCAAACCCAACCGGTCTAAATATTCAAGTTCAAAATTAAAATTTCAATTCACATTTCATCATTTAAATCTAATATGATATAGACATATAAATTTGCGCCAAGGCCCCTTTGACATGTTTTATTTACCAACCCCTAATTCTACCTTCTACTTTATATTCCTTTTACAAACCCACCCTTGTAACATAAAACAGTGTACCAGTATTCAAAAGAGATTGGTATCAGCATCCACAATACTTAGCATTTACCCATCAACCCAGAAAACACAAGAGAGATATATCAAACCGTAAAGAAGAAAATAACCATGCACTGGTACAGACCGGGTTGAGCCCGGTACCGACAGGTACGGTTTAGTGTTGAACTATAAATAAAAATCCAAGTACTAAGTCCCCAGACAACCTTGGTACAGAAGTAAGCAAATCACCCTCACAAATTTTGGTTTTCAAATCCAATTAAACTATTAAAGCACATAAGGGTAACAGAGGCCTCGGACAATTCTATCCACATACTTTATAAACCAAGTTTTTCAACTAACTCATCACAAGATTTAGCTTTGTATAGTTTTAACATGTTTAATAAATTTCCAGCTTCCAAGCAGGCCTTTCTAATTGAAGTCAAATCAAGATACCACTTACGTGCTTAATTTATCAAAGATTATATAAACAAAATCCTAATCAAGTGACAAAGGAAATCACAACCAATAGAAAAAGAGAGGAGATTACCAATAACCCCGCACAACTCTAGTACCATGGCCAATAGTTCAATAGCAAAAGCCAAGCCAATAAGAGAGAGATCGAATCTCTCTGTTAGTTTCCAGAAATCCTATATTGCTTGGTTTCTTCTTCTTTTTGTTCCATTTATCTTTTTGTCTTTCTTTACAGGAGAGGGAGGTCACCCAACATGGGGCCGCGTGGCACTAATTGCCACGTTGGTCATTCATTTTCATTTTTTTTGTTAATTTTGTAATTTCAACCTTTAACTTTTCATATTTGGCAAATCAGTCCAAGATGATAAAAAGAAGAAGTTCATATGATTGATCAGTAATTAATCTGATTCCTATGTCAAACGTTCGAACATTCATTTTCAAATATTTTAGAAATTTCGAATCAATATAACATAATTTTATGTCATTCAAACCGAATTTTAAATAATCAGTTTGATAATAAACCATAACCAAATAACTTATTCATCATTGCTAATCAGTTCACAAAAATAATATTTATTCTTTAAATATTACTTACTCACCGAAAAACACATTCAGACAGTTTGTATTTTATTTTCAGTTATTAATTTCATATATGTATTTTGCAGAATGTTACAACAAGAACATTTTCATATATGAAGTTCACGTTAAACTGTTTAGATTGATTATTAATTTGAATTAAAAATAAAGATATGAGTCATAGCGCTTGCCGTTGTGTAAAATTAATGCATATTACCATAGCCTCACTCTTTTAAGAGTTATATTTCACCTTAAACAAATCAAACTTGTACCCTTCAAATAATGAGAGAGAAGTATGATACAAAAGTCATCCTATCAATAACAATATCGATGATGTGGCATGATTAAAAATTTGGAGGCTTAACAATCCTCGTAAAACTAAATAATGATAAACTTAATTCCTTGTTGAATCAAACAAAATTCAGCATATATTTTCGTTTATCATCAGTTTTCTTTTTAATTAGTTTCTTGTACAATGGCAGACCTAAAGCAGGAGCCTATCAATCAGAGCTGGAATAAAATTATTGAGAATTTTTTTATTCATAGAACTAATAAAAGAATGGTTAATTTTCTATTTACCCTTCAAAACTTTTTGAGTTTTCTATTTACCTTTCTACTCTTTATTATATCTAATATATCCCTTAACTCTGATTTTCTTTTTCTATTTAACCATAGAGTTAATTATTTACAATTGAATGTTATCTAATTTATTTGTTTCCCATCACACCCTTTCCCTTTCCCTTTCCCTTTTGCCGATTTTTTTATTAATAGAAAAATAAAAAAAAAATAACTAAAATGGGGAACGAATTTGTGAAATTTCGGAATATAGAAAACCGTTATCATTTATAACGTCCAGATAATCCAAGTCCTGACATTGCTAATTAACAAAAAAAAAAACACTGGACATTATAGTGCATAACGTCCAACACTTAGGATTTTTTTTTTCCATTTTTTGGTTTCATTTTTATAGTGTCGGCAAACTTTGATATATGTCACTGATAATTGAGAGAAATAAACTGACAGCTAGAGCATCCAATTGGATTTCTTTTCTGTACTGGTATGGGGCCATGCTCCAATTGGATTTCTTGTACTATGTTCCTCTTAGGCTTGAAGTAGTTTTTTTTTTTTATCGCTGGGAGCAGTCCATAATAGAAGACAACGGCCAAGATTTTTTTTTCGCTAAGAACCAGGCCGTGATACTCCATAACGTCCAGAACCATCACGTAATTAGTGGTTAATATGATTTCGCTAATTAGGACGTGATGGACTATAACATCCTCTGGACGTTAAACAATCACGTTTTTCTTATATATCGAATTTCCGCGATTCCTTCTCCATTATCGATATTTATTTATTTATTTTTCTATTAATAAAAATTTCGGTATTAATTGAACCTGATCCGGGTCCCTGATGCAAAAGATTGCAATTTCCTGAAACAACTATTTCATGAAAAAGATTTCAATTTAATATTCCATATAATATACCCTATTTGAGATAGACCCACCCTTACAGATTTATAAGGACGGTTTTGATACAAATTTCAACAAATTTGCAAAAATTGGCAAAACCCTAAACACATAAGTTGGTTTAGAAATCAGATAAATTAAGAGGACACATGCGTATGAAGTCATCAACTTCAAACATGACCCAATTCATACCCAGCACAGTACACAAGCTCAAACTGATTTATAGGTTTAGTAAGAATCTCTGGTTTAGTCGTAGAAAAAAAATTATATTTTAGCAAGTACATTCTCAACTGCTCTACTAAAATCCAACGCAATCCAAATTGATGCTTGATCCAACGTAACCATTCCATGGACTTCCAAATAATAGAAAATCACACATCTGAACAAAACATATAAGTTATTCAAATCAAACATGAACAATATTACATCACAAAAGAAACCTAACTTACAAAGCCATATTACTACTAATAAAAGTTAGGTTTTGAAGTAGCAACTAGCAAAATACATAGCAACTCCATATTCAAAACTCAATTGTTCTTTCTTTTTTATAGTTAAGGATATTATATCAGAAAGTTCAACTCAAATATTGTTCCCAGTTTTTGTACCTGGACGAATGGATCTTCAGATTTTCAGATTGCTTTGTACCATCCATCAAAGTGTTAACCAATTGTCGTACCATCTGATTATATCTGTAGTACTTGACTTCAACTATCTTTAGTTTTTTGTATGGAGATGCTGCAATTGTCGATGAGAGGTTAGTCAACTCATTTGTACTAGCTCCCTCTTCACCATTAGACCACTGCAATCAATAACAAATGAGATATTCATTAAACTAAGCAAGTGAAAAGACTAAGATAAAAAACTTAGTACCAATGGGAAAAAAATATTACACATATTTTTTGTAGTATTGCAAGTTTCTCCAAATTTGGCGAACTTTTTAGGATCCAAGTTATCATATGGAAACAAGAAAACATACAAAAAGCAACAGTCACATTCTTGAGATTCGGAAATATTGGCAATTCGAGCGACAAGACAGATGCCAACAATTCCTAAATTTAGAAAAATATAAACACAAGGTTAGAAGTCAGAATCAAGTCAAGCCTTGAATTTGATAACTTTCAAAGTGCAGTCAGCAAAAAAAAAATCATAAATACACTTAATTTAATTTTTATTCAATTATGCATTTTTTAGAAATTTGCTATTTTGCATATTACAATTATTCAAGACCTGTTTAAGGCATAAACTATATAGTAACAGATTTTCTACATTCTCTTTGCCATGCTAAGATATAAAGAAATTACAATTAACATTATTTGCAAAATGAGAATATGAGATGTATACCTTGTGTCTACAAAACTCGAAATGTAACTCTAGAAGTTCAACATGTGTAAGGAAACGAAGGCAAGTAGTCATCCCCTCGAAGCATTTGATCATTGAAGAATCACAACTCGTTAAACATGCAGAGGATAGAGATGGCATGTTTAGAGTTGTTTCACATGGTAATGATAGTTCGCCCTCATAGGAAAATGAAAGGAGATTAGGAGCACTAACAAACAGTCGGGCTTCTTTTTGTATCTGACACTTTAAAATAGCTAGATACTTTAACCTTTCATCAATAATTACGCAATCAGTGAAAAATCTGCAAGTATCTACCCGAAGAAATTCTAGTCTTGGGCATCCAGAACGAAGGTTTTTCACATAAGATTGACGAGCAATATTAGAAATGCTTAGTTTCCTAAGGTTAGGAAGATTTACTATCTGGACAGATAAATATCTATTACGATAATTGAGGTACAGTTCCTCTAATGATGTGCAGGTGTAGATGTACCCCGGGACGGAACCAAAGAGCGAAAGATCAAGAACTCGAGGGTAATGGTTCACGGCATAACGGATCCAGTCTCTTTCATGCACTTCATACCTTGAGCCGAGTTTATGACAGGACAAGCGAAACACATCCAAATCCAAGGGCTTACGCCTTATCACCACTGCATTCACAAATTTGACAAACGACCCTGCCCTGTCATTGTCAAGTTTGAAGTTGAGGGACAGTATAGACATCCAAAGGTGCTCCCACCTCTTTGACAACACACAGGTCCGGACGGCCTCCTCAGTCATCAAAAATCCCAAGATACGGTGAAGTATCGAGTCGGGTAAACTGCTTAAATCACGGTTTCTTTTACTTGGGGCAATAGTTGTTGCCATGGTTAACACCTCTCAGTGGCATTCACTCGAGCAGTTGCTGTGCGCCTGCCTTTTTATAACAAAGAAACACACAATTAGGGTAGCATTCACTAGACGGATATAGAAACGATAAAAATTATCAGTATTATTGCGAAAATTAAACACAAAAACAAATAAAGTTATTGATAGATACGTCAAGCAGTGTGTAAATCAATGAACAAACTAGATATAATATATAAACCCTAGCTGCAATGTGAAGAAGATTAATTGGGAGAAAGAAACAGATTCTTAGTTTTTACTAAATTAATTAAGAGGAATGCCTCTTCGTTTTTATTGACAATGAAGAAGATTATTAGATACTATGTTATTCAGATAGCAC
Organism: Carex littledalei; assembly: GCA_011114355.1. NCBI lineage: Eukaryota > Viridiplantae > Streptophyta > Magnoliopsida > Poales > Cyperaceae > Carex > Carex littledalei. The sequence goes on from CM022082.1 coordinate 5,636,083, forward strand.
GCTTTAGTAACAAAAATTAGAAATAAATCTGATTGAAATGCCAGTAATGAAGGAGAAACATGCCTCTATGTGTGTATGTATAGGTATCGGTCTAGTTGTTTCAGAAATAGAACAATTTACAAGTTTAACACACAGTTGTCTCAGAGGCATTCACTCGAACACCTTTCACTCGCTTAAAAAAAACAAAGGCACAATAAGAACTTCAACTAAGTCAAGATTCCCCAAGAAGGTATTTACTGGAACAAGAGAAATGCACAAAAACTAAACCATGGCAACTAAAATCAAAGAAATAAGTGAGATTTAACAGTCCCGCTACTTCAATTTTGGCGATTAGAAACTAAACTATACATCAACCAGTGCCGAAGATGAACAGACTAGGCAAAATCATAAACCCTAGCTAGGAATTGAAAACTCACCTGTAGGAAACAGGTTATTTCGATTATAATATCCCTGCTTGAGAATCAAGTGTCGAAGTGAAGTGAAGTGAACTGCGATTCTTTTTGGGGTTTAGAAGTGAAGTTTCATGCCTCTACTTAAATCCTGGTTTTGGCCCAAAAAAAAGGCCCAAAAAAGAAACAGAAATTTGGTGCCTCTATTTAAATCATGTCTCTCTGGTCACGCTGAACTGCTGAAGAGAAATAAGCCTCTACATAGAAAGGAATTATATCTATCAGTATTACATCACAAAATAAAACTAACATACAAAGCCATATTACTACTAAAATATATGGAGAACTCGGCCTAATGTGGAGAGACAAAGCCATATTAGATGGAGAACTCGGGTGTTATGGTTCATGGCATAACGAATCCAGTCCTTTTCTTGCTCTGCATACTCTTAAGGAGAGACTAAAACTATACCAACTTGTGTCAAAATCTAATAGAAGTATGATTTAAATTGCAAAAAGAAATAAGCACGAGGGTGAATTAGATAACATATATACTTCTATTTAATTTATGAAGAGAGGTATTTTGTTTGTTGGTTTGAAAAAGAAGGGCAAATTGTACATTTTCCCGGTTAGAATTATATTTTGCGGTTGTGAAAACTTTGATTCAAATTAAATCTGAGGAACAGAGGGGTCTGTGTGGAAGGAAGGACTGAAATTTTAATTTTCATCATCTTTAAAAAAAAAATAACACATCATACTTCTATTAGATTTTGTGTTAAAAAAAAGACGGTTACTGGCATTACTTAGCCTTAAACGCAATTAGTTTTAATTCATCAATAAAAATGACACTAATATATTATAAAGACAATGGAGAATTTCTAGTGTGCCCATACAAAATTTCTAAAATAGACAATTTTTTCATCAAAACATCGTAATATCCAATATCTCCATAAAAACATGATATTATTTCTTCTATTCATTTTATTTATTTAACTTTTTATCTAGTTATTTTAAAAATTCAATTGACAAATATCCCTTTATTTTAAATGGAGGTGGTTGACTTAAAAAATTTCACATTTTACCGTTTGACTTGATACTAAATAAATTTGAAAAACTATAAATTTTGTATGTAAACGCACATATAGTGAAGTAGATCGATTTGAACGGTTTGAAAAATTCACCATTTGAAGTCCATTCATAAGTTTTGAAGTTAATGTTATATAGGTTGAAATGATATTGATATCATAGTAGCCGGACTCATTTATTACTAAGGTGTAGTGGTATGGAACTCAATAATTGTTTCAGAAGGCCCAGTAGCCCAAGTCCAAGCATAATCAAATCAAATCATGAACTAAAATATGAGAAACAATAACAGCTGTATTGGATTATTGCAAACACAATTTAAGGCCGACCAATTAATGGCATAAACCATAATATAGTTATCTTGATGAATTTGTTTCCTGATTTCGATCTTTTTCTTTTTTTTGCAAATAATATGCAATAGTCACAGTGAATAACAAAACAATACATCATAGAATGAGAACACATAACAAACTACAAAGGCAAATTAACAATTTACATGTTTTCAGGGAATAGAATTAAGTTCTGGTGTTTCTCCATGCTGGTACCAGTTGTACCAGCACACCCCTAATGTACTGGTACAGGTTATTATCTTTTCTGGTAAACTGAGACCTATCTGTGAATTCAAATTATTACCACCTTCTATATCTTATTTTCCCAATTTATCATGTTTCAACAACAATTGTTATCCCAAGAATTATAGAAGGGGGTAATAATTCCTCATTAAACACAGAAATGATAGTAAAATTCAATGGAAATTAATTAACAAAACCAAGAACTTGGAACAAATTGTCAATTCATTCACTATTCCATGAAAACAAAAGAGATACATATTCCTCCAATCCAACCATCATATACACACTCTGATACACAGTTACCAGATCCCCTAATTGCCCCTTACTAGAACCTCTAATCAAACCCTAACCCTAAAAACCCTAAGCACTGGTAAACTTAGTAACAGCCTTAGTCCCCTCTGAAACAGCATGCTTGGCCAATTCACCAGGAAGAACAAGTCTAACAGAGGTCTGGATCTCACGAGAAGTAATCGTAGGTTTCTTGTTATACCTCGCCAATTTCGCCGCCTCCGTGGCGAGTTTCTCAAAGATGTCGTTGATGAAGGAGTTCATAATCGACATGGCTTTGCTTGAGATACCAATGTCAGGATGCACCTGCTTGAGCACCTTGAAAATGTAGATCTTGTAGGTTTCAGTGCTCTTCGCCTTCTTCTTCTTCTTCTTCTCACCTCCAGCGCCGTCTTTAGAAGGGATCCGCTTCTCCGCCTTGAGTTTCTTCTCAGCGGGTTTCTTCTCCGCCTTCTCCTCTGCGGGTTTCTTCTCCGCTGGCTTCTTCTCTGCCTTAGGCGCCATTTGTGATTTTTTTCTAATTCGAGAGAGAGAGAGAGGGTTGATTGGAAAGATGGGATGGGGTTTGGTCTTTTATTAAGGAACGGGTTGGGTTTTGATTGGTTGGATAGAAAGGGAGCGGATCGATGAGGTGGCAGAGATCTAGCCGTTGGTACAAGGATAGATCCAAGGGTCTGAAATTAGTGAGATGATCGGATTGCGGGATTCGGGAAACGTTTACTCTGAAGTAACTCCAATTTTACGTTTACATTCGGACCGTCTGATCAGAATCCGGTTCCGCAACAGTTTTCTCCAAAACAGATCTAACGGTCATAATTAAAAAGGTAAATTTGAGTTACTTTAGGGATATTAATTCGGATTGAGGTCAGACGCTCAGAGTCAGAGCTGTGAATATGAATTGAACTTAATAATTTGTACGAAGAACTTATGAAAAACTTTATATTCAAATAGCTCCCTATAAAACATTAAGAGTGAGCCTATGGTGCTATGCATAGCACGGATGGGGTCCGTGCTACGGCTCAAAATTTGGTTTTTCAAAATCCTAACTGTCGATCCAACCGTTTAATGTGATAACCATATGAATATGTACTTGCAAACTAAATTTTATATTTTTTCGAATTTTTTTACTATTTTTTTAGATAGGTAGAAAAATCAGTGTTTTCTGAAAATTCTGGACCATCAAAATTCTACCTATCTAAAAAAATAGTAAAAAAATTCGAAAAAAAATAAAATTTAGTTTGCAAGTACATATTCATATGGTTATCACATTGAACGGTTGGATCGACCACTAGAATTTTAAAAAGTCAAATTTTGAGCCGTAGCACGGACCCCATCCGTGCTATGCATAGCACCATAGCCTCACTCAAACATTAATAATGTAGATCAGGTCCATCGCTGTTAGATTGAAGGGGCTTGTGAGCTTAAACTCATCACTATTTTTATAATATTTTTGCACATATAAAAAAAACTAATTTTAAATAAATCTTCGTTCTTTGTTGTTACTAAAATGAATTTATTTTTCATTTATAATCTCAAACATACTAAAAATTTATTTTGTGGTGCATTCTATTATATATAAATTTTGAATTTGACATCAAGAAACTTTTTGCCCAAATCCTATTTATTGGTATTAACAAAATTATAGTTTCGCCTCTGCTAAGTTCTCAAAAAATGTACATTAATGTACTGTTTAAGTTTAATTCTGAACGGTTCGATCAGAATTCGAGTTAATCCGAACCACACATATAATGTACAAAGCCTTTTTAATTATATTTATTCGGGTTCATGTATAACTTTTAGGCCCGGTGTTTTTAGTGTTTTTAAATAACTAGTAAAAAGTTTGATAACATTTAGTTTTTATAAAAAAAAATGGATTTTGCAACAAGTATCTTGTACAAAGAAGAAGAGAGAAAAGATGTTTTGCATGATCAATCATACATATCTTGTTTTAAACACTTTATGAATTATATAAATAATGTTAGCTATATAATTTATTGTAGATAGAATAAGAGTAAAAACTTCTCAACAAATAAGCACGTTTTTTATATTTTACTAAGAAAATCGATAAAACGTAGCTTTAATAATTATATTAAAAAAAGTATATGAATTTATAAATTTTTATTATATAATATCAGAGAAAATCAATAAATATATCTTGTCTTGTTATTGTATACCACATCTAACAAGTTTAACTAATCAAATTCAAAACAACAATTTTTAATTTCACTGTAATTTATGATTTTTAATAGATTCCGATGTAGATCATGATTTAAATAGCCTATATAGAGGCTCGTAGCATATTTTGAAAGCCCAATACAACTCATTTGTTTCATATATAATTAAACCCTCATCCGTATCTCTCTCTCCGCTAATTCTTTAGCGAAGGTTAAAGAAAGAGAGAAAAGGTTAGATATCTACACTTGATAATTTTCTTTCATTCGTAATTCGTGTCGAAAGTCCCAAATGAGAAAATAAAATAATTAATCTTATGATCAATTATTGCTTTGTAAATAGATTAGACAATCTCTTAAATTCACCAATTTAATGATAAGATTCCTCTATTTTATTTTCTGTTATAATCTTTAGATTATATTTAGTTACTTGATAAAAATTCCTGAGAGTTTATATAATTTCTTAAATTATTTATTTAATAGGATTTATTATATTATTTGTTAAAATTTTCTTATTAACCGGTGGAAATTAGTAATTATTTCAAAGTTCAGTAGTTTCTGAAATTTCATGAATTGCATAGTTTCAATTTGTTCTTGAATGATAATTATATCTTAGAACGGTATATTATGTTGATAATCACAATTGTCAGAAGTTTAATAAATGATAATCAAATCTCATAAGTTCAATTGTTCTTAGACTTCCACCGAAGTGCACTAAAATTCTTGATTTTCATCTATTATTTTATTAGATGGTAATTTTTCACCGATAACTCTAGGGATATATTCACTGATAACCATTAAAATTATTTTTATTACAAAGAAGTATATTCTAAAAACTTATCAATAATTTAATCCTATTTCTCATGAGAAACAAATTCCATTATATTTGTATGATCGCACAGTAACAAATTTATTTCTGTTTAAATATTAGGAAATGTATTCGTCAAAAACAAATTCCATTATATGTCTGATCAATTATATTATGTTTATATCTTGAATTACATTCGGACTATATACTTAACAACAGTCAGTTTAGCAATAGATAAATAGAAACATGTATAAATATTAATTTAGAAACCGTGTCATATGGTCTAGGTCTGAGTTCTAAAGTAAAAAGTAACATAGAGGCAAGAGTGAACTACCCCACGACAACAGGTACGGGTTTCTTGGACATTGTTAAATTTTTACTTATCCTTTTGTGTGTAGTGTTTATTTAGTTATGGAATTGTGCATGTTGATTCGAACGATCCCTTTGGCTTTGTTTAGACAATATTATGATAGGATTTGATCAACGGACTTATAGGATGTGTTGTGTTGTGTTGTGTATGGCTTTGTGTTGTTAAATGAAACGAACGTGGAATGAAATGGATAAGTTAAAGGAAAGGAGCCAATGTGCGTTGAACGCGTGTTGGGATGTATACATTGGGTCTAGTGTCCGACTGGACCCCTCGTTAACGTGGCGGTAAGCGAAAATGGTACTGTCACGGGTCGATATCTAGCGGTGGTTCGAGTCCCCGTTTAGTGAGACAGCTGAGCTAGTGGTGGTTCGAGTCCCCCTAGGGAGGTGCCAATAGCTGGTGGGGTTAGAGTCCTCCTGGTGAGGCAAAGAAGATCTAGCGGTGGTTCGAGTCCCCGTCTAGTGGCACCGCCAAGATCTAGTGGGGTTAGAGTCCCCCTAGTGAGGCAATTAAAAATGTGAAAGACAATTAAAGAAGTGTGCGTAATAATGTGCGTATAATAATGCGATTATTATTGAATGGTAAGAAGTATTTTTTCTCATCTAAAATATATATCAACTCATCTTAGAACAATAATTTGTTGAATTTCTTTTTATTCTAAGATTCAAAAAGTAGTATAGAAAAACCATATAAAAAGATGATAATTTAAAGCTACTTTCAAAAAATATTTCGTAAACCATCTGATCATATTAAGACGAATCCAGCTTAATATGATTTTAAAACTATTATTGAGAAAAAAAAAGGAACGCGTCTCAGCAGTACATAATTGTCGCATCTAGTTAATGGTCAGATCCATTAAGGAAATTCTGAATTTTTAAATCATGCGGTTTACAAAAATTGAAGGTATTTTAAATTTTTTTATGATCATTAATATTGGATTCTTTATGCTCACAATGAAAAATTACTGTAAACTCAAATATACAACAAGAAATATAGAAATCGTAAGACTATATTCTAATTTGGCTAATATTTCTTGAGTCTAACTCTAACATGACATTTTGTATCAAGTTATCAACCAAAAAATAAAAGAGAATTTTCCTTAATAAACAGCAAACCATTACAACCTCAAAACTAACCAAGTAATACATTAATTATATATCCTAGCTAGCTAAGAAACTAACCTATATCACCTAAAAAACCCTAATGTATAAAATAACCTAATATCATCTAAGAAATCATAATTTAATGTCATCAATCAGAGTCAGGCTCTAGCTGCTCCTCTATCTGTTCTCCAACCAATAAAGTACTTGGCAACGCAAGCAAGATCGCTTTATCATCTAACAAAACAAAAAGAGTTTCAAATTTAATTTGATTCAATTTAAGTTCAACAATAAAAGAAGAACATATATTAAAAAAAGGCAAAATCGGTTATGTACCCATCAAAAGTCAAGAATTTGAATATTTGCCCATTAAATCTTCAAATTGGAATATTTGTCCATCAAATTTATAAAATCTTGAAAATTTATCCATATTAATCTTAAAACTGATAATTTAAAACAAAAAACTGTATTAAAAAAATTTGTTCCAATTTTACCCTCTTCACGCTCCAGTTCTTTTCCCGCCAGACGCTCCAGACCCTCTTCTCCATCGCACACAGTCTCTCTCTCGTTCAAATCTCGCGCACACAGGTGCTCAAAGCACAATCGCTCTCTCTCTCGTTCAGACTATTCTCCGCCTCTAGTCGCTCTCTCTCTCTCGTTCAGACTATGTCGGGCACACTCAATGCACCCTGACACTCCGAACCCGCTAACGGAAAAGAACCCGCACACTCAATGCACCCTGACAGGGATGAACCCGCTAACGGAAAAGAAACCACTAACGCTACACTGGAGCGACTGGAGGCGTGAAGAGGGTAAAATTGGAATAAATTTTTTTAATACAGATTTTTTTTTAAATTATCAGTTTTAATATCAATATGGGTAAATTTCCAAGATTTTATAAATTTGATGGGCATATACCCCAATTTGAAGATTTGATGGGCAAATATCCAAATTCTTAACTTTTGATGGGTACATAACCGATTTTGCCTTAAAAAAAATACCTCTGCCACACTTGTTTTCAACGGTTTGCTATTTTAGCAAGGCAAGAAAATATGAATCATGTATTCATCCACTTGAGAGTAGGTCCGATGGGCATCGGACCTACTCTGGTTCGATGGGTTTAATCACCGTCAGTTTGCTTTAAGATTCGTGCGAAACACTTTAAAATTTGTGCGTATTTGTTTCAATGTTTGTGCGCATAAATCTTAAATTAGATCGGACAGTCATCGTGCTCGTTGAACCTAAAAGTAGGTCCGATGGGCATCGGACCTACTCCGTTCTCGTATTCACCTCATCAAAAGAGATGGTTGTGCATGTCCTGAGAAAATATGAATAGAAAAAATATTGTTTGTTATTATTGTTATTGTTTCTCATTTAATCAAAAAAGTCTCCTTAAAATTATTACTTTATTGGTTTGAGATAACTTTTTAATTGGATCCTATCATCCAATTAAACCTAGCAGAAATCAGTTGAACCCAACAAAATTGTTTCTCTAAAAAGAGAAAAAAAATAAGTAAACAACTGAAATAAAATACATGATTTATTCTGCACCAGTAAGTGGCTTGACTTTCTAATTCAAATATCTAACAACTGAGACACAAGAAAATGAAAAATTGGAAGGAAAAACAAAAGCAAAACACAAATTGAGCATGTATTAATTAATGAGTGAGCCTATGGTGCTATGCATAGCACGGATGGCTAGTGTACTACGGCTCAATATGGTACTTTTTAAAATCTTAACGGTCGATCCAACCGTTCAATGTGATAACCATATGAATATGTACTTGCAAACAAAATTTTATATTTTTTTGAATTTTTTTACTATTTTTTTAGATAGGTAGAATTTTGATGGTCCAGAATTTTCAGAAAACACTGATTTTTCTACCTATCTAAAAAAATAGTAAAAAAATTCGAAAAAATATAAAATTTAGTTTGCAAGTACATATTCATATGGTTATCACATTGAACGGTTGGATCGACCGTTAGGATTTCAAAAAGTACCATATTGAGCCGTAGTACACTAGTCATCCGTGCTATGCATAGCACCATAGGCTCACTCTTAATTAATTCTTACAATGAGATTAATTTAAATGCAGACCTTTTAGAAGGGACCACCTACATAGGGCTGTAAATGAGCCGAGTTTGAGCGAGTTACCTCTAACTCGTGCTCAGCTCATTTAATAAATGAGCGAGTCAACTCGAGTTGGGATGGCAATAACGAGTTGCAAAACCAACTCGAGTTGGCTCATAACTTGTTTAACTCAAGTCCATAAGATAGTCCATAAGACAATTTGAGTTCAACTCATTACCAACTCATGAAATTGCTTATAACTCGTTTATAGCTGACTCCTGAGATTTATTGTGGCGAATTTTATGTAACACTGTAACTCGAGTTGTTAATGAGCGAGTTAGGGTATGCTCAAACTCAACTCATTAGTTAAATGAGCGAGTCCACTCGAGTTGGAACAATTCCGAGTTATAAATGAGCGAGTTTAAACGAGCAGTTATCGAGCGAGTTGCGAATTTGAGCATTTTTGTACAGCCCTACACCGACATACGATGCTCTACTATGTTTTCATTCACCTGCTTAAAAAATAAAATAAAGGAAAAATATATCAGTTTTTTTTAAACATAAATGTATATACTAATTAATTAATCATTGATCACGGTATGAAGAACTATTTTTCTTTTTTTTATAAAGATTGTTAGACCCAAATTGAACTGCAATTTTATTAAGAAAAGCTAGTTTCAGGAGATATGACATACATAACGACTACAAAGAATGTTGCCAAGCCAGAAAATTCTCTGAGACTTACAAATCTAAGCTCTTGAAGAATAGGAAAATTTGCTAAGACAAATGATGCTCTCTACATGTAACGAATCAATACATATTATCTTTTACATTTTCCATGACATGTATTATATATATTTTTATAAATTTATTAGCAACTTAATTACTTAAAAAAATGAACCTAATTTATTAAATAAAAATGATTTAAATTTTGCAAGATACTTGGGATATTTGTATAGATAAAGTCAGCAAGGAACTCATGTTACTCATTGGATCATATCATTTTAATTTTTCACCTAAAGAGGTATGAGAATGAAGTTTCAATGAAATCATTTCAACCTAGATAAAAGGGTTTTGGTCATTTAATTTCTGCGGCTGAAACTCAGAAAGAATCAATTAAATTGACGTTTGTCTTATTAGAATAATTTGTTTTAACTTTTTATTATAACTTATTATAATAAAACAAACAAGTTTGATTTCTTATTCTAGCTATTCTAACCCAACCAAACAGCCATTAACTTGTTCTCACTAATAACCTATTCTCATTGCAACAAAATTGGCAATGACAAGGAGCTGGAGGTTCATGGACAAGATGTTAGTCTAAACATAGACATAGACTGCAAAGACAAATGGTTCAATAAAAAAAGCACAAACAAAGCAGGAAGCTTTCAGCGTGTTTTATTGTGAACAAAACATGTTTGGTTAGATTGAGAATATGCTATTTTTGAGAACAAGCTATTTGGTGTTTGGTTGAGTTAAAATAGCTAGAATAAGAAATCAAATTTGTTTGTTTTACTAAAATAAGTTATTCTCACAAAAAATTAGAACAAACTATACGAAATAAGACAAGCCACAATTTTGCTTCTAAGATTGCAACCGAATGTTTTATGGTTAGTGCGCTGGGTGAAGTAAAATCTATTCTGTTAAAATCTTTACCCCTCTGACTGACTCTGTGCATTTGACCTCACAAATCCCGCAATCCGATCACCTCACTAATTTCAAACCCTTGGATCTATCCTCTTACCAACCGCTAGATCTCTCCCACGTCATCGATCCGCTCCCTTTCCATCCAACCAATCAAAACCCAACTCGTTCCTTAATAAAAGACCAAACCCCATCCCATCTTTCCAATCAATCCTCTCTCTCTCTCTCTCTCTCTCTCTCGAATTAGAAAAAATCACAAATGGCGCCTAAGGCAGAGAAGAAGCCAGCGGAGAAGAAACCCGCAGAGGAGAAGGCGGAGAAGAAACCCGCTGAGAAGAAACTCAAGGCGGAGAAGCGGATCCCTTCCAAAGACGGTGCTGGAGGTGAGAAGAAGAAGAAGAAGAAGGCGAAGAGCACTGAAACCTACAAGATCTACATTTTCAAGGTGCTCAAGCAGGTGCATCCCGACATTGGCATCTCCAGCAAGGCCATGTCGATTATGAATTCCTTCATCAACGACATCTTTGAGAAACTCGCCACGGAGGCGGCGAAATTGGCGAGGTATAACAAGAAACCTACGATTACTTCTCGTGAGATCCAGACCTCTGTTAGACTTGTTCTTCCTGGTGAATTGGCAAAGCATGCTGTTTCAGAGGGGACTAAGGCTGTTACTAAGTTTACCAGTGCTTAGGGTGTTTAGGGTTAGGGTTTGATTAGAGGTTCTTGTAAGGGCAATTAGGGGATCTGGTAACTGTGTATCAGATTGTGTATATCATGGTTGGATTGGAGGAATATGTATCTCTTTTGTTTTGATGGAATAGTGAATGAATTGACAATTTGTTCAAGTTCTTGATTTTGTTAATTAATTTCCATTCAAATTTACTTTTTCTGTGTTTAATGAGGAATTATTACCCCCTTCTATTATTCTTGGGAAAATAATTTGTTACCAAAACAAGATAAATTCCTTTATCAGATTCAAAATAAAAAAATAAATGCTGGTATTGTTCAATTATTTCAAAATCTGGATGGTATTGTGGTATTTGATAATCATTTGTTTTTACTTAGATAATATTAATCTTAAACAATTCTAATTTCTGAGTCATAGCTACTGTTTCTTTTTTTCTTGGCTGATTTCTTGTTATTTATTTGGCAATATCTTTTATTAATTTTTGCCACTATGAAAATTAGAGGAGCATGTGGGAAAGGGTTTAGCAAAACATAATATATATGTACTCTTTCTCAGAATTCACAGATAGGTCTTCAGTTTACCAGAAAAGATAATGACCTGTATCAGTACATGAGGGATGTGCTGGTACAACTGGTACCAGCATCAAGAAACAACTTAATTTTATCCCTGAAAACATGTAAACTGTTAATGTGCCTTTGTATTTTGTTATGTGTTCTCATTATCTGATATATTGTTTTATTATTCACTGTGACTATTGCAAATTATTTTATTATTTTCCTTTGTTATTGAAACAGTATAAGTTCCTTTGTCAGCTCAAAATAAAAAAATTAAATGCTGTTCCAGAGGGACCAAGGCTGTTACTAAGTTTACCAGAGCGTAAGTTTTTAGGGTTAGGGTTTGATTATAGGTTTCCTAGCTGGGGGTAGTTAGGGTTATCTTTAATTTTCTTTTTGTGCAAGGGTATTATGGGGAATTGTGAAGGTGTTATCTGATCTGGTAACTGAGTGTATCAGATTGTGTATATGATGTTGGATTGGAGGAATATGTATCTCTTTTGTTTTGGTGGAATAGTGAATGAATTGACAATTTGTTCAAGTTCTTGGTTTTGTTAATTAATTTCCATGGGATTTTACTTTCATTGTGTGTTTAATGAGGAATTATTACCCCCTTCTATAATTCTTGGGAAAACAATTGTTGTTGAAACATGATAAATTGGGGAAATAAGATGTAGAAGAAGTGGGTAAAAATTTGAATTCACAGATAGGTCCTCAGTTTTCCCAATTTTACTAAAAGGATGACAATATATTCGAATTCACAGATAGGTCCTCAGTTTGCCAGAAAAGATAATAACCTGTACCAGTACATGAGGGGTGTGCTGGTACAACTGGTACCAGCAAGGAGAAACACCAGAATTTTATAGTTGGACCGGGCTGGAATGATATTTGACATTGATTTGTATTTGATACTTCATAAAGAGGTATTAAGCCATCAATTTTTCTGGCAATGCCATATCATTGATATTTTTATCCATTCGATTCAATGTCTCTCTTTTTTTGTATTTTGATTGGATGCCTCTTGTCTTGTATCATGTTTTTTCTTTATTTGTGCACAAATTTTTTAAATTTTCTGACAAATTGTTTTATTTTAAAATTATTTTTTCCTTGAATAAAATTTGCATTCTTTCACAGAGATAAACAAAGACAAATCAGCCTAAAAATGGACCTTTTTCCTTTAAGCTTTGAAATTCACAGAAATTTTATAATATTCTTTTTCTAGTAATTTTAACCGCAAAAATCCCATTAGTGTCATAGCAATGAAATATATATATTTTAATTGAGCATTCTTTCAAGTTATTATTATCAATTTGGGAGCAAATATAGCAACTTTTGAAAAAAAGCATATTAATCAAATGAGAACTCGATCATTTCAAAACATTCAACATGTACCCGTCGGTAAATACTCTCAGATATTCCCATCGGTAGTAGTGATACTCTTCAAAATAATAATTCTTTTTCATTTTTTACCTTTATAGATAAAGCACTAATTTTGGTGCGCTAACCCAGTTAGAGCACCAATTGGTGCGCCAACCTAGTCCACGCACCAATCCAATTTGGTGCACGAACTGGGTCCGCGTGGGTGGTAGAATTGAGAATAGCTTGAACCGGGTGGTAATCATTTAATTTATATTTTTTACCGTGGTAACTAAAAAAATTTCAGTTTACTAAATAACTAGCAATTCAATTATTTTCTTTTTATATTTTCTTTTGCTATTTTTATATTCGTTAGTGTAGGGAATGGAGTGTATTTGATGGGCATCAGATTAAATTTGCTTGGATATTTCAGTTTAAACCGTTCAATTTACATTAAGATTATCTTAATGTGAAAACTAAAATTATAAATCGTTATGTACATCTAAACATAAGTGCAAATTGAGTTTAGTTCCAGATCGTTCGATCAGAATGTAAGCTAATCTAACCAATGCCTGTAATGTACGGAGCCCTTTAATATTCGTGCGGATTTCGATCAAACGGTTCGTCAATATGAATTATGCAAATATTGGTTTGGAGTACACAAAGCTAGAGAGAAGGCAGTCGTAGATTAAGAACATTAACAAAGATATTTTTTCTGAGTTTTATGATTTTTCGGTCCGGTGTTTTTAACGTTTTTAAATAACTAGCAAAATTTTTGATAACTTAATAGTTTTTATAAAAAAAAAGTTGACTTGCGAGTAGGGTGCAAACGGATCGGATACGGATCGGATAGTTATAAAATCATATCCGTATCCGCTTTTATCCACTTTTATTTTTCGGATACGAATACGAATCAAATATTTGACGGATATATACGGATATGGATCGGATATCGGATATCCGTAAATATATACATAAATATTTTCATAATATATATTAAATTATACGGTATATATCTACTTATTCGGATACAGATATTTAAAATTCAAAACCATATTCGTATCCGTATCCGTATCCGCACAAATTTGTTCCTCTTATTAATTATTTCTTGTAAATGTTAGCATATTGCTAATTATCGTCCGTAAAAATTCGCTTATTCTCATTCAGTACAATATTCATCGTCCTTTTACTTAAAATTTGTACAGAACTCGTTCTTTAAATATAAATTATTTAAATTTTTTTTTGCGTCGAAAATTATACCAACACACTGATTGATTGGGCCTCATGAGTACTAATTCGGATCGAATTGGTCCAAATTTTAATCAGACAATCCAAATCCAAACTCAAGATTTGACTAAGAAGATCAAAAAAAAAATATTATGCTACTAATCTTTGATTTGTGTGTGAGAGAGAGTGAAGATTGGATTGATTTGGAAAATGGGATGGGATTTGGTTTTTTAGGCCCTGTTTAGCCTACAGGTGGGAACGGAACGAGAATGGGCTCAGGTCCAATTTGAATGGCTGAAACACTGTGCGCGTGAGAAATTTTTTTTTTTTTCCCATAGGCACAGTAAAAGCCGAACAGGCCCTTATAGAGGAAAGGATGGGATGGGAGCGGATAGATGACGTGGGAGAGATCCAGCCGTCGGTAGGAGGAAAGATCCTCTGAAGTAGCTCAAAATTTGAGTTTAGATCTGGATGGTCCAATCGGAATCCGGTCCATCGGAATGCACGAATCCTCTTCTATTTCGTGCCAAAACAGATCTGATGGTCAGCATTTAAATTCAAAATTTGAGTTACTTTAGCGATATGAATTCGGACTGAGGTACTAACAAGAACTTGTGAAGAACTGTTATTTTCAAATAGCCCCCTATAAAACATTTATAATGTAGATAAGGTCCATCGCTGTTAGATTGAAATAAATTGTTTTTAAATAGATCTTCGTTCTTTAATGTAACTAAAATGAATTCTTATTTCATTTCTCATCTCAAACGTATTAAAATTTTATTTTGTGGTGCATTCTATCATGTATAAATTTTGAATTTGACATCAAGAAACCTTTTGCCCAAATCTTATTTATTTGTAATTATCAAAATTAACATTTCAAAGACAATTAATTAATACTTGTCCCGTTGTGCCATTTCATTTTCATCCTCCCTGTGGCATTGGAATTGTTGTCAATAAATGTCTCCACCATGCTCTGAAATCATGAATATATATATAGAGATAGGCTATGGTGAGTTGTGAAGTAAAACGTCGTTTTACTTCACGTCATATTTTTATTTTGAAAATTCAAACAACCGATCCGAACCGTTCAACTTTTTCTAACTATTGAAATGTGCTTGGAGACTAAATTTTACATTTTTTTGGAATTTTTTTACTATTTATTAAGCCACTTTGAAATCGCTGATCCACTGTGAACAGTACAAAACAGTAAAATTTTCTGGACCACCGATCAGCAATTTTCAAAGTGGCTTAATAAATAGTAAAAAATTCCAAAAAATGTAAAATTTGATCTCCAAGCACATTTCAATATAGAGAACATGTTGAACAGTTCGGGTCGGTTGTTTGGATTTTCAAAATGAAAATATGAGCGTGAAGTAAAAATGACATCTTACTTCACAACTCACCATAGCCCAGTCTATATATATATATAGAGTAAGGCTACGGTGCTTTGCAAAGTAAACCACCCCGTTTACTTCGGGCTACTTTTTGGATTTTGAAAATCCAAACAACCGATCCGAACCGTTCAACATGTTCTAAACATTGAAATGTGCTTGGAGACCAAATTTTACATTTTTTGGAGATTTTTTACTATTTATTAAGTCACTTTGAAAGTTTCTGATCCGGTGGTCCAGAAAATTTTACTGTTTTTTACTGTTTGCCGTCGGATCAACGATATTTAAAGTGGCTTAATAAATAGTAAAAAAATTCCAAAAAATGTAAAATTTGGTCTCCAAGCACATTTCAATGTTTAGAACATGTTGAACGGTTCGGATCGGTTGTTTGGATTTTCAAAATCCAAAAAGTGGCCCGAAGTAAACGGGGGGGTTTACTTTGCAAAGCACCGTAGCCTTACTCTCTCTCTATATATATATATATATATAGAGTAGAACTAGGGTGCTCCTAAGCTCACCAAGCCCTTCGTGAGCGCGGCTCTAAAACCTATCAAATTGACTTCAAACGACATTTCCAAACCGTTAGATGTTCAATCTATATCAAAATCTACTTGGAGACCAAATTTTACATTTTTTGGAATTTTTTTACTATTTATTAAGATGGTTTGAAAATCACTGTTTTTATTAAAATTCTGCACCATTGGAAAACAGTGATTTTCAAACCATCTTAATAAATAGTAAAAAAATTCCAAAAAATGTAAAATTTGGTCTCCAAGTAGATTTTAATATAGATTGAACATCTAACGGTTTGAAAATGTCATTTGAAGTCAATTTGATAGGTTTTAGAGCCGCGCTCACGGAAGGGCTTGGTGAGCTTAGGAGCACCCTAGTTCTACTCTATATATATATATTGAAAGCTTATTTTTGTTAAGAGTCTTAAAAATTAAGGAAATAAACAAAGGTAACATTCTTCTCAATTCATAATTTAAGTCCGTGTTTTTAGCGTTTTTTAAACTACAAATATTTTTTTTATAACTTTTTAGTTTTAATTAAAAATTTTCTGTGCAACGAGTTTATCGTGTGTACAGATAAGGAGAAAAAAGGAGTATTTTGCATGATCTATCATACATTTTTTATTTTAAATAATTCCTGAATTGTATAAATAATAATAATGATTATTATTATAGAGATAAGTAAAAGCTTCTAAAAAAATATGCATATCTTTAATTTTTTATTAAGAATGTTGATAAGACATAGCTTTAGTAATTATATTTAAAATTTCACGTTAGTTTGGCAATAAAATATCAGAAAAAATCAATAAACCAATCTTCTTATGAAAGGACAACGAAGATTGTAAGAGTATAAATTGCTTAGTTTGGTAGGAGAAAGTATGTGCATTCAAAGAAATTCGAGGGTTGGATATCAAATGGATTGTGCAAAATTGGGAAACTTACTAAAAAAACTTGGCAAATCTGTTGCCCTTTTATGAATGCTCAATGAGGGGTGATGCGACACGTAATATTAATTATCATGTAAATTTGATAAATGATGATTCTGATAGGTTTAATTTATATATATGTTCGATCAGGTTTTCATCGCATAATAGCACCAAATATCATGTATTTTAGTATAATTTAGGATTAAATACCCCTAGAATCAAGTTACTGCATTTGTCTATGTGAAATTCGCAGGAAAACGAGAAAAAGGACCAAAGTGCGGACGCACTGAACTTTAGTGCGGCCGCACTAAGCACTTAGAAGAAATTCCAGGGTCCAGCATGCTCCAGAAGAAATGTCCGAGCGGAATGCGGACGCACTAAATATTGGTGCGGACGCATTTCCTACTTAGCCGAATTTTGGTGAAGAAATCCAGCAACTCAGAAGGAAAATGCGACCAGAGTGCGACCGCAGGGGACCCGCATTTTCTACTTGGAGAAATTTTCACTCCCGAGCCAAAGAAGAACAGAAAAGTCTGAGAGTAATGCGGGCGCACTGGGAGGCAGTGCGGACGCACTCAGCACTTGGAGTCAAATCCAGAACTGAAACCAAAACCCGTGCGGCCGCAGTGTGGACGCACTTGGGCCGCATTCAGCCTAAAAACTGCCATTTTGAGGATTTCCTATTTTCGGCGCATCAGACCACGTCCCAAAAGGTGGAAAATAGAAGGTGGAAACGTGGGGACACGTTGTGACAGATTTAGAGTGATTCCCCACGTCCATATGCTCCAGATCTATTATAAAAGGAAAGTAATTTCTTCTCCATAATCATCACCATTCTAAGAGAGAAATTCACGAGATAGAGCATCAACCACAGGAGCAAATCAAGAAAAGAAGAAGGCGAATTCTCACAGCAAACGCAAGGAAGGCTAAGGTTTTTGATTAGAGAAGGGTGTATTCTATTTCTCTAGTTAGTTTCTCTTTGTCTTTACTTACTTTGTACTTGAATTTATGATGAATACTTGCTTCTCCATGAGAGGCTAGTTTCTCTCTAGGGGTCTAGGTCATGTAGCATGAACTTGTTTAATTTTATCTTACTCGGATTTTAGTTTTTATGATGATTGTTTGATTTGATGTTAATTTCTGTGATTTATTATTTGTGATGTTCCATGATTTGTACTTGAATTGTAGCGTCCCGCTTTGATCATTTAGACCCAAAGTAGATTAGGATCATATAGGATAGTACGACTTGTTGTACTTGACTTGTAGCGTCCCGCTTAAGTCTTCTTGATTAAAAGTAGATTAGGATCATATAGGATAGTATAAATTGTGATTGCAAATACCTTAGGATTTGAATTATTAGCGACCGTACTTTTGTATTCAAATCTGGAAAAATAGAAATTAAGGTTAGGGTTTGGTGAAGGACTTAGCGGTGAAGCCAAAACTTGATTGGGACACCTTAGAACAAATATCGATATATACACTTGAAGCACGTGATTAAATATCCCTCTAGGTTAGTGACAGCCCTAGAATTCGAGGCACATTAATCCGTCCACCCAAGGTATTCGTATTAATATTTGTTCCAAAGGCTAACTTAGGTTAGAAACCTCGTCATAATCAAACATGAATTTAAACAAACCGAGTAGATAGAATTAGCAAGGGATTGTGGACCGAATACCCCTAGACTTCTCCAACTTGATTTTCACCCGATTTTATTACGTTTTGTTACGAACTTTTGATTACTTTAATCTTCCTCAAAAAACGAAATTACACAAAAACCCCTCTTTTTACTTTTATTGTTTAGTTTAGAAGTGATTTCCTTTATTAAAAATTAGTATTTCCCTATCTCCTTGCGGATCGACACCTAATTACTACAATGATAGGTTGTGTGCTTGCAACTAACCTATTCTTTGAGTACGAAGGTTTATAAATTTTAAAGGCAAAAAAGAGTACCAAATTCCTATATCTAAAATACTCAACAAGCTTTTTGGCGCCGTTGCCGGGGAGCATAGGATAGATACTAGTTTTTATTTTAGGAAAGTACTTTTAATTCTTAGTTTCCTTATTTACTTTTCAGAAAATTAAAAATCCAAAAATAGTTTATTTCCTTTTTTACAATTTTCTGCACTTTACTATTCTCTATTTCTATTCTCTCTCTTTCACATCTTTTCTTCTCTTATAAGATTTGAGCACTGGCACCGGTCACAAGGAGCCAAACCGCGAAGATCAAAGCCGGCGAACTCTCTCTTCCTCAACCAATGGCGGGTCTAGATCCACCATACGGCATGCCACGCAACTTCGTTGAGGAAGAACTTCCGGAAGGTCTTATCAACCAAGCTTTTCGTGATCTCGATAATAATCCACCACCTCCTCCTCCACACAACAACCCACCGCCTCCACATCAAGACAACAACAACAATGTTCCACCAATTCTCAACAACAATCCTTTGTTTGGTATCAATCCAAACAACGGAAATGGCCGCAATCGCCAACAAGGCCACCGCTTCGGTTTCATTCCACAAGGCCAAGATCCGCGCGAAATCAAGCCCTCTCTCATCCACTTGCTTGGCCAAAGTCAGTTTGGGGGAGCCCTAAACGAAGATCCACATGCCCACTTGGCGGTCTTTGAAGAATCTTGCGGAACTTTCGCTAGAGAAGGAGAAGAGCTAGACAACCTCAAGCTCAAATGCTTCCACCTATCCCTCCGTGATAATGCAAGATCGTGGCTAAGGACCGTGAATCGGGACCACATAAGAAGATGGGACGACATGGAGAAGTTATTCTTAGGAAAATACTTCCCTCCATCCAAAACCCAACACTTCCGAACAAAGATCACGACATTCAAACAAGCCGAGGGAGAGTCTTTGACCGAGGCATGGGATAGATGGGCCGAGCTCCAGCGCTTGTGCCCTAACCATGGCCTTGACATGTGGTTGCTTTTTCAATTCTTCTTTGCAGGTTGCACAATAGCCACCAAGACCCATTTGAATTCAGCCGCCGGAGGTAATATGTCAAAGATGGATCCTGAGCAAGCCATGCTAATGATTGAGGACATGGCGATCAACCAAAGGGAATGGACGGCCGAAAGAGGTGGACGAACCCAAACCACACCGGGAATCCTGAAAACCGATGAAGTTACCGCCTTGAGAGCCCAAATGGAAGCCTTGCAACATCAAATGGCACAAATGCAAAATGCCAAATCCGTGACGAACAAAGCTTCGTGCGGCATTTGTGGAGAGTCGACTCATATCACCGCAGATTGCAAAGTCCTTTTAGAAGGAGAAGAAGTTGAGCAAGTCAATGCAATGTTTTACAATCAAGGTGATAAGAGAAACGATCCGATCTACAATAAGGTTAGGCCTAACGATAATTTCAATTCGAATACATATAACCCTAACACAAGGTGGAACCATCCAAATTTCAAGTGGAGGACTGAAAATGACAACTCAAACTCAAATCAATACCAAGGTAATCCCAATCAATACCAAAATCGGTCAAACCAAAACTCGTACCAAGGACCTTCTCAAAACAACAAATTAGAAAAATTGATAGAGGGCCTTGTCATATCTCAAAACGAGTTCATGAACCAACAAAGAAGCACCAATACCGATATTTCGGATTCCTTGAGAAACATGAACAATAGATTTGAGTTTTTAGAGACCAAAACAAAGATGCTAGAAACACAAATTGCACAACAAGCATCTTCATCCTCCCGTCAACAAGGGACGCTTCCGGGCAAACCCGACATCAACCCAAGAGAGCATGCGAATGCCGTAACCTTGAGGAGCGGCAAGGAGTACGAAGGACCTACCATGCCCAATGAAGAGGAGCAGCAACCTCCCAAGGAAACACACGACGTTGCAACTCCCCTAGATACGACCGCAACACCTACAAGAGTGGATGCACCAACATCGGAAAAGCATCAAACAATGGGTAATTCTAGCTCCACAAAGGTAACAAATGCTGAAACTCCTAAGTACATTCCCCCGCATAGGTTTGTACCTTTTCCTCAAAGGTTAGTGAAGCAAAAATTAGACCAACAATTTGCCAAATTTGTAGATCACCTCAAAAGGTTAAATATCACCATACCATTTACCGAAGCAATTACCCAAATGCCCACTTATGCAAAATTTTTAAAAGAGATTTTGTCCAACAAAAGAACACTTGAGGAAGTGGGTACGGTGTCCCTAAATGAGGAGTGTAGCGCCCTCTTCTTAAACAAGCTACCTCCAAAACTTAAGGACCCGGGAAGCTTTGCAATCCCATGTAAGATAGGTGATACCAAATTTGATAGGTGTTTATGTGATTTAGGGGCAAGTGTTAGTCTCATGCCAAAATCGGTATATCTAAGATTAGACTTAGGGGAATTAAAACCAACAAGAATGTCCTTGCAATTGGCCGATAAAACGGTAAGGTTTCCTGATGGAATTGTGGAGGATGTCATTGTCAAAATAGGTGAGTATTTTGTGCCTATTGATTTTGTGGTTGTGGAAATGGAAGAGGACACTCATACCCCTATCTTGTTAGGGCGTGATTTCCTTATAACTGCAGGTGCCAATATCGATGTTAAAGAAGGAAAAATCTCCTTTGACATTGGTGGAGAAAAGGTTGATTTTCACATGTTCAAATCCATTAAATTTCCTTCTAATGATAATGACTCAATATGCAGGATAGATGTTTTAGACTCAATAATTGATGATCATTTAGATAGGATGATGGAAGGAGAACAACTGCACAAAATCCTGGAAGAAACCGACTTCGAAACCGGCTTAAATTGCGAAAACAACCCTCAGTGCGTCCGCACAGAACCAGAGTGCGTCCGCACTTTCACAGAAGAGGAGCCAGATTCACTTAACCGAGCGCAGTGCGTCCGCACTTTTCCAGATTCAGCCCCCGTGCGTCCGCACTCCACCCGCACTGAAGCCGCAGATACCCAAATTTCGCTTATCCAGGCGCTGTGCGCCCGCACTGACTATGAGTGCGTCCGCACGCAGGCTGAAATAGCTCAAATCGAAGCCAATTCGACTAATTTAGCACCACCAAAAGTCGAACTCAAGCCATTGCCACCTACTCTTCGCTACGAGTACCTGGGGACAGATGAGACTTATCCGGTGATAGTCAATTCCGAGCTCAACAAAGATCAAACCGAGAAGCTCCTTCATGAACTAAGATTACATAGGAAGGCTATCGGGTACACAATCGATGATCTAACCGGAATTAGCCCCTCCTTTTGCATGCACAGAATTCTAATGGAGGATGATCACAAGCCTTCAATCGAATCTCAAAGGCGACTCAATCCGAATCTCAAAGAAGTCGTGAAGAAGGAAATCATCAAACTCCTAGATGCCGGCATCATCTACCCAATCTCCGATTCAAAATGGGTAAGTCCGGTTCATGTTGTGCCAAAGAAAGGTGGTACCACAGTGGTGAAAGGCGAAGGCGACAAGATGATATCAACAAGGGTGGTGACCGGTTGGCGAATGTGCATCGACTACCGCAAGCTAAACAATGCAACAAGGAAGGACCATTTCCCTCTACCTTTTGTCGACCAAATGCTCGAAAGGCTCGCTTACCATTCACATTTTTGCTATTTAGATGGGTATAGTGGTTTCTTTCAAATTCCAATTCACCCGGATGACCAAGAAAAAACAACATTCACCTGTCCCTACGGTACGTTCGCGTATCGTAGGATGCCATTCGGTTTATGTAATGCTCCAGCCACGTTTCAAAGGGCCATGATGGCTATTTTTTCAGACTTGCTAGAAAATTCCATGGAAGTTTTCATGGACGATTTTTCAGTTTTTGGTACCTCATTCGATGAATGTTTATCAAATCTAATCAAGGTCTTAGAACGTTGTGAGAAGGTCAATTTAGTACTCAACTGGGAGAAATGTCATTTCATGGTACAACAAGGAGTCGTGCTAGGCCATGTGGTATCATCCAAGGGGTTGGAAGTCGACAAAGCCAAGGTGGAGGTGATAGAGAAATTGCCCTATCCAACATGCGTCAAAGATGTGCGAAGCTTTCTAGGACATGCGGGATTCTATAGGCGGTTCATCAAGGATTTTTCGAAAATTTGCAAACCTCTTACAAATTTGACAATGCAAAATGTTGAATTTAAATTTGATGAACCTTGCATTGAAGCTTTTTGCAGGATTAAAGAAGCACTAATTTCAGCTCCAATTCTCCGACCTCCAAATTGGGATGCTCCTTTCGAAATTATGTGTGATGCAAGCGATTACGCCGTGGGAGCCGTCCTAGGACAGCGAGCCGATAACAAGCCACATGTGATCTATTACACAAGCAAGGTGCTAGACGAAGCGCAAATGAACTACACCACAACCGAAAAGGAATTCCTAGCGGTAATCTTCGCCATCAACAAATTTCGACAATACTTGGTGGGATCTAAAGTGGTGGTGTATACCGATCATGCGGCAATCCGATACCTTCTCAACAAGAAAGATGCTAAACCACGTCTAATTAGGTGGATCCTCCTACTCCAAGAATTCGACCTAGAGATTAAAGACAAGAAAGGGACCGAAAATTCTGTGGCGGATCACCTATCACGCATCAACAACACCCCAAAAGAAGGTGACTTGCCAATTGACGATTCATTCATTGATGAGCAACTATACGCGGTACAAAGCTTAGATACCCCTTGGTATGCGGATATTGTTAATTACTTAGCATGTGGGTTGGTACCCCCGGAACTCTCTTATACACAAAGGAAGAAATTCTTTTCAGATGTTAAAAACTATTATTGGGATGAACCTTTGTTATTTCAATTGGGAGTAGACGGTATACATAGGCGTTGTGTCCCACAAGAAGAAGTGAACCAAATTCTCCAATGTTGCCATTCATCCGCCTATGGAGGGCATGCCTCCACCAACAAAATTGCAGCTAAAGTTCTACAAGTAGGATTCTATTGGCCAACAATTTTTAAAGATGCGCGAGAGTATGTGCTTAAGTGCGACAAGTGTCAACGAACCGGCAACATATCAAAGAGACATGAGATGCCTCTCCAAGGGATCCTAGAAGTTGAGATTTTCGATGTATGGGGAGTTGATTTCATGGGCCCTTTTCCGAGTTCATGCAACAACAAGTACATCCTTGTAGCGGTCGATTATGTGTCAAAATGGGTAGAAGCCGTGGCAAGCCCCACCGCCGACTCCGCCGTGGTAAGAAAGCTTTTTCAAAGAATTATTTTTCCTAGGTTTGGAGTACCTCGAGTGGTAATTAGCGATGGCGGCTCTCATTTCATCAACCGCCAATTCGACAATCTCCTACTCAAATACGGAGTCAAGCACAAGGTAGCCACACCTTACCACCCTCAAACAAACGGGCAAGTTGAAGTTTCCAATCGTGAGATAAAAAGCATCTTGCAAAAAGTTGTCAACACATCGAGAAAAGATTGGTCGCTGAAACTTGATGAATCACTTTGGGCATACCGCACCGCCTACAAAACACCAATAGGTATGACTCCCTTTAAATTGGTCTATGGCAAACCATGTCATTTGCCGGTCGAACTCGAGCACAAGGCATATTGGGCGATAAGAGCGCTAAATTTCGATCTAAAAGCCGCCGGTGCGAAACGAATTCTCGACTTACATGAGTTGGATGAATTGCGCCTCAATGCATACGAAAATGCCAAGCTATACAAGGAAAAGACAAAGAGGTGGCATGACAAACACATCATAAAGCGAGAATTTCACGAAGGAGATATGGTCTTGCTATACAATTCGCGACTCCGCCTCTTTCCCGGTAAGTTGAAATCAAGATGGAATGGCCCATACCAAATCCGGAAGGTTTTTAACAATGGAGCAATCGAGATTTGGAGCAACAATACGGGTTCCTTTAAGGTAAATGGACAACGCCTTAAGCACTTCAACCATGAAGATCCAATAGAAAAGGTGGACGGTTCCTATCTAGCCAACCCTATTCGTCAATAAGCAAAAGCCATGTCGAGCTCACGACGTAAAATTGAGCGCTTCTTGGGAGGCAACCCAAGGTTTTTTTTTACTGTTTTTCTTTACCTTTTTATTTTTACTTTTTCAAAAATTACAATTTTTAATGATTCAGCCAATTTTTAAGGTCAAAAGCTCATGAAAATAACCTGAGTGCGTCCGCACTAAACGTCAGTGCGTCCGCACTACCTACTTATAATATTTTTCAGACAGGTTAAACCATCAAGATTGGCCAGACCGAGCGTAATGCGTCCGCACAAAAATCTGGTGCGTCCGCATTTTGTACTTGGCCAACAGACAGGAAGAAAGATGAGACAATGCGACCGCAGAAGACTCGCACAGGGGTCGCATCTGGCAGACCGAGCGGAATGCGCCCGCACAGGAACCGCACAGAGGTCGCAGTTAGGGTTATGCCAATTTTTTCTATCTCCAAGGCCTTAATGCGTCCGCATCTCATCCCAGTGCGTCCGCACGCAGTAAAATTAGAAAATTTTTGGCCCTTTTTAAACCTAGGCACCCCTTCCCCTTCTCTCTCTCTCCCGTTTTTCTCTCAAAACCGTCGGTTTTCTCTAAAAATAACCGAATCCCTCTTCTCTCCCTCTCCCACTATAAATCTCTCTTCTCCTCACCTTCCTCAAGCCCTTCCCTCTTCTCTCCTAGCCCTAGGTGCCGCCATTGCCGCTCTCCTCTCGTCTTCAAGCCACCTCACCACCTTTTCGCCATTCAAGCGCTACACCACGGGATTTTGCGATCTACAACCGGGTTTGATCTCTCTAACTCTTTAATTTCACTATTTCGTTGTTAGAACTTAGAGATCGGTACCAAAGTTGGCCAATTTGACCAAAATTTCACCAAAAACCTCGGTTTACCATTGACAGAACCCCTGTGCGACCTAAGTGCGTCCACACCAGACCCGCACTCAGCCATTAATTTCAAATTTTAACCGAATATTCTTTAACTGTTTTCTGCGACCGCAGTGCGTCCGCACTAGGGCCGCATTCTTCTCTGTTTAGGTTAAATTTCTTATTTTGAGTCGCGATTTGGGAATTGGTGTTTAATTTTCTTTGTTGAGAACTTTACTTGCAGGATACAATGATGAAAATTAAACGAACAACGAACAAGAAGCGCAAAGGCAATCAAGGCGAGTGTAGTCAAGCTAACCATCCACCGGCAAAACCATTGAGTGATGAGCAACGAAGCCGGAAGAATTTCAACGAGAGGCGCCGAACTGTTGAGCCGTCTCGTTGGATCGATATCGAGGCCCTCGATGTACTCGGTCTCACCAACTCGGTCCAAATGCTCACATCCCGGCTCGGCCTTTGGGACTTCCTTAGCGATGAAGTCCCAACCTACAAGGGAATCACACTCGAGTTCCTCTCCTCCGTTGAGTTTGACCGAGGTAGGCGTATCCTTGAATTCAACCTCGGAGGTTATGCCCATTCCATGAATTCCGCCGAGCTCATGTCTCTTCTCCACATTCCTAATGCCGATGTCAATGCAATGCGCACAACCACCGATTTCTTCCATGACATGTCCGTTGCACAATTCCGCCGCCTAACTTGTGAAGATGGCATTCTCGGCCACCAAAGAACAAAGAACATCCTCCACCCCACCTTGCGATACATTCAGCGAGTACTTAGCTATTCCATATTTGCTCGGGGGGAGACTGCCTCGGTAATCAACATCAAGGAGCTCTTCTATATGTGTTGCATGTTGCGAAGAAACAACGGGGAAATGAACTACATGCCTCACATTGGCTACAATTTGGCCAAGCATCTCCACACCGTAGCAACAAATAGGCAGCAGCATGGTAAGATCCGAGTGGGGGGCATTATCACAAAAATTGCGCGAGCTCTCAATGTGCCATTTGGGAATGACATTGTGGATGGTCCAACCCTTGTCGATTTGCAAGGCTTAATCCGTGCAACATTGATTGAGCGATCCATGTATGATGAATATTGGATCAACGTTGGTCCAGGGACAATCCGACACCGGCTACCTCTTCAAATCGAGATTGATCCATTGAATGATGCAACATGGTCTATAGCCGACGACCCTATTCCACCTGAAGTACCACAACCAGCTCAAGCCGCACCCCCTCCTCAAGCAGGACCAACCAACGAACAACTAATGCAGTACATGATGGATTTCCGCCTACACCTCGACGGGCGTCTCAATGAAATTGAGACAACAGCCAACAATGCCATGTACTATTCTAGAATGGCCTGCCAGCAATTCAATGCCGATTTTGAGGATGAGCCACCTACTCCACCCCATGTGAGGCGCTCAGGCCTAGCAGCGGAGCAACAACAACAAGCTGCGGCAGCAAATGCACCTCCAAATGACGGTAACGATACGGAGGAGGAAGATCAAGAGGGAGGGAATGATGATATGGATGAAGAGGGCGATGCCCCGTGAGGCCGCTTTGCCTCGTACTACCACCGACTTCCGCCAATAAGTTAAGTCCATATTTCTTCTTATTTACTTTTGTTTATTTTCAGCATTGGGGACAATGCTTGATTTAAGCTTGGGGGATGGGAAGAAAATGTATCTTGCATGTGCATTTAGGATCATGTTTAATTTCAGTAATTTTAAAATTTTAGATGTGATAAATTTGGGTGATTGACAAAAATTAGGGATGTTCATGCAATTTTTGCGAATTTTAAGTAAAATCCTTGGAACAATTTGAAATGACCACATAATTGGGCGAAAAACTTTGTGGAAATAAAGGTTGATGAAATTAGGACATTTGGAATCTAAATTGATTAGGGAAGTTATAAAGATTTGGGAATTTTAAATTTAGAAATATTGGGATATCCACAAGTATGAAAGAATGCTTAGGGATGTGTGTATTCATGGTATGTGCATATATGTTGAGAAATTGGGTAAAATTGAAAATTTTGAAACTAAAAGGTGACTCCAATGACCTATGTTACGGCTTCATGACGTACTTATGGTTATGAGTCCTTAGCACTCTTGCTCCACTAGTCTCCCGATAAAATTGACATACGTGTTAGTGGAAGGGTTAGACTAAGAGCATGCAAAGCACCCTTGAATTAGAACGGTCGGGTACGGTTAACTACTTGTAACCAACCGGTGCTTAATTGAGGATAGGGAACATAGTGCTAAATCATAAAAGAAAAATTCAAAATGAGAAAATCAAAAGCAACACCAAAATGAGAATATGCATGTATCAACACACGTAGTCTGCAAAATTTCTAACCTAAGTTTGATTCAAGCTTGGGGGAATTTGAAAATTCCATGTTTAAGATAGCATTTCTTTTAATCAATTCGGGTAAACAAGGTTCATGAATTCTAGACCTTTAAGGAAATAAAAGTTAGAGTAATCGAATTGTGGGTTGAGTCACAATTATCCAAGGGGTTAAACTTGAAATTTGGGAAATTTGCATGAGGGATTTTAATTTTTGACAAGATCATACAAATTTTTCATTTAATATACTTGATATAAGGTGTACTAATGGGATCGAATTGATAGCTCAAGTTAGGTTTTGCTTGGGGACAAGCAAAGTTCAAGCTTGGGGGAATTTGATAGGTTTAATTTATATATATGTTCGATCAGGTTTTCATCGCATAATAGCACCAAATATCATGTATTTTAGTATAATTTAGGATTAAATACCCCTAGAATCAAGTTACTGCATTTGTCTATGTGAAATTCGCAGGAAAACGAGAAAAAGGACCAAAGTGCGGACGCACTGAACTTTAGTGCGGCCGCACTAAGCACTTAGAAGAAATTCCAGGGTCCAGCATGCTCCAGAAGAAATGTCCGAGCGGAATGCGGACGCACTAAATATTGGTGCGGACGCATTTCCTACTTAGCCGAATTTTGGTGAAGAAATCCAGCAACTCAGAAGGAAAATGCGACCAGAGTGCGACCGCAGGGGACCCGCATTTTCTACTTGGAGAAATTTTCACTCCCGAGCCAAAGAAGAACAGAAAAGTCTGAGAGTAATGCGGGCGCACTGGGAGGCAGTGCGGACGCACTCAGCACTTGGAGTCAAATCCAGAACTGAAACCAAAACCCGTGCGGCCGCAGTGTGGACGCACTTGGGCCGCATTCAGCCTAAAAACTGCCATTTTGAGGATTTCCTATTTTCGGCGTATCAGACCACGTCCCAAAAGGTGGAAAATAGAAGGTGGAAACGTGGGGACACGTTGTGACAGATTTAGAGTGATTCCCCACGTCCATATGCTCCAGAGATCTATTATAAAAGGAAAGTAATTTCTTCTCCATAATCATCACCATTCTAAGAGAGAAATTCACGAGATAGAGCATCAACCACAGGAGCGAATCAAGAAAGAAGAAGGCGAATTCTCACAGCAATTGCAAGGAAGGCTAAGGTTTTTGATTAGAGAAGGGTGTATTCTATTTCTCTAGTTAGTTTCTCTTTGTCTTTACTTACTTTGTACTTGAATTTATGATGAATACTTGCTTCTCCATGAGAGGCTAGTTTCTCTCTAGGGGTTTAGGTCATGTAGCATGAACTTGTTTAATTTTATCTTACTCGGATTTTAGTTTTTATTATGATTGTTTGATTTGATGTTAATTTCTGTGATTTATCATTTGTGATGTTCCATGATTTGTACTTGAATTGTAGCGTCCCGCTTTGATCATTTAGACCCAAAGTAGATTAGGATCATATAGGATAGTACGACTTGTTGTACTTGACTTGTAGCGTCCCGCTTAAGTCTTCTTGATTAAAAGTAGATTAGGATCATATAGGATAGTATAAATTGTGATTGCAAATACCTTAGGATTTGAATTATTAGCGACCGTACTTTTGTATTCAAATCTGGAAAAATAGAAATTAAGGTTGGGGTTTGGTGAAGGACTTAGCGGTGAAGCCAAAACTTGATTAGGACACCTTAGAACAAATATCGATATATACACTTGAAGCACGTGATTAAATATCCCTCTAGGTTAGTGACAGCCCTAGAATTCGAGGCACATTAATCCGTCCACCCAAGGTATTCGTATTAATATTTGTTCCAAAGGCTAACTTAGGTTAGAAACCTCGTCATAATCAAACATGAATTTAAACAAACCGAGTAGATAGAATTAGCAAGGGATTGTGGACCGAATACCCCTAGACTTCTCCAACTTGATTTTCACCCGATTTTATTACGTTTTGTTACGAACTTTTGGTTACTTTAATCTTCCTCAAAAAACGAAATTACACAAAAACCCCTCTTTTTACTTTTATTGTTTAGTTTAGAAGTGATTTCCTTTATTAAAAATTAGTATTTCCCTATCTCCTTGCGGATCGACACCTAAATACTACAATCGATAGGTTGTGCGCTTGCAACTAACCTATTCTTTGAGTACGAAGGTTTATAAATTTTAAAGGCAAAAAAAGAGTACCAAATTCCTATATCTAAAATACTCAACAGATTCAATTAGGTGAATGTTTGAGTTGGAGACTTAATTAATAGTGTGTTGTATGATGTCTTTGATCAACAAGCATAATAAAATAACTTAAAAACTCACTTTATTTCATAGTTACTCTAATTTTTTTATATAAAAAAAAAGAAAACATATTCTTCACGGGAAGAAACATGCATTTATAGTGCTTTCATTCAGGCAGCAAACAGTAATTAAAGCATACACAAACACAAACGTTTGAGATCAGGGGCGAATTCAGAATTTTCGTCAGGGGGGACAAAAAAATATCGAATCGGGTTTAAATCCATTAATTAACCAATTTGGTACTCGATAAAAAATAATGTTTTAACTTATACTTTCCAATGCTTTGACTTGTAATTTCTGATTCTCTGACTTATAATTCTAATTACCAATCAAAATTCAACAAATTATTTCAATTTTAACTCTAAATTTAACCTGAATTACAAATCAAACGTCCAGAGAGAGGCAAAAAAAATTTCGGAGAGACAAAGTCGGTCGGAACCGATAAATTTCTACTAAAACTCAAAATGCAGCTGCCCCCTCGAACCACCTGGGTCCGCCCCAGTTTGAGATGAACAGCTGACCCTCAATTCCTCAGCTCTCTTAACCTTTATCTTCATATCCTCAGCCCTGATCTAAACACATAAAATGGGCTTTTGATTTAAACACATAAATGGGCTTTTGGGCTCTAAGAACCCCAAAAGACCTTTCTGTACTTTTGAGATGAACAAATATCATTTCCTGTTAAGTGGCTGCATCAATATTATTGTTATCTTACCTAAAATGGGATTAAGCCAGACAAGTTATCTAAATTAACTGTTAGGAATTGGAATCTGAGTAAAAAAATTATATGTTTTACAATTTCACACCATGTACCATAAAACAACATGGATAAATTACCAAGCTCTAGGGCTACGTTTGGATGCACTCTAGAATAGCTAGAATAGCTACTGTTTAGAATAGTAAATAAGAACAGCTACTGTTTAAGAACAGTGCTAACTCAAGCTATTCAGAATAGTGAAAAAGTTGTTTGGATTGCATATTAGGAATAGAGTTTGGAGGGAATGAATAGAGTAATAATTTATGTGTTAGATTAAATCTTTTTTTATCAATACGTAATATAAAAATCTTTTTATCCAATACGTAATATAATATTAATTTAATTATTAAATAAAATATTAGATTAAATATAATATAATATTAGTTTAAATATAATACAATATAATATTAATTTAATTATTAAATGTAATATAATATTATTTTAAATATTAGATTGGTACTAAATAAAATATTAGAGTAAATATAATATAATATAATATTAGATTAAATATAAAACAATATAATATTAATTTAAATGTTAAATGTAATATAATATTATTTTAAATATTAGATTAGTATTAAATAAAATATTATATTAAATATAATACAATTTAATATTAATTTAAATGTTAAATGTAATATAATATTATTTTAAATATTAGATTAGTATTAAATATAATATTATATTAAATATAATACAATATAATATTAATTTAAATGTTAAGTGTAATATAATATTATTTTAAATATTAGATTAGTATTAAATAAAATATTATATTAAATATAATATAATATTAGATTAATTTTAATACAATATAATATTAATTTAAATGTTAAATATAATATAATATTATTTTAAATATTAGATTAGTATTAAATAAAATATTAGATTAAATATAATATAATATTAGATTAAATATAATACAATATAATATTAATTTAATTATTAAATGTAATAAAATATTATTTTAAATATTAGATTAGTATTAAATAAAATATTAGATTAAATATAATACAATATAATATTAATTTAAATGTTAAATGTAATATAATATTATTTTAAATGTTAGATTAGTATTAAATAAAATATTAGATTAAATTTAATATAATATTAGATTAAATTTAATATAATATTAGATTAAATATAATACAATATAATATTAATTTAATTTTTAAATGTAATAAAATATTATTTTAAATATTAGATTAGTATTAAATAAAATATTAGATTAAATATAATACAATATAATATTAATTTAAATATTAAATGTAATAAAATATTATTTTAAATATTAGATTAGTATTAAATAAAATATAATATAATATTAGATTAAATATAATACAATATAATATTAATTTAATTATTAAATGTAATAAAATATTATTTTAAATGTTAGATTAGTATTAAATAAAATATTAGATTAAATTTAATATAATATTAGATTAAATATAATACAATATAATATTAATTTAATTTTTAAATGTAATAAAATATTATTTTAAATATTAGATTAGTATTAAATAAAATATTAGATTAAATATAATAAAATATTAGATTAAATATAATACAATATAATATTAATTTAAATGTTAAATGTAATATAATATTATTTTAAATGTTAGATTTGTATTAATATTGAAAGCTCCAATCACAATTCCAACTTTTTGTTAGAATAGTGGAACAACGCTATTCTTCTTGTTCCGAATAACAAGTAGTACGTTTGGTTGCTCAAGCTATTCGAATAGCAATGCTATTCTAAAAATAGCACTATTCTTAGTGCATCCAAACATACCCTAGGAGTCTAGGTAGAGTGGGAAAAACGGCACGGAACGGCACGGAACGGCACGGAACGGCACGGAACGGCACGGAACGGCACGGAACGGCACGGAACGCGTGTCAATTACGTGTCGTGGCCATTCGCGTGCCGTGCTCATCTTTTGAAACTTTGGCACGACACGTGAAAAATTTAGTCACGGCACGACACGTAGTCACACGAGTCATGTGTAATTAGGACCATTAGATATTGATTTAATAGTGAATCTTGAATAAACTAACATAAATTATGATTAAATGGTCACGCGAATCACGTATGGTCACGGCACGTCTAGGCACGGCGTGACCATTCGCGTGCCATGACCACCTCTTGACATTTTGGTCACGGTGAAGCACGGCACGTGAAAAATTAACTTAGTCACGGCAAGACACGACACGAGACCAAAGTCACGGCACAGCACGACACGTTTCTTCCACTCTAAGTCTAGGTCTTACTTATTACAACCAATTGGTGATAGAGGGGTTGCTATTATAGGAGAAGACACTGTAAAAGGATTCACCACTACTGATCAGCTTTTTTTTTTTTCATTTCTCTTTGATATTAATGTTTTTTGAGAAAAGGCAATAAAACAGGCAATTAACTGTGGGAGATACCAGTATGGTAGTAGCAAATATAATATAGAAAGGTGAGTTAGTACCTCTGAATTGGGTTCATTAGGGGGCACAAAGCTGCTTCTGCTTCTTTAACTAGATCCATTCTATAACACGATAATGCAAATAGGTACCTCGACTGCGGCATTTTTAAACCTTAATCATTTAAAAAGAATTACAGTCATATAAAATCAACAAAAGAAAAGATAAAGTTTCCAATAAATTGTAAATTCGACAATTTAAACTCAAGTCTGACTAGAATTTCATCCAATATTTATCTCAAAGAAAAAAATTATCCAATATTATCATAGCATTTATTGGTCAACACAGAATGCAAAACCCTTAATATTGCCAATTGTGCCCCTACTTTCCTGAGTCCATTTCTTCCCTTAAGTTGAAACTAAACTAATTGAACCAACTAATGAGTGCAGCATTGGTTATTCTTTACAACAGACCTACTAATTCTACCAGTAAATAACTTAACAAATGGAAAAGGCATAATACATACATAAGCAGCAAGTAATAGTAGTACCTTTTAATATATTGTACGCTGCATAAGGTTGGTTATTTTGAAGGTAACAAGTCGCTAGCAGTTGCTGGTTTATCTGAAATTCACAACAGATACAACTCAGCAATCAGCATCTCCCTAAACACAACACGGAAGCAACAGGGGGGGGTGAACAGTAAGAGGAACCTCAGAAGGGAACTGCGAACAGAGGCGCACAGAGGCGGTCGCTCTGCCCAAGCTAACCAGAACCCTCAACTGGATAACCGCCTCAGTGTTGGTACAATGGTCTGGAAATTTTTCAATGGATGCTTGCTTCTGATATTTATACTGAGACAGAGCAGGCAACCTGCTCTGATACAATCTCTATTACAAAGCTTATACATCTCTATCTATAACTAATTCTCTTTTTCGACCGTGGGTTACTTTCTAATTTTACAAGATTTTATACGGCTTATTATAGTAATTAGTTTTATACCCTAATTAATCTAATTACAACGGCTAATCGATTGGTATGCATTGTTGACAAGCTGTACAAGTCAGAAGTTAATTTCTTCATTGATAAGTGCTTTATTATTATTTTTTTTAAAGGTTGGCGGATAACCGCCAACAAATATATATATATGAAAAAGGTGTTTTTATTACAAAGTAGTCCTAGTATTTAAAAATAGAAAGAAACCCCTCCTCACTCTATACAATCATTGCTATTATTTAGTCTAAATGGCTAGACCGAATTATAGCACACTGAGGTTCCTACTAGGTCCAGACACAAATTATCCATTCTGCAACCAAAGCATGATTTCCCTATCGTGTCCTCTAACAAGTGGCTCACCAAGCGCCGCTTGTTCGAGAAGAGCCTTCTATTCCGCTCTCTTCACAGTGTTCAGACACTTGCTGCCCATAGCACATCCCAACGAGCTCTGCCATTTGAGGAGAAAGTACCCCTAGATAGGTCCCACACCTCTACAATGGTGGTGGCTCCTTGCACCACAGTGAGGTTCCTACTAGGTCCAGACACAAATTATCCATTCTGCAACCAAAGCATGATTTCCCTATCGTGTCCTCTAACAAGTGGCTCACCAAGCGCCGCTTGTTCGAGAAGAGCCTTCTATTCCGCTCTCTTCACAGTGTCCAGACACCTGCTGCCCATAGCACATCCCAACGAGCTCTGCCATTTGAGGAGAAAGTACCCCTAGATAGGTCCCACACCTCTACAATGGTGGTGGCTCCTTGCACCACAGTGAAGTTGAAGTCAGCGCACAGGCCCTGCCAAAAACCGTCTGCAAACCGACATTCCCAGAGCATGTGGTCCCTTGTCTCCTCTGTGTTATTCTGGCATAAGTGGCATCTTGCTTGTATGTGACACCCCTGCGTGTTGAGTACTTCCTGGGTCAAAATTTTGTTGTCTAAGATTAGCCAAATAAAAATCTTTACTTTCATCGGAACCCTGATTTTCCAAAGAGATTTATAATATGGGCAGATGAATCCCTTCTGATGCAAGAAGCGGTAGGCCGGAGAGGTAGTGTAAAGGCCTGACGCGGTCCATAGCCACTGGAAGCCATTGTTCCATTCAGTGGAGCATTTTAGGAATGGTAGTAAGTGGACCAGGTCCTTCAAGAAAAAAGGATTGCTCCTGGTTCGGACCTAGCTGTGAGGTGGAGGTAATGCCATACCGCGCTCGAACCGTGGTCGACCATAATCCAATAGGTTTATTTGTGATTGTGCACAGCTACTTGGTCAGAAGCACCTCATTCTGACTCTGCAAATTTATAATTCCCAAACCTCCATTTTCCTTGAGAGCACACACCCTCTCCTAGTTAACTAGACAATTGATGCCTTTGCAAATGTCATTTCCCTTCCACAGAAAATTCATTCTCATTTTATTAATGTGTATGATTATCCCAATTGGTATTCGCACCGCCTTGACGAGTGTCACTCTGCCTCCGTAAGACAAGAAATTCGATGTCCAACCTTCCATCTTGCTTTGGGTGCTTTATTATTATTATTATTATTTAGTATACTGTTTAAGAACATCTTGTAAGCCAAATAGCATGCCATGATGCCATCACATAGAAATAGATAAAAATAATTGAGAGAAGTGTTGGGAATCTTGTACAAGTAATTAGGTTCACTTAGGCAATACCACAAACAGTTTATGTGCAGCAGAAAACCAGATTCGTACCAGTACTGGTATAGGCAGAAAATCAGCACCAATTATAGCAAGAAAATAAATTAAAAGCAACCATGATCATTCACACAAATTCTGAAACCAAAGACACTTTCAATTGATGAATATCAAGGTTTTATACTTACAAACCATACACACACATCTTCATCTTCTACAAATTGCAAGAGGGATCAAAACAGATGAGATAAACAAAGAGAGAGATAAAAACAAGAGCTACTTGATTGTCAGAATATTATAACAAAAGATTCCAAAGTCCAAACATTAGATAACATAAATATGTATAAGACAGATCACTTGCTTGACTTTGTATTTGCAAGCTGTAATTTACCTCTAAATCTCGATTGCAAGCTGTATTGGTATAATAGTATAAGAATAATTAATGTAGCATCTACTTGAACACTGTTCTAAATTTCAAGTCAATTGAATATTAATTCACAATTATAATTAAAATAACAATAAAAAATCATATCATAAATTTTATTAAGATTTAATATCATCTCACCAAAAACTACAACATAGGCAATATTGCCATTGAACTAGGTAATATGTTTTGTATATATCTCAATTGCCGATGCCAATTACCAGCCACCGTCCCGCACCTTTAATTAAAGCCACCATTGCTGCCACCTCCGCTAGCACCTTCTCATCTCTTCCTCCTCTAATCAATGGTGGAAAGAATAACCAAAAAGCAGTCACCGCTACAAAACCCAGCGTTAGCGGTGTCGCCACTGCTCTCGGTGGGCACCACCACTTTTGATAATTGGTCCACCACCATTCAACAAGAACACAAATACCATGCAGCATGAAGAATGCGGTCACTTCTCCTGTCGGCTTTCTTAGCGTGTTGTAATAAAACATAAGCTCGTGCATTAAACCGGAGGTTAAAAACACGGCAAATACTCCAGCTTTAGGTCCAAAATAGATTTTGATGGGCTCATAGATCGACGGTCTGAGAATGGCAGAGACCATTAAGTTCCACCGTCGACCCCAGAAGTCTCTGAGAGAGGTTGTAAAGTAGGGTTTGTTAAATTGAGGCTCTAATTCCATGCCAAGTGCTTGGCTAGTAATGGCCGAGGCGGAGAGAACTAATTCTAAGAATAAGTAAATATGAATACAATACACCAAGAGGAGGACGTAGTAATTTAGTTCTTCCTTGAAACGGTACATTGAGAATACTGCAGCTAGGAGCGCAGCTCGAATGGCGGTAGAAATTACAAGTTTCGGAGAAAATGTTGTAAATGGTTTTGAGTTTGGATTGTGATCTTGTAGTTTCACAGGAAGGGTAGAAAGAGAAATGAAGTGGATGAGAGGAAGCGACGGGTTAAGTGGGCCACAGCCGAAGGAGAGTAAGAGGAGTTTGGTTAAACAAAGCCATGCAAGGAAGAACCCAGAGAGGCCTCGAAGATGGATTGCAGAGAAGGTTAAAGGGAGAAAGGGGAGAAGAGAGACTACTGGAAGAAGAGAGAGGAAGCGTGGAAGGCCAGGGCGGAGAAGGGACGATGTGAAACGGGCGTAGGAAACTAAGATGATTACAGTTAGTATTAACTTTGGGAGGGTTTTCAGATCAGATTGGAGGGCTTCCATGGCTTCATCCATTTTTGCTTCTTGGAATAGATGTACCTAAGAGTATGACCCTTTGAGGTTAATTTGAAAGGTCAGTAGAATCTAGTGTATTGAAAAGGGGCCAGTTCGGGTCGGTCCGGTCCAAACCCGCCCGGTCTCCGGGTTGACTCGGGCACGGGTTAGCCCGGGTCAACGGGTTGAGTCGGGTAGGGGGGTCGGGTTGGGGTCTGACTCGGCCGATCCTAACCAGGTCTAAACCCGGCGGGTTAGGTCGGATCGGGGGTCGGTCCGGTCTGATTTTTTTTTTTTTTTTTCGGTTTCTGTTTTTTTTTTTTCTGTTTCCAGAGAGGCAGAGAGGGCCAGCCGGCCAGAGGCAGAGGCGTTTTTTTTTTCTTTTTATTTTATTTTAACTCAATATATTTTTGTTATAACAAAATCAAATTAAGTTAAAACTGAATTTTGTTAAAACCAAATTATTCTAAAACCGAGATATACCGAATTAGTTTAAAACCGAATTATGTTTTATCTTTAAAACCGAATTATTTTAAAACAATAGATTTAAAAACAAAAGTTACCCTCCTCCTTTATTCTGGGCTTGGGACCGGCTATGTAAAATAACATAGGCGGAGTTCTAACTTTTTTTTTGTTAGTAATTATTCTTTAAAATGAAACAATCGAAATATTTAGAAATTATAATTTAAAAAAATAACAATAAAGATTAAAAGAGGTTAGAATTTTATACCGACACTACCTATCTAGTAGTTGTTGTGCATATACCATAGGTCGCTCTCTTGCTCACCGTCCGAATCTTCGTTAGAATCAGGTCCCTCGGTACCGCTTTCTTGAGTGTCGACACCGGATGATGACGCTTCCAATCTCATGGCATGTTGCGTGCGATTTTCAGCATCAATCCAGTCTGTCAAGCACACAAGTCTCTCGAAAACATGTGCACCCAGCTTACTTCGTTTATCGGTAAGGATCCTGTTCGCCGAGCTAAAACAGGATTCAGAAGGGACGGTTGACACGGGCACAGCAAATATGTCACGGGCCATCATCGCCAGTGTTGGATAGGCAGTTGCATTCCTCCTCCACCAACCCATGAAGTCACTCCTTCATTTTCGTTGGTCCCCAAACAGTAGCTGATTAACTCGTTCGTGTTACCTTGGGATCCCGTCGGGTCGTCATCATCCTGGAAATCGCCTAACAATCCAGTACTGCTGTGTGTGGATAGACTATTAAAACAATAGAAAAAATTAGTGCACAAATAATGTAGATATTATAAATAATGAATATTAAAGACATATGTATATTTATATTCATACCTCACGCCACCGGTCGAAGGCGGTTGGTCGGCATTTCTTCTTTCGCTGTATATGGCAAACATGTCCTCCAATGCCCGTTGTACGCGGGGCTCCTCGTCCCTCCAACTTAATTTCAGATTTTTCTTGTAGGCTACGAGTATTTTTACCGTGAACTTCTTCTTGTATGCCGGATGGAGGCAGTTTGCGAGAACGGTCAAAAGGGGTACCTCTTCCCAATATTTAATAATTTTGCCTTCATGGCTGCTACGATCGGATGGAGAGGGGAATCCTCACTATCCCTATCTTCCATATCACGGTACACCTTCGAAATGTAGTAGAGATGGTGCAGCAACTCATGTGCCGTCGGTGTGTACGAGCAAGATAATTTCACGATTGCGGTGAAAAAGGTTTTAAGGAATTGTGTAAGCTGTATTATTCGCTGCCATTCGGGGTCGGTGAGTTCCAAAGCTTGTCCTTCGTTCGTCGATCTCAACATCTCCCCTATAGCCGCCTTGTAAGGAATGCATCGGTGCAGCATCCTGTAGGTGGAATTCCAACGGGTGTCTATATCCCAAGGTATCCTCATTTTGCCCAAACATATTCTTTCGCACAAAGCTGCGAAATTTTGTTTTCTTTCTTGGTTTGAATAAATATGGGCAAGACCTCCCTTGAATTTAATTATCAAGTCATTTACGGCTTCTACCTTAAGACCATCTTTTACGGTAAGGTTTAGTATATGGCATGCACACTTTTGGTGAAATAGTGCACCATTCAAGATTGGGTTTAGGGACCGGATGAAATGATCGATGGACGCTACATTGTTGCTAGCATTATCGAATGAGATAGAAAAAATCTTGTTCCGTAAATCTCTTTTGAGATTATATTCTTGTAAAACCTCAATAATTGAATGGTAAATAATTGCTGCAGTGTGCGGAGAATCTAACACCCGAAAACTTAAAACCCGTTTTTGTAAAACCCAATTCTCATCGATCCAATGACCGGTAATACAAGAGTACCCTAGGCCATGTTTACCGGCAGTCCATATATCGGAGGTAATGGAGACATTATAATTGGCATATCCAAATGTAGCTAGTAGGTCGTTTTTCTTTTGGATAAACTGGTTTTTCATTTCACGTACCATTTTTCTATGATAGATTTTCTTATACAATGGTTGAGCTAACCCCCGAATGCAGAGCCGGGCAAAACTACTACAATTACCCATACTAATTGGTTGTTCCTTGTGGGCAATATATCGGGCAAATTCTTCAAGCATTATTTTTTCATCATATCTTTGGTGGGTTCTACTACCATCCGGGTTCATAAGGGTTTGGACTAACCGCGGGTCCGCATGTTCTTGCGGTTGCTCACCCTTTTTCAAGTGACCATCGGCATGTTTCTTAAATGTGGACATACCATTTGCAAGTTTATACTCGTAAATAACCTTGCAACCGCGTACCTTACATTTTAGAGTATTGACAACTCCATTCGCATGAAAGGTCTTTTCATAATACCGCCACCAATCGGCCTTGTATTCGGGTACCTTGGTTTTCCTCTTCTTCGGTGGTTTGATGGGAGCAACAACTTCGGCTTGGGTTGCGGGGACAACTTCGACTTCAATTTCCGGGACACTTGTCGAGGGACCGCTTCCTATAGGGGTGGTGTATTGAGTCGATCCTGTAGAAGCCGTACCTGCTCCATATGAAGGGTTAGAATAATAGTAATTAGGTGGTGCCATTTGGGATGGATTTTGTGGATAATAGTTAGGATATTATTGATGATAAATAGGTGGTGGCACTTGGGAGGGATTTTGTGGATACGGCGGTTGCACTTGGGAGGGATTTTGTGGAATCCTACTTTCTATGGCGTCCATATTTTGATGTTGACCATCGGGCGTAGGGTCAAAAAAATCGGCGGAAGCTCTATGCATCCATTCGGGTTCCATTTGTTCTACATATTAAAATTAAATCCATATCAAAATAAATCCGAAATTGTGTAACCTATTTAAATGTAAATCTAAATTCAATATAAATTAGATTAAATGTAAATTAAATATAAATTAAATCTAAATTACGTCTAAAATAAATCCAAATTAAATCTAACATAAATATAAATTAAATATAAATTAAAGTAATTAAAAGAAAAAAAAACAATTCAAATTGGCCTCTAACAATGCCTCTGGCTCCTTGGCCGAACTTCACAAGAAAAAAAAAAAAAAAAAAAAAATCCTTGGCCGAACTTCAAATTGGCCTCTGCCTTGAGTGCCTTCTCAATTCTCATTGGCCTTCTCAAGTTCTCATTGGCCGAAATTCAAAAGAAAAAGAAAAAAAAAAAAAAAAAAGAAAAAGGAAAAATAAGTGTAATTAAAATTTAAAAAAATAACTCTAATTCAAATTTAAAAGAAATAAAGTTTAATTCAAATTTAAAAAATAAAGTCTAATTGAAATTTAAAAAATAAAGTCTAATTCAAATTTAAAAAATAAGTTTAATTCAAATTTTAAAAAAGGGTCTAATTCAATTTTATAAATTTAAAAAAAATAACTCTAATTCAAATTTAAAAAATATATTTAAAAAAAAAAATAAAGTTTAATCCTTGGCCGAACTTCAAATTTTATATATTTAAAAAAAATAACTCTAATCCTTGGCCGAACTTCAAAAAAAAAACAAAGGAAAAATAAGTGTAATTAAAATTTAAAAAAATAACTCTAATTCAAATTTAAAAGAAATAAAGTTTAATTCAAATTTAAAAAAAAAAGTCTAATTAAAATTTAAAAGAAATAAAGTTTAATTCAAATTTAAAAAATAAGTTTAATTCAAATTTAAAAAAAAGATCTAATTCAATTTTATAAATTTAAAAAAAATGACTCTAATTCAAATTTAAAAAATATATTTAAAAAAAAAATAAAGTTTAATCCTTGGCCGAACTTCAAATTTTATATATTTAAAAAAAATAACTCTAATCCTTGGCCGAACTTCAAAAAAAAAAAAGTCTAATTAAAATTTAAAAGAAATAAAGTTTAATTCAAATTTAAAAAATAAAGTCTAATTGAAATTTAAAAAATAAGTTTAATTCAAATTTAAAAAAAAGGTCTAATTCAAATTTAAAAAATTTAAAAAATAAAATATAACATATTTATCTAACAAATCTATTTATCTAACCTATTTATAAATAAATCTAAAATCTAACATATTTGAAAATATTCAAATGTAACCTATTAAAAATAAAGATAACATGTTTAAATATAAATCTAACTATCCAACAAATTCAAAAATAAAAAATAACTAAAAAATCTAACCTATTTAAGATAAATCCGAATTTCAAAAAATAAAATCTAGTCTATTTCAAAATAAATCCGAATTTCAAAATAAAATCCAATAATCTAACATATTCAAAATTTAAAAAATAAAATATAACATATTTATCAAACAAATCTATTTATCTAACCTATTTATAAATAAAATAACTTATTTTAAAAAGTAAAATCTAACCTATTTCAAAATAAAATACAATAATCTAACAAATCCAATAATCTAACATATTTAAAAATAAATCTAAAATCTAACATATTTGAAAATATTCAAATGTAACCTATTAAAAATAAAGATAACATGTTTAAAAATAAATCTAACTATCCAACAAATTCAAAAATAAAATATAACTTATTTCTCTAACCTATTTAAAAATAAAATCCGAATTTCAAAAAATAAAATCTAACCTATTTCAAAATAAATCCGAATTTCAAAATAAAATATAATAATCTAACAAATCCAATAATCTAACATATCCAATAATCTAACATATTCAAAAATAAAATCCAATAATCTAACATATTCAAAAATCTAACAAATATAACATTTATTTGAACAAACAAATAAATCTAGCTTATTTATCTAACAAATTTAAAAATAAATCCGAATTTAACAAAGAAAAACTAACAATATCTAAAAATTACTAACAATATCTAACAATTACTAAAAATTACTAACAACTACTAAAAATTATCTAACAATTACTAACAATATCTAAAAATTACTAAAAATTACTAACAATTACTAAAAATTATCTAACAATTCCTAACAATTACTAAATTAACATATTTAAACTAATTCTAATTATTTAACAATTACTAAAAATAAATCTAACCTTTTAATCTCGCGGAAAAATCTTGCGGGAGGTAGAATGAAAAAAATCCTTCGTAATTCCTCTACTTTCGTCTTTCGTATTCCTTTGCGTATTTGTAGAATGAAATAAATTGTAACTCTTTTTTTTTAAACAATAAAAATAAAATTTGAGAATAATAAAAATATTGAGAGTATGAGAATATGAGATTGAGAGAATGAGAGATTGAGAGATTGAGAATAATGAGTATGAGATGTGAAAATTTATGAAGAATGGGGGTATATTTAATGGGTTTTTTTTGGGGGGGGGGGGGGGGGGAAGTTACCGTTTTTTTCAAAAAAAAATTCAAAATCTCGGGACTGGGGTCGGGTTGGCTCGGGTCGGGTCGGGTCCCGCCGGGTTTGACCCGGGTTAGGTCGGGTTTGACCCGGGTTAGGTCGGGTTTGACCCGGGTTAGGTCGGGTTAGGGAGGGTTCACCCGGGTTCGGCCGGGTTTGGGGGGGTTCAGTCGGGTTTTGGGTCGGGTTAGGTCGGTTCGGGTCGGGTTTAGGCCGGTCCGGGTCGGGTTCGGGTAGACGGGTTGAAACGGTGGGGGGAGGTCGGGTTCGGGTAGACGGGTTGAAACGGTGGGGGGAGGTCGGGTTTCGCCCAGAAAACCGCATCCGACCCGTTTTAAACCCGACCCATCCCTTTAGGACGGTTCGGGTCGGGTTCATGGTCGGATCCGGGTCGGTCCGGGTCCGGGTCCCGGGTTTGCGCGGGTCGGGTTGGACCGGGCGGATATAATCAATACACTAGTAGAATCTACTGACATTTTCATTGATTAAGAAAAAATTTATTTGCAAAACTAATAATTAATGTTAATCAGTTACAGATTGACGACCCGAACCCAAACTCGAGATTTGAATTACTTTGGGCACTGTTATCAAAACCGGACCGGACCGGACGGTCCAGCCGGAATAAACTGGGACCGGCTTCTACTCCGGTTTGGTTCGTTCAAGAGACCGTGTATGCTACTGAACCGGTAAAACCGGATTAATAAACCGGTTTATTTTTATAAAACCGCTCTCGTTTTAAAGAAAAAACCGGATTTTGAGTAGGTTCGGTTTTTCATGCTTGCATTAAATGAGAGACTAAAAGCTGATAGCTAGGCTGTAAGCTATCAAATCCGTACACGTGCTCAGAAATCAAATAAAGTACCAACAC
This sequence comes from Carex littledalei, assembly GCA_011114355.1. Lineage (NCBI taxonomy): Eukaryota > Viridiplantae > Streptophyta > Magnoliopsida > Poales > Cyperaceae > Carex > Carex littledalei. The sequence continues at coordinate 5,680,740 of CM022082.1, forward strand.
AAGTTAGTATTTATTGTTTGGTGAAATTTGCACTTAAAACCTCAAAGATTTTAGATATTTTAAAAGAATCAATTATTTAGTATAAAAAGTTTTTTTTAATTTATAGTATAAAAAGTTAAAACCGATATCTATTGTGCATATTTATTTCTTTTACAAAAATAGTTAAAACCGATATCAAATCTCAGCACGAGTCGTACAATCTCAACCGTTAATATCACAATTTAATAAAGGTAACATTCTTTTCAGTTTGATAATTTTTCGGCCCAAATTTTTAGCGTTTTTAAATAACTAGTAAATTTTTTTATAACATGTTAATTTTTATAAAAAAATAATAATTCTACAGCAAGTGTCTTGGATGAGAAGAAGAAGAAAGAGAGAAAAAGTATTTTGCATGATCAATCATACATATCTTGTTTTAAATACCTTATGCATTATATAAATAATGTTAACTATCATTTATTGTATATAGAAAACGAATAAAAACTTCTCAACAAATAAGCATGTTTTTATATTATACTAAGAAAGTTGATAAAACATAGCTTTGGTAATTATATTAAAAAAATTACATAAGTCATAAATTTTTAAAATATAATATCAGAGAAAATCAATAAAATCTATCTTTATAATTATTATACGAATACCACACTTCACATGCTTAACTTGTCAGATTCAAAATAAAATTTTCTAATTGCAAAATTAATTTATAATTTCATTGATTTCTAATATCTCTCTTCTAATAGAGCCTACAAGGCCTCCACAACTTTTTTCGTCAGCTCATCACTAATGATGAAAAATAAAAGATACGAATTCTCAGTAAGTGAAATTATTTCATGCCGAAATTGCTTTGTAAATTTATTGGAATCGTATATGTTTCCTTTGATTGTTTTGATGTTTCTTTATTCCATTTCCTTTGGTTCTTTTTGATGTTTCTTGTTGAGTCCGTTTCCACCTCAGGTAATTGTCAAAATCCAATTTTATAGGGATTTTATGTTCAAATGGTAATTTGGAATTCGTTTGTTGACATAATTGGAAATTTCTGAATTTATTCTTGAGAAAAGAAGAAGAAAATATTGATTAGTAATAAATTTCTGAATTTATTTTGAATTTGTTACCAACTGAATTCAGATGATCAGATCCAGTGCAATACCTGACCGAGTAGAACAAGATCTGAGTCGTCAGTTTCAGTCTGGCACAAATTTCAAAACAGATCCCTTATATTTCAAATAGGTACCGAATTGGATTTTGTTTGGCTGGGAGTATTCTAACTATGGTGTCAATGCCACTATTTATCCGCTTACAAAACCCGTATCTTATTTGATAAGATGGATGTGAATAAATTTTTTTTTTCATTAGCTTATTGGATACAAATAAGGGTAAAAAGAAATTCGGTAACTTAACAAGTGCAGATAGAAAAATACTTCCACCCGATCGTATCATACCTGTTGACATCCCTAGTACCAACAAAAGCACGTATCATTAACGGGTCTGTAACCTTATGGATCCAAGTTTGCGAGCCAAATACATTCCTCACAGTTCTCTCTGGCACACAAACAGAACCACCTGATAAACTGGTTTTCACTTATGCCCAGGATGGAATTTTCACTCTCAAAAGAGGGTACCAGTTGCTTGCAACCTCACAGAGTGCATCTGTACCGGTATCATGTAACGCACCCGTACCAGTCATTTGGAAAATTCTATGGCAGACCCAACCAGTTGCACCTAGAACACGGTTATTTGTGTGGAAGTCTTTACAAGGTGCTGTACCGGTTTGTGAAATTTTAAATCGTCGCATGAGTCACATTTAACCCTTTATGTCCATTATGCAGCCAGCAGAATGAAACTGTGATGCATCGTTTATTTCAGTGCCCACATGCTCGAGCCATGTTGTTTCGATCCCCACTTGGTATCTGAACCGATCTGGTACCAGGTTCTGATGTGTCACATCTCTTTTCCACCCTCTGGCAGGCCCTTGACAAATCTCAGATTGCCCTCACAATGAACATAGCTTGGCAAATTTGGAAGGCTCGATGCGCAAAAGTTTTCTCCAACAGTGATCTATCCCCTGATGCTACCCTACAGGGAGTGTGGGCCCTCTCTGGCAGGCTTACAATGATTTGCTCGTTACCCTGGTTTGCTTGTCAATTTCATTATACGGGATGCATCCCTCTCTTTGCCACATAATTGTTTCTTCCTTTTTTAGCCTCAGTACCACTTTGTATTATATACTTTCTGGTAGGCTGCTGTTTCTTTGTAACATCTCACAGTTTGATATCCTGTTTGTATAAGCTGTAAGACTGTTTTTTAGGCTTAATGTATAGTTGCCTACGGGCTGTTCTCTTTGTGCCTCTACCCCCTACAAAAAATATTCCTTGTAACAAAGCATATGTTCCGGATCCTTTTCAATTTTCTCAAAATAACCCGAAATGCCTTTATCAGAGAGTTCACATACGAAAATGGATTTCCGAATTTCCTAATGTACAATCAACAGTTAAAGCCCAAAATTCAGTTCAACAACAAACAGTCTACCATTCTGAACCTAAAACATCAGATAAGATAATACCAGCAGAACCACATTCCATGTTCATTACTGCCTACATTGAAACCCTACATAACCATAAAAGAGAAAAATGAGAAGATTGTTATTCTAGAACCATCCTACAACTACTAGCTCACTATGTCTTCGAAGAACATAACAATAAAACTAAGCATCCTCGAGAAATTTGGTTAGACCCCTAATGTTTACACCAACAATATTCATATTCAAAATCTATGGTCTACTGCAAAACCCTACTTTTTCTTTGGGTTCATCCTCCTCCTCAGACATGCTGTTTATCACATCTTCTAAAATTTGCTTCACCTCTGCCGCTCTATCCATCAAGTCTACTTTAAATTGTGCCCCTACAAAAGCGAGTATTTACAAGAAACATAAAATTTCACACACTATTCTTCTCACCAAATCCTCACCAAAGTAACAATTATTCTTAAACCAAGAACTTCATCTAATACTTAGTAGCTAACATATAATCCAACCATGTCGATGATATAAATGCATCCACATTCAGCAATTCAAATGGACTGGTGCTCACATCCAAACATGTTCTGATAACTGAAATGCTGAAGACTACGAAATTTAAGGACTATAATGGGAAATTTGTGACAATGACCGGTCATGCAAATTACTCAATATGTAAGGATTATAATTTGTATCATTTAGTACTCACAAGGATATCAAACAAAAATATATACCTAATTGCCGAAGAATATCAGCCAGAGTAGCCTGTAAAGGATTAAAAGAAAAAAAAGTATAGATTAATGTAAAGAACAAAAGAAAAGGGAATGAACAGAAAATGACAAAAAACCCCAACCATACACCCCCCCCCCCTCCAAACCCAATTTTTCTAATTAATGCCGAAGCAAATCACTCCCACTCTTCATTATCCACAGAGGCTGTTCAAGATAGTTCCCATCTTAAGAACCATTGATCAGATATTAAAAAGAAGAATAATAATATTTTTTATATCAATACCGTCTCGAAGTCAACTTCGAAAAGTAATTCGCTGATAACAGCATGCAACTCCTCTTTAGTAGGGCCCTTAACTTCTTCACTCATCTTCTCTTTTCCTACACAAATAGATCAGATTAATCCAAAAAACAAAAACAGGCAAGCCGGACCTCAAAGAACACTCAATGCAATAAATCAGATAAAGAAAACAACAATTTTAATGCCTCGTGTGCAGTATCAGTATATATATCAGTCAGGTCCACATTTAATCTCTCATTGCTCCTTAGTGATTTATATCTTAAGAAATGAAAAGGAAGCTTTACAAGTCCAAAAAAAATACCACACTTCACTCGTGGGGTGCGACAAACACCAAACAAAAAATAACCAACCACGAGGAAACAGAAAGAACAAAGGAACTCGTATCTAAATAATAAAATAGAAACAAAATTACCTTGTTTTTTAGCAGCTGGTTTTTTCTTCTCCTTGGCAGCAATAGAAGTAGATGCTTTTGCCTCTTTCTTCTCTTTGTTTTCGGGTTTGGCAGCTGCCTCCTCTTTCTTACCCTTCTTCTTCCCTTCTTTCTCCTCCTGAACCTTCACCTCCTTGCTCTCCTTCCTCTTCTTGGCGTTTACCTCCTCTTCCTCTTCTGGTTGTTCTGACGAGGTTCTGTCCGACTCTTCATCCAACTTCTTAGCTGGAGGCTCTTTATCTTCTTCTTCCTCTTCGTTTTCATCTTCGTCTTCCCTTTCCTCCTCTTCCCCTTCTGGTCGTTCTGACGAGATTGTGTCCGACTCTTCATCCAACTTCTTAGCTGGAGGTTCTTTATCTTCTTCTTCCTCTTCCTTTTCCTCTTCGTCTTCCCCTTCCTCCTCTTCCTCTTCTAGTTGTTCTGACGAGATTGTGACCGACTCTTCATCCAACTCTTTATTTATTAAAACATGGACCTTTATATTTCGCGACGATGTAAACCCTAGTGGTACCAAAAGAGAAGAACCACGGACTTCCCCTCTCTTCCACTCCTTGATGGAATTGACTTGTGACTCCAATCGCAGCTTGTTTGTAGTATAAAGTCTACCCCCCACCTCAAGTTCATATGAGAAATCATACTGGCCCAGATCGGCCAGATCAATGTAATATAAAGATATAGAATCCCCAACATTGGGAATGAGTTCCTTCACAAGGAGAAACACATCTTTACCGGGTCCAAGTAAGGTATAATAAAGAACCTCTTCCTCAAATCTTATAGCGCAGTATTCACCTTAATTGTAGTGACTGCCGACCTCACTGTAGTGAGGGCCCGGGTTCCAGTGTTCTTTCAGAAAATGTGCCTGCCATTCTCCTACAATATGAATTGTGCATAAACAAATAAACGAACCAAAATAAGCTTTGATTTTGCAAACAAACTTCTCGTCAGAAAAAATTGAGAAATCAAGATTTGCCATAAGACAAATGATTTTCGTAAGCTGTACTACATGCAGTATAAGTTTCAATCAAGAACAGTACAGCCATTCCACAATATAGAACCCTGCATTTTTGTGTTAGTGGATTTGTTATACTAATACCAGCAAAAATGTGCACCTGAAAAGGCCTTATGAGCACATCCTGGAATTGGGCATAGAGACGGGCCAAACTCACAAGTTTCTGTGTGCATTTGCATCTGTGAGTATAAAATAGACCGGCAGCAACCATAAATGGTGTTAGGGAAAAGGAGTTGTATTGATGCCAACATCTTCTCAAGTGCGATGTTTTGGGGCACTATCGGTTCATCGCAGGTGGAACACTTATACTGTACTTTTTCCCAGCAGGAGAAACATGCTATATGACCATAGAGGCACTGCGAAAAGTACGTGAATTTGTTCAGTTTTTTGCATTTGCAATATAAGGTAAAAACAGAAGAAACTTGAAGTTGTACCAAATTGAATTAAAAATTTCAACCACAATCATTGCTTGTCAATTATGCTTGTGACAATCATCAAATGTTAGAAGGCAGTTCTTGATGCAAACGATGAAACAATACTTGGTTCTCAGTTTAAATTTGCAAAATAGGAGGTGTTCTATGCAAAGGTGCAAATGATGGAAACTGTTGTTGTAGTTCCCTTTCTTATCATATTATAAATTAGGGCATAATCCTTTAAAATTGAGATTAAAAAGAAAGACCACACTTAGTTCTTGATTGTAAAAAAATTGAAGCTGAATTTGTTCACAGGCTTTCGAGAAATTATAAAGGCGCTGAAAATTCAATGGAGCATGCATTTATGCAAACTAGAAGAAAGAAAAAAAAATATATAAATTTCCAGAGAATAATATTGAAAAATAAACCTGATAAAGCGGAGAGCATAAGGAATTGGTGCAAATGGAGCAGTGCAGTGAGTCGGGATCGATTGTGACGACAATCTCATTTCTTCTTGTAGTTTCTTGTTCCCCGATTTCTCTTGGAGAGGAACTACTGGAAGTCTCTCCTCCTCCAGTCTCCATTTCTTGTACCACTGAGACGACGAACAGAAAGAGAGAGAGAGAATAGGAAGAATTTGAATTCTGAGATAGAGCAAGTGTGAACGATTGTTATCTCCATTCCATTATTAAGCACGTTGGTGTCCTAATCCGCCAACAGCTGAGATTGAAAGATGAATTTTCGGATTCAATATCAGCCCTCCAATCACATAATCTGTCTTATTTTGATTAAATACATCTATTTTATGTGTAAAAGTCTAAATTTACTTAAAACCATACTCGCCACACGTACGGACACACGAAACTCAATCTCAGCTATTGTCGCGAAACTCGATCGCTCTCTCTTCTCCTTCCCCACGCCACTTTATTTTCTCATTTTTCTCTGTCGCGACTCTCTCTCGGAGATCCATCTCCTCCTTTCTCTCTAAAAACTAAAAACCCTAAACTGCGTATCTCCGGTCGCCTCTACTCGGTCGCCTCTCTCACCTCCCTCTGCGGCTCCCTAAATTGCGTATCTCCGGCTCCGCGGCTCTCCCCCTCTCCAACACCGTCTCTCGCACCATCTCTCTCGGTCTCTCGCTCTCTCGCCTCAGACCCCGACCTAGCACAGACGCGTCCCGTCGTTTAGCACTGACCCTCGCCCCTTTTGGTAAATTTAAGCCTTTCTTCGATAAATCCCTCTATGGCACGGAGGTCACACGAGAAGTCAAAAATTTCATCCAGTAAGAGAAGCTACCATAGCGGTAATCTTAAAGATGTTAGAAGTAAAAAAGGAGATTCAAGTAACAGTTGGAATGAGAAATACCGTGCTGCCAACTGCTTCAACCAAAGTATAAAGGGATATTTGACGCTTCACCATGACTTTCATTTAAACTCCAATCAAGGTAACCTTATTTCTTATCTGGTTTTGATTTTGACAGTGAATAGATCTACTAGATGCCTAATTAATCGCATTATCACCAACACACAAAAAGTTTCATTAATAATTTCACTTTTTTTAATTCGAAAAGGAAATCAAGGTAAATTCGCCTAAAGAAACTATCTGGCACTAAACTGGGACAGCATCAGAGCATGTTTGATACTCTCAATTGTGTAATTGGTGATTAGTTAAGTTTAATCGTACAATTAAGCCTCCGTTTGACCACCTTTAGCCTCATTTGACCTCTTGTATCCCATGCAATTATAAAATTGTGACTTGAAATATTAGGTGGTCAGAGGGGTTGTGGAGCTTAAAGATAATCACACGTCAAGCGAGTTTAAGGGTAGCAGAGTATGCTTTTCACTATGCAAAGGCGAATGGCCGTCAGAGAGTGTCAGCCATCCACAAGGCCCATATCATGCGCAAGACAAATGGTCTCTTCCTCAAGGTATCAACCTTCGACTCTCAAGACTAATGGTCTCTTCCTCAAGGTATCAACCTTCGACTCCACAAGGCCCATATCTGGTTTTGTTTTACAATTCTTACATGCTGGTGTTCAGGCTTGGGCTGTGGTTGTAACTAGCCAATATATTTTCCGTTAACAAATATGAAGGATAAGGATCCAATATGCGTTAAAAAAATCAAAACCATCCAAATTGGACAGTTTGGCAACACCTACTAAACCAGACATGACAGTATCACTGTTTGGGTTTGGATCAGTATTTCTTGACCTGCTAGCAGGTGACTGGATCCCTGCCACTTGAAAAATTGAAATCCAATATGCTAACCTGTCGGACTGTCAGCTTGTTTCATAGTACTTGAGGACTTGAGGTAATTTTAATCTTTCCAAGAAGTAAATATGAGAAATTATACTAGCTTGCTTTCAGTTTTTAATATAAGCCATGGTTGGACTTCTGCCAATTTTCACATTTTAAAGGAATAATATTTTTTAGTGAAGTAGGACAAATATGATATGTCCTACTTAAGAGGGGCATGATGTCATTTTCAAGCAATCTGTAATTCTGTTTGCTGTTTTTTTTTTAGTTTTTATTTGCTGACTACAAGCTATTGACAAGTGGGTCTCACTTTCAGGAACCAGTTTACAGCATGGTAGGCCTTCAAAAAATGAAGAACGGAGTAGGTCCGATGCCCATCGGACCTACTTTTAGATTCAATGAGCATGATGACCATCCGATCTAATTTAAGATTTGTGCACACGAAAACTGAAACAGACGCGCACAAAGTTTAAAGCATTCCGCACGAATTTTAAAGCAAATCGACGGTGATTAAACCCATCGAACGAGAGTAGGTCCGATTCCACAAGAGTTGTCTGAGTTTACAACACTCAGACATGAATAATAAATGTCATGCTTTAGTATTATTTCATTTTATTATATGTTCCGAATTCTTTGTTATTAACATAGATTGTTATATTATATTATTCAATTGTCTTTTACTAATTATATTAAATTACCATGTATGTAGTTTTAGTTTTTCAGAGCTTTCTCGGAAATTATTATTCATTTCAGGTTGTTTTGATAGGAAATTATTATTGAGAGCTTTCTGTAGTTTTAGTTTTCTGAATGATCTAATTTGGTATGGATATGTAATTTTTTTCAATTTATAGTATGTACTTTTAGTCTTTTACCTATTATTCTACATTTCTCTTGTATATATGTTATTGTATGCATATATTCTTGTTAGATACTGTTTGGGAGGGTAGTAATTTGGGGAATAACATGTGGGTAGGGTTTAAGTCATGTAATTAATGAGGATTGGTTTGTGCATGTTGAACCATCCAAGTCATGTGGGTGCTTTTATGAAAATATGTTGAACACAAATCCTATTCCATGTTATAATCAAATAATCATGTTAGTCTAATCTTCTGCTTACATATGCAAAATTGAGGATCAAGTTTCATATATACCACCTTTGATGATTTCATTAAGAGAACTGTGAAGTTTCCACTTTGTCATTTCTCATATAAGTTGGAGACAAGGTCAAGGAGAAAAATGTTACTTTGGCATCTATTAATTTGTAAAAGATGGAGGAAGGATGGTTATAGTGAATAGTTCTCATGTTTACAAGCTGTTAAACACGTTATGTCTGACATTTTGTGGAGCATGATACCTCTTGTTTTGAAGGGGTCTTAGTGATAAGTTAACTTTTGCAGATCAAGCAATCCCCTTCTATCTAAATTCAAAAATGATTATTATAATGTACTTTGAGATTGTTAAGTATGCAAAGTCTAAGCTTGAAGAGTTGTATAAAGATGTTAGTGGCCTTTTGAATTTTGCTTTTCAGATCGATTCATCTCTGCTGCTTAGCTACGCTGGGTCATTCATTCTATATTGTATTTAGATCCAATTTTTTTTAATATCCATGAATATTGTTAAATAAATATTTTTTTCATTGATTTATTTTTTTTTATAAAAATTTGTCATTTTGTATGAGAATTTATTTTTGTTATCTTATAATATATCCCGTTGCAACGCACGGGCACGATACTAGTAATTTGATATGAAGCGAGTTATATAGAGAGTAGTTTTATAACTGAAAAAGAAAGGAAAGACCTCTTTCTTTCTTTCTTTTTTTCTTTTTTTTTTTGAGAATAAAGATTTCAAGGAATTGTTTGTTTTCTTCATGCATAAATGTTTTATTTTTTTACACCCCATTTGATTTCACTACATCAAAATCGTCACATCGTTCAAATAAAATCTACACGGTTTTTATTGATTAAGCGTGATCCACATGTGATCATGTGTCGGATCGTATCGTGCCGTTACTGACTAGAATCATAGTAACATAACTCGCGATTAATTCGCGTTTAATTTATTTTTTTATGTTTCTGAACCGAACACTGAATAAAATGCAAAAAAAAACGTATTATACGTTTTATTCATGAATAAAACGCGAATCACGAATTATTCGCGAATAAAATGCGAATTTTTTTTTTTGGATTTTTTTTTTCTTGTGGTACAAAACCATTCCCGAATTATACCCGAATTATTCCCGAATCACGAATTTTTTATCCCACTGAACCGAACCCAAACTATTCATTTGTCATTATGACCAGAACCGTGCTTTGTTTACTTAATTTGTTTTCATTAAACTAACTTAAATTACTAAAAAAATAATTAAACATGACTAGTAACGTCATGCGTAACATACGCACATGACCGTTTGCTTATCGTGAATTCGTGACCGTCTCACATTTTAGTCACGGCACAGCACGTCACTTGAACAGTTGATTTGATCACAACACAACTAATCTAAGTCACATAAAATAACTATAAAATAACTGTCAAGTAACCACAAGTCTTATAATTAACTATGCCTCCAGTTTTGTATAATGTACTGTATTATGAATAAATGTGTAAGTAAATAATACAAATGATACAAAAATTCTGCACGCTCTTTCTCTAAATAATGCAAATTTTATTTAGATACTCTGAATCCTCTGATTCAAAGAGAAATTGGGGGAGGAGAGACTACGAATCCTCAGACTCAAGGCGAAATCAGAGAAGGAGAGACTCTGAATCCTCCGACTCAAGGAGAAATCGGGGAAGGAGAGACTTAAGGTGATCTGCCCGATATGGGCCAAAATGTTTTTCCATATGAACTTAAGGTGTTTACTTGTGATTGTACTGGTACATGTTACTGGTTAGGCATTCAAATTTTGTACAGTATTGGCTGGTACATCTAGCATTCAGATTTTGTACAGTATTATACTGGTTAGGCATGTTACTGGTACATGTTAGCACCTTATGGCAAGGCAATCCTAGTTCCCTAATATAATGACAAGCTAGAAAGAAGAATATTTCAATACTGTCAATAGAATAAAATCCAGCATTCATACGAAAGAACAAAAGACCCATAAGCGTATATATATAATTGATAAACTATCCATAGATAAACACATTTCAAAGTACACAAATAAGTGGTCATATCTACAAAAGGGTCAAAATTTGGTACCAACAAACCAATAAACATCTCTTCCATATTCACCCTCATAATTTACCAGAATACACTTCTAGAAACAAAATTTTGAGGGGGGTAACTGCAAAACAACCAAGTATTTTCAATGGTGCATGCAAACTACCTGAGATCAAAACCCTATCAGAGTTGCTCGCTACTGAGGTCTAGTCATTATCAAGTGAGAAGCTAATGCATCCCGCATTCTGACACCGCCTTCATCTCCTTCCCCTTCAAAATCAGCAAAGCCCGGTAAAGGTTCTGGTACCGCCTCTGCACCAAGCAACACCTTCTCTGGTACCGGTTCCCCGCAATTCTCCAGGAAATTGTGAAGCAAGCAACCCGCAACCACTACATAAGGCAAGGCCTCAGCTTGTCCCTCCTTCCAACTTTGACCGAGCAAGCGCCACCTGTCTTTTACCAGCCCAAAAGCTTTGTTAGCCATCTCCATACCGCACGCATGCACCTGATTGAAGATGACATGACTTGAAGGAGAATCAGGCCCAATTTTATAAGGTGTGATTAGCCATGGAAGAAGGGGGCAACACGAACCGCCTAGCACATACCGGGGCAGACTCACAAGCTGGGTCTGGTACAAGTTGGTGTGGGTAAGGATCTGAACCGGCTTCATGGCTCCATGCCACCCAACAGAGAGATCGATAAACCTCCCGTTTGAATCAACTAGGGCTTGTGCAATGAGGGAATCTCCTAAAGATTGGTGCTTTATGGGGAATCGAGTGTAACCGAGTGCGCCGCAACAGTTTGGAAGGGAGAGATGGTGAAACCCTTGTGTGAGAAGAGGGATATCGGAGTTGAAATGGAAGAGGTGGGAGAGATGAGTAGTGACAGCATGGCACACTTCGTAGAACGCCTGGCAAGCGAGGGACGGTGACGAGAGGCCGAAGCGGCGAGCAATGGTGTGAAAGGGAACAGCATGAGCGAGACGAAAGAGAGCAATGCCGAGTCTGTGTTCAGGTGGAAGGGTAGAGAAGGGGAGGTGGAGGGATTGGAGGAGGGAGTAGAAGGTGGATCGGGAGAGGTGGAAGGAGAGAGGGAAGGCAGAGGGGGAAGAGGAGGATAAGAGGCGGAGGAACCAGGAGGAAGGGAAGGGGGGAGGAGAGGAAAGGGAGGTAAGGGAGACAGAGAGGAGGGGTAGAGGGAGAAGAGAGAGGAGACGGGAGAGGGAGAGGGAGGCAGAGAGGAGAGAGGAATCGAGGGGGAGGGAGAGAGGAGGAGGGAGAGAGGGGTCAAGGGAGGAGAGGAAGCGGCGAGAGAGGGAGAGGGAAGAGGAGAGGAGGGAGAGGAGGTGAGAGAGACGGGAGGAAGGGAGGGGTTTTAGCTTTTTCTTTTTGAGTGGAGGTGACTGGGAGGGAGGGGAAGGGATTTTGCGCTTGGCGCCGACGCTGCCGCTCTTGGTGGTAGCGGCGGAGGAGGAGGAGAGCATGGTTGGTTTTGGTTTTTTTTTGGGGGAGTGTGCGCAGGCGCAGCGCGTGAGTGAATGAGAAAGGGTTCTGGGTTTTACCGTTTTTTGGGTTCTTCTTCCTTTTGGGGAGAAGAGAAAGGGGTAAAGATTTTAACAGAGCCTTTTCGACTTCATACAGCGAATTTATATAGAATTAAAACAGCGCTGCATATGGTTCTTGTTCTGCATGAAGATAAAACTGCTCTGTTTATCCAAAGAAAGACAATGTGACGGAGAGAGAGCGGCGGGATTAATGGATTAGATCCGACCGGTTTGAGCCGTCCGATCATGTTTGCGCGAATTTTGATGTTGATCGGACGGCTCCGCCCGACTCCAGTTAGGTGACGATTTTTATAAGGAATTGGATTTTGTCAAAAGGACTTTGGACATAATCTCATCTAAAGCCGGGTCTTACTATTTGATTTGCTTTAAAATTTGTGCTAACATATTTAAAACTTAATAACTCTAAATGTCTCCGTAAATCTAAACTATCCACGTAAAGTTTACAACTGACTTGGAATGAGGTTTTGTCCAAAGTCCTTTGGACAAAAACTCCACCCTTTTAATAAGGGTAAAATCGTCAATCACAAAACATCTTTAATAATAAAAATGAATAGTTTTAAGAATTGTACTAAACTACTAATTTATGGGTAAAGATATTAACAGAGCAGTTTTTGCTTCATGCAGCACACGGACTATAGAATCAAAACAAAGACGCATATGGTTTGTGCGCTGCATGAAGCCAAAACGGCTCTGTTACATTATTTACTCTAATTTATAACGGACGGTCCAAATTTAAACTCAATTTTTTAGTTGTCTCACAGCACACAACACACAAATTGAATTATACAAACTGCCAGGGTTAAGTTGGTTAATTTCTAATTTAGAAGAAAGGTTTTATTGCTTTAATCTAAACTCACTAATTTTGTTTCAAAAAAATGGAACGAAATCAAGACTGGCGCCTAATTTCTCTGTAAACAACACTAAGCCTCTGCAAGTGCTTCACAAAACTTTGACAAAGTAGAATCTATCTTCTCTGCAACCATTGATATCCATGCCTATACCGGTAAAAGAAAAAAAAAGGAAGGAAATTAACCGAAAAAGAAATAAATATGGATCAATATTTTCATTTTCAAAGTTCAAATAGTCGATCTGAACCGTTCAACATGATCTCCATATAAAAATGTACCTGCAATATGAATTTTCTATTTTTTAGAATTTGTTTACTATTTATTTAGATAGGTAGAAAATCCTAGTTTTGAAATCTTTAGATAAAGTGATTTTCTGCCAATCTAAAAAAAAATAGTAAAAAGTTTCTAAAAAATGTAAAATTTGATCTACAAGTACATTTTCATGTGGAGATCATGTTGAACGGTTCGGATCGACTATTTAGACTTTAAAAATGAAGATATTGATCCATAGTACAGACCGATATGCGCTATGCATAGTACCATAGCCTCACTCTTCTTGATGCAGATAAACCATGGAAAGTAAAACACCTAGGTAAAGTCACAAGCTTTTGACCATTTGAGTGTTTTTTTTTTTTTACCTTTCTCGAAAACATTAATTTTAAAGAGAAATGAAGACAAACCTGATCAGTAGTTGTGAATCCTTTTACAGTGTCTCCTCCTATAATAGCAACCCCTCTATCACCAATTGGTTGTAATATAAGAGCCTAAATAGGAAAAAGAAAAAAAAAAAATTGTAATACTAAATTTTACAATGAATTGTTATCAACAAAGTAACTGACAAATGAAAATAATAAACACCTGTGTATTGTTAGGCAAAAATGGAAGCTCTGATCTTCCCGGATACAGAGGCAAATTTGCCAGATAACTTTCTGAGAAATAAAAAAAAAAAAAAAAAAACAGATAATAGTAAGTGATAAAAAGTCTCTTAAATATTGGTAACTAAAGAGCAATACAAACATGTAACTGCGAGCGATAATTAGAAATCCACCTTTATCCAGGTCAGTAATTTACCAGTATAGTGCAAGCATGCGTTAATCACACTACAACCGGGACTGGTACAGGTACCAGTTGGGGTGGTCTTTTTTTTTTGGGGATTTATAAAAAAGGAAATTCACAAAAAAAAAGGATTACCATCCAGTTCATCTTTTTTTTTTACCAGCAACTGCGTAAGCATGTGCTAATCACACTACAACTGGTGCTGGTACAGGTATCAGTTTGGGTGGTCTTATTTTATTTTTTATTTTTTGGATTTATAAAAAAGATAATTCATACGTTTTGAAGATTGCATGCAACTTTTGTAAAGAGACCCTTGGGTTAACTTATTTACGTCCACTGCCACTATGCCACCATCTCCCTCGGATGACTCAGCTGCAACTCCAATTTGAAGAAGGCAATCATTTCCGTATACTACAACTAGAGATTTACAACACGTGGCAGTTGAAAGAGATTCCCAAAACCTAGAAAAAAATTGTACCAAATATATTTTCATCATAAAAAGTTGGTTAATATAAATAAACCATGCCACTGCTTAGATTTACATGCTGATTAAACATATCATACCATAGCAACTCACGACTGGCATCGGTCGAAATACCGGGTTTAACCCACTTGCATTCTACACCTGATGGTACCACCTGAAAGTAGATACAGCACAAAAGCAATTGATATGAAATAAATAGGAAAGTCCAGTATTATATCCATTAAAATGTCTTCGTATATGTATATACAATACTCAAAACCTAGTTTATTTTTATATGGTCTTCTTGTTCTCTTGCGGGTCTTATACATTGTTACAATAAAAGGGTTTAATTGAATGAACTTGATAATTGAGGGTTCCTTTTGACAGAGATGTAAATGTTTAGGGGCAGTTTTGAAATTTCTGTCACTTTAGATTTACAAATAAGTTGCAGGATACAAGTTTAAAGTGTCTTACTGGAGGTATATATTTAGGCCGAATAGAGAGCCAAATGAGGCCGGTTAGGATGTCGGTGACAGCCAAAGAGAGAGTTAATATATCGGCACGTGACTGTGAACTTTCCAGAAGGTTGAACAGACAAAAAAAATGAGAAAGAAAAAGAAACTTAAATTCAAAATGGAAATTATACTTTAATTGAGTAACAGTTATCGGGTCGGGTTTTATAGGCAACAAGTTTAGTGTCAAGTTCACCTGATCCAATTAAACCCTCGAGTTTTTGGGTCTTTAGTTGATTTAATTTTAGAACAATTCACTCATCAGACCCTGACCAATCCATCTCTTCTCTTTACCAGTAGTGTGGCAGACCAACTGATAACCATCCGGTACCATAGTGCTTATGACATGAATTTATAGGTACCTACAGTGGCGGAACTATGAATTGAAATTTTTCACTTTTGCCCTTCAAATTTTCACTTATGAGAGAGAGAGAGAGAGACCTGGAGGCATCAGCAACAGGTGCGATACCAGAGAAGGCACGATTGAGGAGTACTGCTACCAAGGAAACACCACCAACTAAAATCGGCAATATCCTTACAAAATCAGCATTGTTAGAAGCCCATTCACCTATCCAGTCCCTTTGTGGTTTTACTCCTCTATACATTCCCTTCTCAGTAAATTAAATTAGAAAAAACAAATGTTAACTTAACTAACAAGATTTTCAGAAAGGAAAAGGCATTTCTTTGCAAGCCTAAACCTACAAACCTTATATCACTGACAAGTAGGTCCCACTCTACATCTTTCAATGATAGTTGTGCTAAATTTCCACTTGTTTACCTTACCAGTGAACTAATTTGAATAACAACATTTCTTAGATAACCTGAATCGACAAACCTGATATCACTGACAAGTGGGTCCCACTCTACATCTTTCAATGAAAAATAAAGATTGAAACTTTTGATACCTGAGAAGAAAAATTAGAAAACAAATGTTAACCAGCAAGAATTTCAGAAAGGAAAACAGCATTTGTTAGCTAGCCTAAAACCTCCAAACCTGATATCACTGACAGGCGGGACCCACTCTACATCTTATCAGTGTGAACTTATTTGAATAAAGATAAAGATTGGAACTTTTGATACCTGAGGAGTGGTAACGGGAGGAGGAGGGGGAGAAGAGGAAGCTCTTGGAACTGGAGAGGAACGAACAGAGTTGAAATGGAGATGAAATCGGGGTCGGAACGGAGATGGTCGCGGAGAGAGCAGGGAGCGAGAGCTCGTCTCCATTGAGAAAATATCAAGCTCTGCTACTAACAGTTAAAAAGAGCACTAGTTATACAAGGGTAGAGATTTCAACAGAGCAGTTTTGGCTTTATGCAACACACGAACCATGCAGCGCTTTTTGATTTATAGTCCTTGCGCGCTGCATGAAGCTAAAACTACTCCGTTAATATTTTACCATTATATAATCCGATAAGATCAGTGTTATCGGATTTGGATCTGGAACAGAGTCGAGTCCGGGATCGGGTGATGCAAATTGATACCCAACCACTAGAGAGAGCGGGTCCGGATCCCTAAAGTAACACGAATTTTGAGTTTAGATCTAGAGCGTCCGATTAGAATTTGGATTTTGAGAAGATGCAAGGATCCCTTTAATATTCGTGCTAGAGCAGATCGAACGGTTAGGATTCAAAATGAAAATTTGAGATACTTTAGGGGATGGATTCTAGAGGGACCGGGATTGATATCTATTTTTAACGGATTGTATGGGTTCATGGAATCAGGGCATGATTCCCTTTTTTTAGAGGCAGCGAAGAAAGGAATATTTTTCATGTATACCTTTTAAAAATCTTGAAAATAAACCATTTTCTCACAAATCCGTAAATTGAAAGATTAAATATTTCTCTTACACAAATTACATAGTTTTGATTTTTTTTTTTTTAATAAGGAATAAAATGAAGATTTTGTAACTTTAAAACTTTTTCTGAAAAAAAAAAAAAATTATAAGTTTTTGTAATTTAAAAGGAGAAATAAGGAATTTCAAATTTTCCAAATGATATACATAAAATTGTTAAAAATATGTCCCTTCTCTAGTTCCATCTCCCTCTTAAACTAGGAAATTTATTATTCATATAAATTATTAAATTTAGATATACGGAAATAGAAAGAGTACATCGTTTTCAACAAATATAGAAAGATTTTATTCATTGAGTCCGATCCACTTCTGACATGATGAAATGTGGTATCTTTATCAAAAATTTCAACCGTTTAAAAAAAGGAAGCTGATATGAGTACTCGCAGTTGAGTACCCGCACTGTACCCGCACCTAAACTGCCATAACTGCTTGTGAGGACCGCAACCGTTTTCAAAATTGTAATTTGATTTTACAAATATCAATAGTAACATAGTGAAGTATATATCACAAACAAGACAAGTATTTATATCTATACAATGAACTACATATATGATATATGATTTCCTAAAATAACCGTACTTGCACATTTTCTTCAAAAATTCTCGCTTCGTACCCGCATTTGGGGACTACTCAAACGGCATGTGGGGACCACTAAAATTGTCAACAAAAAATGTTGACTTAGCTTATGTGTGGGTAATAAACGACATGTGTGGACCACTAAAATTGTCAACAAAAAATGTTGACAAAAAATCAAGTATTTATATCTACACATCAAGTATTTATATATGAACACATCAAGTATTTAATCTGAACGTATCAAGTATTTATATCTAAACTATCAAGTATTTAAATCTGAACACATCAAGTATTTATATCTAAACACATCAAGTATTTATATCTATATTACGTTGGATGAATAAGAATCTTAATAGAGTATTTATATCTACAGAGTTATAACAAACAACAAACTTCACATATCAATTATCTTAGACAAATTCATATCAATTAGCAACATATCACAATATCAGTTATTACACAAAACATATCAGTTATTCACAAACATATCAGTTATCACAGTTTCTAAACCAAATTAAGACAAACAATTTCATACATAAACAGTTTCATTCACAAATTAAGACAATTCATTTTTATTATGCACCAAATTTGCAATCATTCTTATCATGGATAAGAAGATTATAAGCTAAGCTATAACGCTCCTTCCTGATAAGATCCTACAGTACAAAAAATAACATTAGTTCATAAAATAAATCAAACTTCAATGAAATAAAATACAGTACTCATATCCAAAAGACTCATTTAGATCAATATACATCCTAATATTGAACAATAAAATGCAAAGTATTATCATTTTAATAAGTTATAATTAATTAATATACATCAAATCAAGTATTGACATCAATGTATCCAAGTATTAATACCTGTAATAGCAAAATGTATATGGCTACTATGTCAAGTATTAATACTAAACATGAGAAGTATTGATATCAAGGTATCAAAGTATTAATAACTGTAATAGTAAAATGTATATGGCTACTATGTCAAGTATTAATACTAAACATGAGAAGTATTGACATCAAGGTATCCAAGTATTAATAACTGTAATAGCAAAATGTATATGACTACTCTCTCAAGTATTAATATTAAAAATGAGAAGTATTGGCATCAAGGTATCCAAGTATTAATACCTGTAATAGCAAAATGTACATGACTACTCTATATGTTATAAGGCCTTCCAATAGAAGTATTAATAGAGATATAAGGAAGTATTAATATCTATAAATACAATATTGTACATTTACACATAACTGGAAGATATATTCCCTTACTTATTATACACATCAAGAACTTATAAACAAGATATATCAACCGATTTCTATCAAGAGATTTCTTAATAAAATGATGAAATTAACACAAAATAGACAATTACATCATCTTCGCAAATCAAATTGTCACAAACATCTCAAAATCCAGATTGTGTATATGAAATAGAAACGAAATCACCAAAATCGCCAGAACAAAAACAAAATCACCGAAATAGAAAAGAAAATAGAAAAGAAACAATATTAACCTAGCTGATCACCTTAATTTCAAAATCACCGAAATCGCTTCTAATTTCGAAATCGCCAGACGATCGCCTCCAAATCACCTCCAAATTGCCTTGAAATTGCCTCCAAATCGATCTAAAATCGCCTCAAAATCGCGGAAGCTTCGAAAATGGAAGAAGCAGAGAGAAAAGGAAATTTGAAATTCAAACTGGAAGGTATGGAAATTAGTTAATCGGTAGTTGTGGGGACCGCTTACAGTTATGGCAGTTAATCGGGACGGGATTAACTGCGGGTACTAAAATAATTATTCTTAAAAAAAACAATGGATCGGGACCATCGAGTCCGATTCAAATATTTAAATCGGACTTAATGAATCCGATCTTTATATATTTATTGAAAAAGAAGTACTATTTTTATTTTCGTACGTCTGAATTTAATAATTTCTACAAATAAAAATTTCCCTTAAACTAATCTGCAATAAAAAACAACAACTAGAGCAAGTACTGTTGCCAGGTTGGAACATTCGGTGACTACCCAATGGATGCATCCAATAAAATTGAAATCTTCTGTAATCCCTTATTCGTGAACAGTGTTCTTGAAATCTCTGAAATTTCGAATCCAGCTATCCAATTTTTTCTATGCACGCATCTCAAAATAGCTGATTTTTTGTGCACGTATCTCGAAACAGCTCAACGGCGGAATTCGAAAAAGTAGAGATTTCAAAAACACTGTTCACGAATGAGAATTTCAGCAGATTCGTTTCCATCCAGATATCTCTCCAGCGAGAGAAATCTAACCGTTGATTTATTTTATACTTATGGCTAGATATGTTCCCACAAATACAATCTACTAATTAGTACGAATATTAATAAAAAATGCTTCACATCAAAGTTTTAAAAATTAACAGATACTATTTTAATATTGTTGGGGTAAAAATTCAGAAAATCGGATAGTAAATAAATTAATCAAAATAAATCAAATTGAAATTGTATTATTGATCTTGATATCACAGTTTTTAAGTGTATGTCATTTCTATTGTGCAAGACTTAGAACCACCACCAACATAATCGAGATTATCGCTTCTTACAATGCAATCATAAAAATGACTGACGATTAGGGGTGTTTATTGGTTCGGTTAGGTTAAAACCGAAATAAAATAGGCAAACCAAAATTGTATTCGCTTTTCAAAAATAAAACTGAACGGACCGCAATAAACTTTCAATCGAAATTAAAACCGAACCGACCGAAATAAACTTATGAACCGAATTAAAACCAAACTGGTTGAATCATAATAAAAAGATTAATCATAAAAATAAATATTTTTTGTTCATTTTTTAAAGATGGGTTTAAAAAAAATGGTTCAGTCTAACCGGTTTTAAAACAAACTAAGCAATATACATTGCGTTCTAATTATTTAAATTGTTTAAATGTTTGCTTCGGATGGGTGACAGGTTTAAAAATTTTAATTAGTTCGGTCTAACCGGTTTTAAATTTTCTAAACCGAACAATTAAGTCAGTTTTAAAAAAATGAACCGAAACAATTTATTTAATCGAAAAAACCGAGTAATCCGAATTCTCTCGATTAGGTTTAAAACTATAATACGCCACATCATTATCAATTAATGAAAATTGAAAGCTACATTTATGTCTTTTTCTGAAAAGAATAAATAAAAATCTTCTTGCACCGCTATGACACATGGTTGGAACCATATCTCCATTCTTATATTAAGCACGTAAATGTTCTGATCTGTCAACTGTTTTGATTAAAAGATGAATTTTCAGATTAAATATCACCCCTCAAATTAAATAGTATGTTTTTTTATCTTATGCATTCTTTTGATGTTATTTTATGTGTAGAAGTCTAAATTTATTTAGATACGTACTTGTCACATGTGGGTGTCTTGATTTCTCTATTTTTTTCGAAAACTTTCCTAAACCCCTTCTTATTTGATTATCATTACTCGATTTTTTGATTTCTTTATATTTTTAAATGTTATTTAAAGAAATTTTAGATTGATTGATAATTGAATGATCATGTCTTTATTTTGCGGATTCCGATGCTTTTAAGAAATAAATCTAATCCGCTGATTCTAATCAGATGATTGTGAAGACCTTATTCAGAAAAATATATTACAACTTATTTATAAAATTGTGCATTTTATATATCGTTGCTTTGGATGATAAACAAAAGAAAATATGTTTGAATAAAGATTAGATATGACTGACAGGCGGGGCCCACTCTACATCTTATCAGTGAACTTAATTGAATAAAGATTGGAACTTTTGATACCTGAGGACTGAGGAGTGGTAACGGGAGGAGGAAGCTCTAGGAACTGGAGAGGAGCGAACGAAGTGGAAATGGAGGGGAACGAACGGAGCTGGTTTAATAGCTCGCCTCCATTGATAAAATATCAGCCACGACTTCAAACGGCTAACGGTTACAAAAAGAGCACTAGTTATATAATCCGATAAGATCTAGTGACTGTTGTTGGATTTGGATCTTGAACAGAGTCCATGAAACCAATCCGCTAGAGAGAGAGATCGGAATTGTGTGATTCTGATTCCTATCTATTTTTAACGGATTGTATGGATTCTTTGATTCTGCTCCGAACAAGTTGGAGAGGATCCAATTAACTATTTCGGATTATTTTATTCTTATTCTTCTCGATCCTGAGGTTTCAAATGCATTGTGTTTTTGCCGTGCTTTTATTTTTTAAACATTAATAAATATTAATTATTTGAATTTTAAAATTCAAATATCAAAATAAAACAGTTAGATTTGATTTATATTATTTTATCTATGCACATATAAAAGATAACGATATTTCGATTTTGTTTTGATTAGTATCAAGATCTTGCAAAATACATTGATATGGATAAATTTTGATCATTAATTTTTCAACTCATTGATTTGTATAAGAACAAAACTTGAAAGTGATAAATTTTGTATGTGCATGTGCGGAAAATAATATATATCTCATCTAACGGAATTTTTATTTTGAAATTTGAATTTTAAATCGTAAGTTATTAACATTTGAAAATAATATAGACTTCTTGTTTCATGCATTGTTAAATGAGATATAAAATTAGAGTAATATAGAATTATGACATAATAAGTTAAATTACTTACACAGACAGATTAATTTATTTTATATTTATTTTACTTGTAAGGTCTCTTGTTATACATAAATTTTATTTTTTGCTCTTTCATATAAATTAATTTAAGACATGACTTAAACTGCTAAATGAGATGTAAAATAGAAGGAATAAGACGAGGATTCATGCAGATCAAGTTCACACGAATCTTGACGTGGATCAGACGGTTCCAACCAAGCATAGGATCAAATTTGGTCCGCCCCGCTCTCAAATAGAATAAATTTATGAGTTTTTGTAAGTTAGAAGAATATATATGACATTACAAATTTTAAAAGGAGAAATACGTAATTTGTGGTTTTTGAAGGATATATATGAAATTGTCCAAAAAGAGTTGTCCCTTTTTGTCCTCTTAAACTAATCTGCAATAAAAAAAAAACAAGTGGAGCAAGTACTGTTGCCAGGTTGGAACATTCAGTGATTTTTGAATGGATGCATCCAGACCTTTCTCCAGTGAACAAAATCTAACCGTTGATTTATTTTATTTTAGTGGTTAGATTTGTTCCGGACAAACAAATACAATCTACTAATTAGTACGAAAATTAATAAAAAAAATGCTCCACATCAAACTTTTAGAATTTAATTAATTGATCAAACTGTCACAAACAGACTTGTCGGAAAGCTGTTTACGGATGAGACTGACTAATTGGCCAATTTGTCCGATTAATCGTCCGTTTGTTGTTTATACGGCCAATAATCAGTCATCTTTATTATTATTTTTTCCGTATTTATCTGTTATATGTAATTATGCACTATATTTTGTCTTGTCTTATCTGATATTTTCTACATAGCAATTTTATGAAATTTTATTAATTAACAGGAAAATTAAGTTAAAATAAGTTTGATGAGTTCAATTAATCATTTTTTAATAAATTATGAGTATAATCGCATAACATTTTGATGAAAACGTAAAATTGTCTGCAAAATTTCAATTAATTGACCGCATACTGATCAAATGTTAGGTTGTACCATGTATGTCCGACGAGCACATATTGTTATTTACAACACTGATTATGATAAAATAATACAACAAAAAGCACATTTTTTATTTTATTCACCATAAAAATTATCTAAATTATAAAGTGCCGAAGCTTAATTAAATTTTTGAGATACTTCTATTTAATTGAGAGATATTCCATAAAAAATAAATTGAGTAGAGATAACATACCAAACAAACAAGAGATGATGACATGTGATATGATGATAACATTTTAGATGATATACACCACAAATAACCAACATTGGAATATAATTTTCTAAGTCTAACAACTTATGGCTTTGGAAGCAATAACAACTTTACTTTGAAAAATCAAACAACAATAAGTCAATAATAATTAAATCTCTTGCAACCTCTCCTAAAAAAAAAAAATTAAATCTCTTGCAACCTTAAGGGCCTAATTTGAACACTATATTTTTGTTGCATCTCCGTTCATTTAAATCAATTTTCAAACAACCACAAGTTTAGCGCAGTGGCACAAGTCTCGTCTCGCTACAGAAAGACACATGTTTAATTATCGCAAAAAGCATCTAAATATATGTTAGAATGTACCATAACCTTAAATTTTACAAAAAAAAAAAATGACTTCCCTCGTAGATATTAGAATCCGGGTAGAATTTCTTGTAGATATTGAATAGTTGATGGCTTGATCCCAAACTTTTTTTCTCAAAAAAAAAATCGAATACCAACAACGACTTCAATTATTTTATTTTATTTTCTTGACTAAACCTCCTCTAACAGCTAGAGAGACTCAAAATTCCGAAATTTTTATTAATATAAAAAAAATTTGAATTCTACATCCTGTTTGACAAAATTTTGAAATATGCCCAAACCGCAATTTTATTTCACGATTTTTGGCCAACTTTCTGCAAATTAAATCCACGGTTTTAGCCCCTTCAAAACCGCAGAACAAATACACAATTTCAGAAAACCGGAAAAAAAATTACGGTTCTAGGCTAAAGCCATGAATTTAATTCACGGTTTTAGATTTTAGGCTAAAACCGTGAATTAAATTCACGGTTTTAAAAACCCAATTTCAATTTATCTGACAAAATTATTATTTTTCCAAAAATAGAAAGACCACAATATTTTCTGTATTTATCTAGAAGTGACTTTTGAACCGGGATCAATAACTTAGATTCAAAACATTTTTATTTTTTTTCTAATAATAAACAAAGAAATATTTTAATTTTTCTTACAACCGCAAAAAAATCCAGCCTGAAAAATGTTGATCCGTGTTATTTGTCGCAGTCTTTCTAATAAATTAAATTATAGTATTCCATATATTTTAAAAGAAAATAAAATATTTCTAATATTTCAATACAAAAAATAAATAAATTATAACATATTGAAATTGGGGTTTTTAAAACCGTGAATTTATATCACGGTTTTAGCCTAGAACTGCAATTTTAATTTCCGGTTTTACAAAACTGTGGATTTGTTTTGCGGTTTTGAGAGGGCTAAAACCGTAAATTAAATTTGCGATTTTGGGGCCTAAAACCGTGAAATAAAATTGCGGTTTGGGCATTTTTCAAAATCTTGTCAAACAAAGTGTAAAATTCGAAAATTATTATTATTTTTTTATATTAATAAAAATTTCGGCTCAAAATTTAGCAATGAATATTTTTTATGGATTTGACTATAAAAAGCATGAATTTAGGAATCTTTTAGTGGACGGTGAATAAGAGAAAATTTTTAAAGTTTTGAGGAGACTTTGACACATATTTTAACTATATATTTTGAGGTTCAAATGATTATGGTAAAAGGTACAGAGTACTATGACCAAAAATAATATTATTATATTAAAGTTAACAGAGTACTATGACCAAAAATAGCATAGATCAAAGGTTAACAGTAAGCCCTCTTTAAGATTGGATTAATTACCTTCGTTATTAAATTGATAATCCAAAAATTACAGTGTGCCATAGTTTTTTTTATCAATTTTTTTCTAATAAATATTAACGTACTAGAGTAATTTTTTTTAATTAATAGTAACAAACTATACTGTCTATACATCATTTTTGTCATATTTTTTTTTTTGAAACAATATATTTTCAAGGGCTTAATTTGTATCTTTAAAATGTGTAATGATATACTAATTAGTAGTCATATATATTTAATGAAATATCTTGTTTAAGATGATTAATATTCCCATTAAATTCATTAAAGAGGGTTTGCATTGCATTAATTTAATGGGAACATAGTATTTTATGGGTCACATGAAACTATGTTCTATTTTAAAAGAGAATCCATTCTCCTCTATTTTTGTCCTAGCAGCCAAGTGTTAGAATTAATTACTTGTTAAAAGCCACAAAGATTAAAAAAAGTTCAATCCAGTGCGATATATCAATCTACTTTGATTTCTTTTCTCAAGAAACTACGATCTTTGAGTGACTGTTTGCCAATTTCAGTGTCGGTAAAATATGAACTAAACTCATTCTTGATTAAAAAAATTATAATAGAATAATTTATGTAGGTAGGCAAACTGTCCTAGCTCATATCTTTTTCTTATACAGTTCTTCTCATCAGCATTAATAGTGGGACATTGCCAGATTGAGACTTCATTGAGAATAAGTGATTGGTTGATATTGCACCATGTCATATATATGCCAAGGGTATATTCTAAGTTTTATGTTACCCAGTACTTCATATATGGTTTTGTATTGTATTCGATATATATCGTATTGCCGTATTGATATATGTATTGCCCGATTTCTGTACCGCGTTGAAAATTGTCGTATCGCCGTATTCTGTATCGTATTCGATATGATATCTGTATTCGTATCCATGCAACATAGTTGCAGTTGATAGGGCCATGTTCCCAAGGCCCTCACTAATCTCTCACGGACCATGAAAGAACCGGGATTTGGACCTCCTTCAGAGACCAACCGGAATCAATATGAAAAACCCGGGGTCCATCAAAAACCAGGCCCAACAAAACCTTATAAAGACCAGGCCCTCACTAGTCATGTTTTTTCCCTTCTTCAAAGCTCGAGGTCCATAAAAAACCAGGCCCTCACTAGTCAGGTTTTTCCCTTCTTCAAAGGGCGCCACTCTTTCCGGATACCCAGCAAACAACTCACGTTGTCACTATTCTCTATTTAGACCCAGCCGTGATTCCAGGCTTCGATTTTGTTGACTTTTGGGGTTCGTCTAGTGTTGAAGATCATCTCTCCATGTGTGTTTTTCCTGATAGCGAGATAGCAACTGCTCACGAAGAGCACAGAGAAAAACTGAAAGAAAACAGGGATTGTCGACTTATAATTCCAGAATTCACCGAAAAATTGCTTGAACAACGCCTCGAAGCTGGTGATGTAGCACTAGGACGTCCCTTGCAATTGAGCCGAATCTATGTCGAGGGCTTGTAGGAGTTCCCTCTCAAACGGGGTCAACTTTAACTTGAAGCTGCAATGTGATCACTTAAAAGAGAGCAATGTTTCTCTTAATATTTATAAACTCGGAAATGCTATCGGTTCGGACTGCAAGCGCACAATACTATCGAGTAGTATATTCGAGGTCGATCCACAGGGAATATTGGTTCAATGCTTTGAGCGATCGAATCACAATCTTTCGAAAGGCTAGACGAAATCTGAAAATTGAGAGATGTTTGTTGATCAATGTAAATTAGGAAACAATTAAAAGTAATTAAAATAAAGATAGAGATGAGGGTTCCTAGGGTTTCGGCACACCATTGTCACTCAATCCGCCTTGATAATATATTCCTGTTGCGTCTGATTTCCTGCTGTTGTTTTAATGAAAGACACCACATAGGTCACTGCGATTTATGTTACGCAAGAATGACAGATCTTTCACCGAGATTCTACATAGGACACTGCGATTTACCTTACGCAAATGTCTGATCTCTCAAATACCCCAAATTACTACATAGATCACTGCGAATTTCTTTACGCATGTGATGGAATTTGGTACGCGTTTTGTTGGTCTGGTTTATGGTTTCCCCGCTAAGGTTTTCTTCACATAAACCTAATAGATCTCAACGAGACTAATTCATACAAATAGTTTCTCTTACCATTAAAGTACTGTCACTACCCTAACGGACTCAAACTAGATCATTGAAATTAGATGAAGAGATAATAAATCACAAAAGCATTTTAGCACAACAACAAGAAATCATAATCAACAGAAATATATATATCAAAATATCAAGAGTAACAAGGTTTACTGCCTAGCCCTAAGAAAAGGAACTTAGCCGCGGAACGGCATTGTTACAGGCACTCCTCTCTTCTCACTTTAATCAAATCTAACCCTAATTACAAATATGCTTATTCCTTCTGCCCAGGGGCCTTATATAGGAGTGTAGGGACGTGTAGAGGTTGAGTAGGGGCTAAGAAACTGATCTGGAAACAGCTGTCAGCAGTTATTCCCCAAGGGATGCCTTCGGATACGGGCCGTATCAGGTGATACAGTCCGTATTAGGACCTTGGCAGTTAGGGTTTAATGCTTCCAGCGCTATCTTCTGGTCTGTGCTAGGCCTGGTCCGTATTGGTCAATACTGGCCGTAACAGGGACTTAGTCGATGAGCATCGCTGATCCGATTGACCCGATTCTTGCTCTATTTGGTGTAAAATAGTCCCAAAACCTGTTTTCTGCAATAAAACATAAAGAAGGGTGACAGTAGCCTTTTTCTCTAATTAATTAAACATAAATGTGAGAAAGTATGTAAAACCTAAGCCAAAACCCTACGTAAATCATCATTATTTTGACTCTGATCACAATACGGTGTCTTCCAGTATATGCACATCCCCCTGTCGTGGTCGTGCACCTTATCTTCTAGGCTAGGCGCCTTCAACTTAACATATCCTGGAGGATACTCATCTAGGAACTCGAGAGCGACCAGGGCTTCATAAAACGCTTCTGCCCACTCTTGTTCTCGAGTCTTGAGTTTAGAGATGAGTCTAGTCGAAATATGAAAGACCAGGTCCTCGGCATGGCCTGCTCGAGCAACCACATCTAGCTCCTTCTTGGACCGAGGAGCAGGCCGAGGTGCCTCTCGAGAAGGCCCAGCTGGGGCTTGAACGAGTTCACCCCGAGAGAAAATTACTTGCCCCTCTCCTACCACGTCGACCTCTACTTCCTTTTCCTCCAGAGTCTTTTCTCCATCCTTTTCCCCTCCGTCGCTTCCCGAGTAATCCGGGTCTGATGAGTGGTCCGAGACTGTCTCCTCGCTGTCCTCATTATCTTTCCCCTGTGAGGTCCCTTCACCATTAAGAAATATATAGTCCCCCACCAAGGGACCCTGAGCTACTTCTTCAGACGATCCCTCAGGAGACACACCGAACAATCTTTTTCCCACCCCATGTTTTTTTTGGAAACATGGATAGGGTGTACTAGAGAAGGAGATCTGACCAAGTCGGACCAATTCTCCGACGTAGTAGTAAATTGGTCTGAAGAGTGGGCTTGAGAATCACCATGTTTATCACCTTGTTGGTCGGCCATTTCTAGTTCCATTAAGTAACAAACGGTGTTGGGATTTCATGTGTATGCCTATATGGTGAGAATTTAAAATTTTCCTATCACCACTTGGCTCAATACACAAAGGATCTTATTTTTACGACAAAAAGCGAACAAGATTTTCTTCAACAAACTAATGTGTACTAAATTAAGATAAATTATCTCATCTAATTTATTGCAAGAGAAAAGGATAAAACCTTTACCTAAAGAGATTGTCAAATCTCTTGATGGAGAGAAGCCGGTTTCCCTTCTAGATCTCGTGTTCTTCTCGAAAGCGCCTCTTAGTTCACCTTGAACCTAAACAATGAACTTACACACCTCTTAGATAGATGGATGTGAAGTTCAAGACTTAGATCCAACCACCTAACAATCTTCAAATCAACAAGCTCTTTGATTTCTTGGTGGCTAAACCTGATAGAAGAGATGAGAGAAAAATGTGTAATTTTCGGCCAAGTATTGAACACCTTCTTAGTGTTTTTGCCTTGAGCAAAATTGGGGCTGCTCAAGAGGAATTTCAGCCAAGGAAGAGGAGCAGAAAATTAGAGCTCATTTTCCTTAATTACACCCCTTTAAATAGGCAAGAGGTTAGGAGCTTAGGGCTATCATTTGTGTAAAGTTTGAACTATTTACACAATTGCCACTAGCCTTATTTAGCCATTTTATCATTTTTAATCTCATCTTGTGATTGGTTTTATAAATTAATTTATGAACCAATAATATTAATCATATTATTTAATTATGCAATATTCTTATTATTCTTATAATGCATTCAAACATTATACCAAATAATATTTGCATAACTTCACAAATTTATTTATTGTTTTATCTAATACATCATTATGAAATATAAAATATTTGTTGTTTCTCTTCAGTTGGTGTGACCGTACAGAGGATCTATGTCATCTTGGCAATAATATAAAACTTTATATTATTGACTATAAGAGGTTCTATCATTACATTATAGTTATCCAAACGACATAGTAATCATTTACTCAATCCACTATTTCCGTGTCTATCCTTGTCACATGATATTATGAATAATATGCAAAATATGATCGTGTCATTCTTGCATTATATTCTTTTCTTGGTCTCTCAAGTGAATTATAATTATAACTACATCAGTTATATTGCATGCGATATAATTTCACTTTACCAAGGGGCCCAGTAATATCATAACTCAAAATCGATGGACAATGATAATATTAATATATAGATTTTTCCCGCACAAGTTGTACATAACGAATTACTATCTCATTCCTGTCAAAAGATAATATTTAAATAACAATCACATTATATACTTCTCATGTGAAAAAATCTATACATCTCATATCTAAGATTCTAAAGACATAATGAAAACATTAATGACACAAAACACAATCCATATAATGTTCCATTCATTTAGGTCATGTTCAATATATAAAATACATATTTATATATTCATGTTATTAAATGATAATGCTTTATCAATATTTATAGAACTTCAATGTACTTTAATCAACATGACAATCTTCCTCGGTAATTAATGTTTATTTTTAATTACCACGATTGTGAACATATTTAGTGATTAAATGTTTCTCATCTTTAGAGTTCTATGGTTCAAGACCAAGAGCATCTTCTTGAACACTTCCAAAGATATAACATATAAATCTCAAGGAACATGAATAATAACATTCGTAATAAAATCATGAACAACATATAAATTATTATTAAAAACATAACTTTCAAAACACACATCCTTCAAACGGATCGGCTTACGGAGTAACTTTTAGAATAATAATGGTATCTCGATGGTCTCATAAAGACTGGTATTGACAAACAGCGAATTCACGGCTTGTTTTTTGGTTTCCTTACGACTATAATAAGGTCCGAGGTGACTAAACACTACAAAACCATTGTACAATATACCATACTCTCTAACAAAGAAAAATGGAAGGCGAGTTAATATTTACCTTCTTGCGAAATATGTCAACCACAGGTTCACACGACTGAGTTTCCGAGATCAGACTAGTTCGATCGATTGAATTTCTGAGATCAGGCTAGCACAATTACTATTAGTTGAGAAATGATATGGGGTCGGAGTATTCATAGGTCCCTCAGTTTCCTGCGCGACGACGGCACGAATATCGAGAAACGATACGTGGCACCTCTTCCCGCGTCTCCTAATGATGGCACCGCTTTGTTTTTTGTGCAAAGACTCTGCCTCGTATTCCGCACTGAGATTTGATTTGACGGATGACAGCTGTTTAACGAAAGTCGATGCGTCGCACCCTTTAACTCCGGACCCATATAAATACCCCTTTTCGGAGAAAGAGAGGTAATAACGGATTACCCAAAAGATTCCTTCCAACCTAGTTGTTAGCACGATACCTCGGAGCAAGTACGAGATGGATCACCCCAAACAAAACAAAGGACTTTCATCTCGAGCTCAAGATTCCTTCATTGATCATGTCACATCGGATGACCCAAACAAGGTAGAAGCTGGAAAAAACCTCATCGTCCAATACTTTACTCACACCTTCTCGGAGCGCAATAAGTCATAGCAAGTAGATAATCTAGTCACGAACACCCCTTCCGTCGAAGAAGCCGATATATTCGCATGGGATCGGTGTCCTCGCTGCATGACTCGAGGTCACAGTGACCATATGTTCCACTATGAAAACTACGAGGAGTCTTTCCACCCTCATTGTGTCTCAAGGCGCGAACCTTGGAATGATGATGACCCTCGCTTCAAATCTTACACGTGTCCGAGCTGCCTCCGCGACATACATATCACTATGCATCCACAATGATTTCGATATATATATATACACCCCTTCCCGTCCACCATTGTAGCTGATACTGTTAACTCCTGGATCCAAAATTAGTATATCAGATCGCTACAGTGGTGGACGGAAATAAAATTTTCGTCATTCCTATGAATCGACAAAAAGCAATGGACTTGAGGTTTTGAGAGGGCTAAAATTGTAAATTAAATTTGTGATTTTGGGGCCTAAAACCGTGAAATAAAATTGCGGTTTGGGCATTTTTCGAAATCTTGTCAAACAGAGTGTAGAATTCGAAATTTATTATTATTTTTTATATTAATAAAAATTTCGGCTCAAAATTTAGCAATGAATATTTTTTTATGGATTTGACTACTAAAAGCATGAATTTAGGAATCTTTTAGTGGACGGTGCATAAGAGAAAATGATTGAAGTTTTGAGGAGACTTTGACACTTAATTTAACTATATATTTTGATATACTGATGATATTCCAAATTCTGTTCTGTTCTAGCAATGGACAACCAATTATTAAAATAGAGAAACTTTTTATTTTACATTTAAGTTGTCAAATGAGATGTAAAATATGAAAAGTAAGATGAAATCATAACATTGACAAAATTTTAAACTATAGAGGTCAAATGTGGATTGAAATCAATCGTATAAAATTTTCATGCTGAGAATGGTGGTCAATTTTAAAGTAACTGTGACATTTTGCTTTAAACTGTATAAAAATCATATATAAATACAAAAGATTTAAAAAATATAGAGGTCATTTGATCTCATTCATATTACATGACGAAATTACGGTAGAATAAGTTAAATCATTTTTTCGGACATATTTTACTTTGCATATAGGACCCTCTATCACAGACAAAGAATTATTTTTCAATTTATTTCTTTAAATCATCACTTAAACTTTCAAACAAATATTAAAATAAGAATACAATAAATAAGCAACTTAATCTCAACTAGCAATCAAACTTGACCATAATGTTTTGAACCGATTTTTTTATTAATAGAAAAAAGAAAAGAAAATTTCAAAAAAGAGTACAGAAATCTCGTTTCATAAGAAATTGTAGCTGATACTGTTAACTCCCGGATTCAAAATTAATATATCAGATCACTACGCTACAGTGGTGGACAGAAATAAAATTTCCGTCCTTCCTATAAATCGATATTTCTTGGAAAATTCTTGTCCGCTGGACGAGATAGACATCCCCGTCTACCACTGTAGCTGATACTGTTAACTCCCAGAACCAAAATTAATATATCAGATTGCAACACTATAAAATTTCCATCCTTCCTATGAGTCGACATTTCTTGGAAATGTACCTCTTTTTTTATTATTATTTTTTTAATAAAAAAATCAGTGTTTTGATGGACGGGAATAAAATTTCCATCCTTCCTATGAGTCGACATTTCTTGGAAATGTACCTCTTTTTTTATTATTATTTTTTTAATAAAAAAATCAGTGTTTTGATGGAGTAAATTTTTTTTGCCGAATCACGGTTTGAATTGAATTCTGAAAATCCAACCGAACCGACCGAATTAAAATTCTAAACCGATCTAAAACTGAACCGATTAAACCGTTTTAAACTTCGGTTTGTTCGGTTGAACCGAATACAAACATTTCAAGTTACAAATAAACATTTCAAAACCGGTTGGTTCGGTTCAAACCGATTGGATAACATTTTTGATAACCACACAAGCCAGTTCTTGATAAACCGATCTATTATAAACCACACAAAAATAAACCGATCCATTATAAACCGATACATTTTTTATTAAACCAGTTTGTTCGGTTCAAACCGATTTGGAGATCCCAAAACCGAACCGAACCATTGAAATCGAACTTCTTCAAAAACTAAACAGAACCGAACCATTTAAACCGAACAACCGATCCAATTAAACTAAAATTTACCCGTTCGGTTAAAAACCGAATAAACCGATCCATTTGAACCCCCCTAGTCGAACATATCATTTTGAGGTAGCTTTTGACTTTTTAGACATGTAATCGGACTTTTAAATTATTTGCTCATGAATCAAACTTTACTTTCATAAAATCTTATGATTTTTTCCGGCTTTGTGGAAAAAATTTAGATTTGTAAAAATTACGTATTATGCAAAATCAAAATGGAATCACGGATTCACTGTAACAAACACAGGATTCACCGACATTTTTATTAATATCCAAAGTTTAATACAAATTAATATTTATGCCCAGAATCTAACCCAATATCGAAAAATACCCAAATCGGCCAGAAAATGGCCGGTTTACTTTTTTTTTATTTTTATTTTATTTTTATAGACACTATATGAAAATCAAAATATTGAAATCTAACTCTGAAAATTTGAAATTTTTGTTTAAATTATTTGTTATATTTTTTTTTTTGATGTATAATTAGCATATTTATACTAAAATACGATAGATTAATTGAAATTATGTTGAATAACACTAAATTATGTTAAATTACGCTAAATTACATTAAATTACGCTAAAATACGGTAAGTTACGCTAAATTACAAATGAATAGGGACGATATCTTCACTGAAAAGGCGAAAAACGACGATGAAACTTCAAACGGTCATAAAACGGCGCTCGAGTGTCCGATTTCAGCAAATGACCACTTTTCGGAAAGCTTGTGAAAATACGCATGCGTCCGTGCCAGATTTCGAAATTCAGAATCACTAAAAAACAAAGGGAAGAGCCTCAAAACTTGAGTGGAAGTTTCCGATTAAGATTTTCATTTCTATTATTCAATCCAAATAGCTCAGTAAATAGTTACATAATGAACTTGTAGCATACCAATTTTTACTATTTTCAAAATTTTTTTACTATTTTTTATGATTCATGAAAGATGAGCAAAATCAGTCTACTATAGCGTAATTTTGTGTAGTTTAGCGTAATTTACTGTATTTCAGCATAATTTAGCGAAGTTATTGTAATTTAACATAATTTAGTATAATTGAACATAATTTATTGTAATATAGTGTAATTCAACATAATTTCAAGTAATCTAGCGTATTTTAGTATAAATATGCTAATTATACATCAAAAGAAGTAATATAACAAATAATTTAAACAAAAATTTCAAATTTTCAGAGTTAGATTTCAATATTTTGATCTTCATAGTGTCTCTCTCTTAAAAAAAAAAAATTTGAGTAAGCCGGCCAAAAATTGGCCGGCTTACTCAATTTTTTTTTTTTTTAAGAGAGAGACATTCTGGTACCTAAGCCGGCCATTTTCTGGCCGGTTTGGACATTTTTCGATATTGGATCGAATTCTGGACATAATTAATAATTTGTATTAAACTTTGGATATTAATAAAAATGTCGGCAGGATTCATGTTTAATCTTTCAATTATTCAAGCTGTAAAATATATAAAATACGCCACCAAAACGGAAGATTTTTTTTTTTTAGAAATTAAAAATTCAAATATTATGAAAAAGGATTAATTTATTTTTCTTCGAAAAATATACGGAACCGCACCAACTAGGGGCGGATCCACATGTGACCAGGGGGGAGGCAATTGCCTCCCCTGGATTTTGATTTGTTATAGAGATCTATTCGTCCTGACCGACTTTGCCCTCCCTGCATTTTTTACCCCCTATGAAATTATGATTTGTAATTTGGGTTAAATTTAGGATTAAAATTAAAATAAATTTATTGAATTATGATTGGTAATTAGAATTATAAGTTAAAACATCAGAAATTATAAGTTAAAATATTGTTTTTTTATCTAGTACCCAATTAGTTAATGGATTTGAATCCGATTAACTATATAAATCCGATTCACTGATTTTTTGCCCCCTGACAAAAATCCTGGATCCGCAGCTGGCACCAACAATATTGTTTCAGCAAGTGCAAGTTTTTGGGACCACACCAATAGTAATAGTAAGGTTCTAAGTATTTTGGTGCAGTTCCATCTATTTTACGAAGAAAAAAATAATCAATCTCTTTTCTAAAGATTTGAATTTTAAATTTCTAAAAAAATAAATATATCAAAATGGAATGCTACATGTATTGCTTATTTGCTCCATAACCCCGCAATTAATGCCATGACTACTTTCTAGCAAGGAAAATGGACCAAATTGCCCCTATTTTTATGCATGTATTTGTGACGAATTTGTTTTTGGAACAAACTAATAATAGTATTTCTATTTGTATATCACAATGGTAATGTGATGGAATTTTTTTTTTTCTTAAAAAAAAATGGTATCATAACACAATTTATTACCAAAATTAGAACATACTGTTAAATTCTTATTGTGTATTTTTTGCATTACAAAATATTTACATATAATTGTTTCCTTTTAAGGTGAATTAATCGTTTCCTTTTGAGTGTTTTTTATTTCACCATTGTTTCCTTTTTGTGTTGTGCATTTATTGTACAAAATATGAGGAGAAAAAACTTGAAGGACAAATTGAGTATAAATATATAAAATTTTCTCTCAGCTCTCAGTAATCAAAATCATGCTCTCAAAATAATTAACCTATTTGTTTAAAAAAAATGTACAAGTAAGTTGAGATTTATTTTATTTTACTTTATTTTTTATTTGCAGATACACTTGCGTTGTGATCGGAATAAAATCATACAAATAATTATTTTAGAAATACCTATAATAAATACCATCTGAATAAAACTTCATATGCAAAATATATGATTAATCACAAAAACAAGTAACATAATAATATCCTAAATTAATTTTTCCCAATAAGGAAAGAAATCTTATAATAAATACAAATGCATGTTTGCAACTAACAAAAAAAAATTGAAACGAATAATATTTCTCAAATGAAAAAAAAAACATTTCAAATTAAGGAAAATTAATTGGAGATGAATCTGAGATCAATTATTGGATGCCTTTACCAATGTTAGTAGGAAAAGTGGGGCCCCCATTTATTGCTTCCTTATCCAGCGCATTTCAAGCTGATAAGTAATCAGATAAGCAGATTTACTTATCACCTTATAGGCCATTGCACTTATCAATACGAGCTAATTTAAGTCTTTGTTGTTGTTTTCGCCTCTTCCCTTTCCTGATTTACGAATTACGGTCACAGCTCTCCCTTAAAAACCCTAATCTCTCTCACTTTCTCTATCTCTCTTCGATCTCGCGGGTGTCTCCTCTAAAGGTCAGATCCATTCTCTCTCTTTTCTTCCTTCCTTCTAGAATGTACGCGCCATGTGCAACTCATGCACGAAAGCAACCTGTTCGTTTCTTGAAATCAGCTCGAATTAGGGCTGTTTCGTGCTCAAATCAGCTGGAATAAGAGTTATGGTAAAGGGAATAGTGGTGGTATTAGGCTTATCCTGTTGAAAATCTGCTGGAATTAGGTTTTCTGGTATTAATTGGAATTGAGCTGGAATTAGGTTGGAATTAGCCCTTCTTGTAGTCATTTTTTAGGAATTAGCTTGGTTTACTATTAGAATTAGTGACTTTGTGAGTATAACCTGATAATCAAACCATGGTATACTTGTTTTTATTAATAAGAATTTAAGCTAGTCAAGACATTACGTAGGCGAAGTTTTGAGGTTGTGTAGAAGTAATTCAATCTGTAAAATGCTACAAATGAGACAATTCAGGCCTTTTCATGTACTGTTCTTGTTCTTGGATGATTTTAGGCTCCATAACAGGAGAGAGTTTATATATTATTATTTTTCCTAAAATGTGGTTCACATATAGTTGAATTTTAACTCTGCACAGTGTTTACGAGACAAAATAACATATTTGTCAAGATCATTATATTCTATGCATTATTTGAAAACTGATGATGGTAACAAATTACTGACAGTTTTTTTTTTTTATAGTTTTGTGGAGTTCAGCTGGAGCTGGGCCTGCAGGAGCGGCCATGTCATCTCTCAGTAGAGAGCTGGTTTTTCTAATACTACAATTTCTAGATGAAGAGAAGTTTAAAGAAAGCGTTCACAAGTAATACCCTTTTTTTGTTATTATTTCACTGAAAATATGCTTTACCTAAGCTATGTCATGCATACCCCCCCCAAAAGGATATAAATTATCAAAATTGAGAGGGAGGGGGGGGGCCGTGTTTGGGTAATTTGCGATGGACTTTGAGATAGGTAGGTTGTAGGCAATGTTTCTCATCATTTTAGGAGCATATAATATACTAATAGTTTTACAGCGGTGTATTTATGAATGTAATTTGGTATAACTGTGACTGTAACGCTCCCCCACTCAAACCCAAAAGGAACAAAATAAAGAATAAAAAGGAAAAAGAAGAAGGGTCACAGGGTATTAAATGCTTTTATGTCGAAAAGTTTTAGAGGGTACTAGTTACAGCTCAAATTTTTTGTTTGGTAGTGTGAGCCAATATTTTGTCTCTTACTGGACAAATGATGGAAATAGATAATTTCATTGGGTACAGTTCAGCATGTAAACAATAATTATGAGGTAGAAATGCTAACTATTCATTATTTCCTCAAAAAATCGATATAAATGCTAATGAAATATTTTGTTGGCAGTATTTAGTGTACAAATTTCTCTAAAAGGCCATTGAAAATTTTGATATCTTTTATAGGCTTTGTTTTTAAACTCCTAGTATCTGTTTACTGTGCTTTTATGTATTTCCGCCAGAGTGCTTATTTGGGACAATAGTAATATATGAGAATGTGTAGGTAGTAGTTAAAGGTAGTTTAAGAAGTGTTTATTTTGCATTACTGTATTTTTGCTTTTATGGAAAGATGCAGCACGGGCACCATTTTCTAAAAGAAAAACATAGAATGTGAGAATAAAGGTGGGCACAGCTTGTGACCGAAATTTCTATCCTTTATTTGTGCATTGATAGCTTGATATATTTGTCGAAAAAAAGTGAGAAATATGTAAAAAAATGTACTTATTCTAGGGGCATTTTGTAATTCTGACCAAGTATTCTGATTTATGACTGTAAATTTGTTATTTCATTTCTAGATGAGATCATTACTTTTGTTATATTAAGGATCTTTTGAGAATTTTTTGGCATAAACATCAAGGGGAAAATAATATCTTATGGACAATTGTATGCAAGCATTTGAAAAACAGCGATTAAATGGATTTTGGACCCCTTGGTTTAATTTTTTTTCTAGAAGATGGATTTAACATATTCATGATTAAGCGGATTAAGTGCCTCCGATAACTTTAGTGCCAAAAACAGATTTAACGGAATTGATGTTTGCAGTTTTGAACTATTAAATATTTCATTGCTACGTTTTTTGAGATATTGCAGCGTTTTAACAAATTTTAGTACTATTTTGCTTTGGGAATTTAGATCTTGTAGAAGTCTAGTACTAGCTTACTACATTATAATGTTATAATCTATAATGTCAGACATCTAGAATTCATATGCATTATGTTGTTATGTTGCAGCGTTTTAACCAATTTTAGTACTATTTTGCTTTGGGAATT
Organism: Carex littledalei; assembly: GCA_011114355.1. Classification (NCBI taxonomy): domain Eukaryota; kingdom Viridiplantae; phylum Streptophyta; class Magnoliopsida; order Poales; family Cyperaceae; genus Carex; species Carex littledalei. Next base: position 5,719,695 of record CM022082.1, read on the forward strand.
TAGATCTTGTAGTAGTCTAGTACTAGCTTACTACATTATAATGTTATAATCTATAATGTCAGACATCTAGAATTCATATGCATTATGTTGTTAAGTATAGATAATTGCTATTAATAACAGTACTGTTTTTAAAGTATTTACTCTTGGCAATAAGTACAACATGTTAGTGTTAATTCAGGGACTATACAGTGAAGTAAATTATTGATTGCCTTGTTTTTTATAGGTTGGAGCAGGAGTCCGGGTTCTATTTCAACATGAAGCATTTTGAAGAGGAAGTGCAAAATGGGAATTGGGATGAGGTGGAGAAGTACCTGTCAGGCTTCACCAAAGTAGACGACAATCGCTATTCAATGAAGATCTTCTTTGAGATTCGCAAACAGAAGTATCTGGAGGCACTCGACAAGTATGCCTTTATACCCCTGTTATATTTTATTATTTGAGTGAGGCTATGGTACTATGTATAGCACAGATTGGTCTGTACTACGGATCAATATTTTCGTTTTCAAAGTCCAAATAGTCGATCTGACAGAAGATCATGTTGAACGGTTCAGATCGACTGTTTGAACTTTATAAATGACGATATTGATCCATAGTATGGACCAATCTGCGCTATGCAGAGTAGTACCATAGCCTCACTCTTTGTTATGTACCTGTAAAAACATTAAGGAGCGTTATGTTTGGTCTCATGAAGCATCAAAACATATCGAACATAGGTCCTTCTCATTAGTTCCTTTCTCTCTAGTTAAACGAGGTTAGACATAAAGGCAGTTTGTGCACTTTGTCTTAACACACTAGATGGATGGAATATTACCCTTTTTTGGTGGATCCTTTCTTGTTTTTAGTTTGCGCCTTTATTGTTTATTATTATTTTTTATTTTAATCTAGTTAGGATTGTTAAATAACAGTGTAATCAGATGAGGCTTTAATCATCAGATTTGCCTACAAGGGACTAAGTTTTATGTGCTAATGCAATGGTTATCTGTAACTGATGGTTGCTATTCTCTACTCCAGGCATGATCGGTCAAAGGCAGTTGAAATACTGGTCAAGGATTTAAAAGTATTTGCTACCTTCAATGAAGAGCTATATAAGGAAATCACACAGCTTCTTACATTGGATAACTTCAGGTACTAAAATGTTGATGCATTGTTCTCTTTTTCTATGGTTATAACTATAAATTGTTCTATTAAGCCTCAATCTTTTTGAGCAAATTTATCGTCGATAATACCATTGTGCAATTGGCACCAAACAATCAACACTATGCTGTTGTATGATAATTTCTTTTCTCGTTATGCTTTCTAATAAACCTTGATTTGTACTGAGTAATATTTAAAAAAAAAAAAAAAATCTGGCAGAGAGAATGAGCAGCTCTCGAAATATGGAGATACAAAATCAGCAAGGTCAATAATGCTTGTTGAGTTAAAGAAGCTAATTGAAGCAAACCCTCTCTTCAGAGATAAACTCCAGTTCCCAAGCCTGAAGAGCTCTAGGCTTCGTACCTTAATCAACCAAAGGTAATATTCTTAATCCAGAATATATTTGTTTCTTGGAATCCAACTTTTTTGCGCCAGGTTTTGTATCTTTTCTTCCTTTTGCCATTGTTTGTTTTTTTGTAGTTCGGCATATTTAATCTTTTTTCTTTTTGACTAATTTACCAAATTTCTGACATTTACTTTGCCATTTTATGCACAGTTTAAACTGGCAGCACCAGCTTTGCAAAAATCCAAGGCCAAATCCAGACATAAAGACCCTTTTTGTGGACCATACCTGTGGTCAACCCAATGGTGCGCATGCTCCAGGTCCAGCCAACAATCCATTGCTTGGTTCCATGCCTAAACCAGGAAGCGGCTTCCCTCCCTTGGGTGCTCATGGGGTATATGTTTCTCTATCTGATTGTCTGTGCAATCTTAATCAAAATACAGGCACCTGGATTTTGTGTTTAGACTCCTCTACTGACCTTATTCGATCTGTACTCCAGTTCATGTTTCTCGCCTTTTAAGAAATATTTTATGTTAGCCTGTTTGAAATTAAAGAGAAAAACTGAAAATCGTGCAGCTGAGGTAATAGATGGTGAGATGAGAGGCACATATAATAGAGGATAATAAAATCCAGAGCATGGTGCACTTTGCATTTTCCTTTAATGTTTCATTACTAAATATCAGTTTATATTATATCAGAGAATTCACTTGCTTAGCTTGTGAACTTACATAATATTATCTTCAGCCCTTTCAACCGACAGCAGCACCTGTACCGACGCAACTGGCTGGGTGGATGTCAAACCCTTCTGCTGTAAGTCATCCTGCTGTCTCTGGGGCACCTATGGCACCTATGGGACTTGGTGGTCCCACAAATCCCGGTACAGTCTTCTCATCAGGCCCTCCAATATTAGGTTATTGTACTTGTTAGTCATCTAATTTTCCATTTTTAATAATTTCAACTGATGCCACCTGCTTGTTCTTATTCAAAAAGAGCAGTAGATGTCTTTGATCTAACATTGACTAGAAAAATTATTCCTATTAGTGAAAGAGAGATTATTTGGTTAACAGTTAGCACACAAGTTCCACTATACTAACTAACTATGCCAAGTAATTGCTTGGGGTTATATTGAAAATACAATAGTAGTTAAGTAGGATGAATTTCAACAGTGAGTGAAGTTTGGACTAATATGACTAATTTGTTTATGATAAGTTACTAAAAGGGAAAGTTGGATTGCCTCTGCAGCTTTAAATCATCCTGCTGTCTCTGGTGGACCTATTGGGCTAGGTGCTCCTTCAAATCCTATTCCAGGTAGGACTATTTTGTTTGGTAAAATAAACAAATAAAAAGAACCTGATATAATGAAGATTATACTGTACCTAACTTTATAATGCATGTACTATGGCGCAAGAGTTGCCATCCTGAATTAAATGACATTAGTGAAAAAAGAAAAATACAAACCTGTTTGAGTTTCATTTCTAGCCTACCCCAACTTGTTTGGGACTAAAGGCTTGGTTGTTGTTGTTGTACAAACCTGTTTGAGTTTCTAACACAGTTTTTTTACTCCATGTGTAGTATCAGGTGGTCCTATTGGGCTTGGTGCTCCTACTAATCCTGGTAAGGTTTTCCTTGATATAAAAGAGATGAAAATAAAATAAAAGGTTGATAATTATAAACGCACACATGCAAAAGAAAGAAACTGAAAAAGGAAAGTGAATAAACAAACTATAATTCAAACTATAATTGTTGCTGAAAACACCAGTCATAACTGCTATAGTTCTATTATATTATTTTCTTCATTTGATTTGGTATTATTTGGTGATTAACATATAGCTCAATTGCTGAAGAGAGCGCCTCCAACTGGTTTTCCTGCGGCTGATTATCAAGCAGGAGATTCTTCTGAACACTCTAACAAGCGAATGAGACCTATTGGGGTTTCTGAGGAGGTGTGTGTTTTTATTTTGATTCTTTTTAATTTTTCTTACTCTTCAGTTAACAAAATACTAGAATATAGTACTGTACCATATCAGGGAGCTTTGAGAGCTTGTTTTGTGCTTATTTATGTTTTATTTAATGTCTTCATGTTTGCCTTTACATTTGCGTTATTTAGTTTCACTTCTGATGATAAAGTGAGGTATTAGGTACATCATATCAAGAAACTATTATTTAAAATGCTTGCAACTCTGTAAAGCTCTTCAAGCAATTTTTAATGGCACAATGACTATTTGAAACCCTTTGTGAATACAAAAACAGGGTAATTTGGCAGTGAATATTACTCCAGCAAGTTACCCACAGAGCAGTCACAACCAGGCGATGTATGCCCCCCCTGTCCCGGAAGACATACCCAAGACGGTAGTTCGCAACCTTATTCAGGGATCAAATCCAATGAGCATGGATTTTCATCCTGTCAACCAGACTATTCTTCTTGGTAGGCTTTAACCTCTCTGTCTCTATACAGAACTGGTACAACAGTAGGTAAACTGGAAGAGGAGCATGAGATGAATTTAGGGTTAATGCCCCACTCATGCCTCATATCCTTATCTTTGTTTTGAATGTCCAAACAGTCACTGTTTTTGGATGGTCCAGAATCTTCTGAAAAACTGGAAGGGAAGCATGAGATGACTTTAGGTTTTGTTTGATTTATCACGTGATGATTATATTGACAAGATCGTAGTTGTGGTACCAGGGGCAATTTGAAATCATGCATATATTGGAGTAGAAACTTAGTATGAGAACTTGGATGATTTGAAAGAAGAGCACATTGAATGTTTTAAAAATGCAACTTTTTGTTGCTAGTGAAGGCATCTTGAGCTGTAACATTTTTGTATTATTTTTTTCCCTTCTTGATGTATATAGTTGGTACAAATGTGGGAAATATCGGACTTTAGGTTGAGGAGCATGAGATGAATATCGGACTTTAGGTTGAGGCACATTGAATATTTTTTTCCCTTCTTGATCTATACAGAACTGGTACAACAGTAGGTAAACTGGAAGAGGAGCATGAGATGAATTTAGGGTTAATGCCCCACTCATGCCTCATATCCTTATCTTTGTTTTGAATGTCCAAACAGTCACTGTTTTTGGATGGTCCAGAATCTTCTGAAAAACTGGAAGGGGAGCGTGAGATGACTTTAGGTTTTGTTGATTTATTACGTGATGATTATATTGAAAAAGATCGTAGTCGTGGTGCCAGGGGCAATTTGAAATCATGCATATATTGGAGTAGAAACTTAGTATGAGAACTTGGATGATTTGAAAGAAGAGCACATTGAATGTTTTAAAAATGCAACTTGTTGCTAGTGAAGGCATCTTGAGCTGTAACATTTTTGTATTATTTTTTTCCCTTCTTGATGTATATAGTTGGTACAAATGTGGGAGATATCGGACTTTGGGATGTGGGTACGAGGGACAGATTGGTTTTAAGGAACTTTAAAGTGTGGGAACTTTCACAGTGCTCCATGGCCTTACAGGTACGTATTCCCATCAAGTTGCTCTACCTGATTTTGGCATTTACACTTTGTTTGGATTGATGGGTAGTGGAAGGGAGCGAAAGAAAATTTCATAATTGATTCTTGTTTGGTTGCAATTTTAATGATAGGAGGGTAAGGTTATATGGAGGTTACTCTTTTTAACCTCTTTTAACCTCTTAATACTAATATTTTGTTTCTCTCCTAATTGGAGTGTAACGGGGGTTAACAAGACGAACCAAACAAGAGAATGGAAAATTCCATAGCCTTCCAAGTTCCTTCCCCTTCACCTTGTGTGAATTATATTATTACTATGTTGTAGGGAATTGTAATTTCTTGGCTTATTTGGTGTTTTTTGTAGAACCTAATGCATAATTAAGCTAAGATGTCATCTTTCTTGATGGTGTCAGGGGAGGGGTGGGGGTCTGTACTCCTTTTTTTTTTTCGTATTGTGTTTAATCTGAATACATATCATGAATAATTGTTTGACAGATTATGCAATCAAATTTCAGGGTTCCCTTGTTAAAGATCCAGCAGTGTCTGTCAACCGTGTGATATGGAGCCCCGATGGATCTCTCTTTGGTAAGCTTCTATGTTTCTATGTGAATCCATGGATCCTTAAGACTGATGTGGTGCTCTCTTCCTTTTGCATAAAGGTGTTTTTTAAATATTTTGTCTTACTTGGCTGTGGTTCCCCGATTTTAGAAACTTTCAGTGTATCTATTCAGAAATTTCTCTACCTATTCAACAGGAAATATCCCTGAAAAGTTTATTATATATTCTTTTGTCAAGTCTCTAATAGGAAATGCAGAAGTTGTGAAATACATTAGGTTTTTTTTTTTTTTTGATTTGTGCGAAATACATTAGTAAACACAAGCAATGAGATGTTGCAGATGAGGGTTTGTGTTAAGGTCTTAGTGTTAGTAGTTGAGAATGACAAATTTAGGGCATGCATTAAAATTTGCTGGGTTTCATCGAAAAATCTGTATTATTTTAATAAATCTTAGACAGCACTTTAAGTGTATAAAATTTACCTTACCCTGACTGTAATGTAACTATCTGTTGTAATACAGGTGTCGCTTATTCGAAGCATGTTGTACAAATATACTCATATCATGGCAGCGGTGATATTAGACAACACTTAGAGGTATGCTTTCTTGGTAGGCAATGACTTTAAAGAAGTCTGGATTAAAAAATTATTCAAGTGCATATTCAAATCAAAAGCCAGAGCTCAAGTAAAAATAAAAAATAGGCAACAAAAGATTAAAAAAAAGCAAGAATCTGATATCCAATATACTACCATATGGAACCAGTGTAGTTGAATTGATTTAAACCCTACCTGAGGTGGTTTGTATGAAATAAGCTGACCAAATTTGATCCAAATCTGATATCCACTTGAACTGAGATTCTTTCCATAGTTGATTCCTTTATCTTTTCTGCCTCCTTTTGGTATTGAGTTGTAACAGATAGATGCTCACACCGGGGGTGTAAACGATATATCATTCTCTCACCCTAACAAGCAGCTGTGTGTAATAACCTGTGGAGACGACAAAACAATCAAGGTCTGGGACGCGACGAGCGGGGCCCGGCAGTATGTTTTTGAAGGGCATGATGCTCCTGTTTACTCTGTCTGTCCCCACCACAAGGAGAACATCCAGTTCATTTTCTCTACGGCCTTGGATGGCAAAATAAAGGCGTGGTTATATGACAATTTGGGGTCTCGGGTTGATTATGATGCACCCGGGCATTGGTGCACCACCATGGCTTATAGTGCTGATGGCACCAGGTCAGTATTTAATACAAGTAATGCCGCCAAAATAAGAAATATGACATAGGTCACTATAATTCATGGAAAAATCACCTATATCTTTTTGTTTCAATTACCCTAATTGAGAAACAAAAAACAGGGAGAAAAAGGAATAATTTGGGCAACTTCCTGAAAAGAAGAGGAAATGAGGGGGTATAAAGGGTATTTTCAAGTCTTTTATGGGAATAATCAATTCATGGAAAAATCACCTATATCTTTTTGTTTGAATTACCCAAATTGAGGAAAAAAAGGAGAAAAAGGAATAATTTGGGCAACTTCCTGAAAAGAAGGTTAATGAGGGGTATAAAGGGTATTTTCAAGTCTTTTATAGGATATATGTGATGTTTTCTATATTTCTTGCATTCTAGACTTTATCTTAAATACCAAATATAGATATATTATCTAGTTTAACTGAAAAGTTTCATACTTCTCATCCTCTTCTTTTTTGTTATTATTATTATTATAGGTTGTTTTCTTGCGGGACAAGCAAGGAGGGGGAATCATTTATAGTGGAGTGGAATGAGAGTGAGGGGGCAGTGAAGAGGACATATCAGGGCTTCAGAAAGAGGTCCCTTGGTGTTGTTCAATTTGATACCACTAAAAACCGGTACCTAGCAGCTGGAGATGAGTTTGTGATCAAGTTTTGGGATATGGACAACACTAATCTGCTCACAACTCTAGATGCTGAAGGTGGCCTCCCGGTATGATTTTTTTTTTTTTTTTAAACCAATAATTACATGCTATTGTTAGAGTGAGGCTATGGTGCTATGCATAGCACCAATGGCTAGTGTACTACGGCTCAATATGGTACTTTTTAAAATCCTAACGGTCGATCCGAACTGTTCAATGTGATATCCATATGAATATGTACTTGCAAACTAAATTTTATATTTTTTTGAATTTTTTTACTATTTTTTTAGATAGGTAGAAAAATCAGTGTTTTCTGAAAATTCTGGACCATCAAAATTCTACCTATCTAAAAAAATAGTAAAAAAATTCGAAAAAATATAAAATTTAGTTTGCAAGTACATATTCATATGGTTATCACATTGAACGGTTCGGATCGACCGTTAGGATTTTAAAAAGTACCATATTGAGCCGTAGTACACTAGCCATCCGTGCTATGCATAGCACCATAGCCTCACTCCTATTGTTATGTGCTTTCAAGTATCGGTTTTGCTTTATTGACCACATAATTATTGCATATCTGATATATGGGACTGATCTGAGGAATTGCAGAGCAGAGTTTTTTTTTTTTTGTTACAAGAAATTTAAGTATAAGAATACTTGGTTCAGTTCAGATTGTAAACCTTTTTTACTTTTTTCTGCATATTTTTTTCATTTTTTGGCCCTGATTGAGGCTTAAAGATCAAGTTCAGTTAAAAAGTAACATAAGAGTGAATTTTATCTGGTACACTGCACTTGTTAGTTCCATTACTGTTTTATAACATGTACGAGGCAGTACTTTCTCGAGATGGCGCAATGCTTATGTATGCATTGCGGTTTATTCAAACAGGCCAGTCCAAGAATACGCTTCAACAAAGAGGGAACACTATTGGCTGTGTCTACTCATGAAAATGGTATAAAGATATTGGCAAATGCTGATGGATTGCGACTAATACGCACCTTTGAAGGACAAAGCAGACAATTTGATGCTTCCAGGGCAATTTCGGAATCAAATACTAAGGTAGCATTAATTGCGATTTTGCCCCTTTATTGTTTCTTGATATCATACCATACCTAAACCTACTTGTATTATTATATTCACAGCCTATAGTGAATCCATTGGTGGCAGCTGCTGCTGCTGCTGCAGCATCTGCCGGGGCTTCGACAACTGGAGCACCAAATACTCCTCAGACACCAGTCTCTGCATTGGTTAGTTCTTTCTTTTTTGTTCTTTTCTCCAAGTTTAATTTTCTTTATTGTTTCATTCACAATATGATATGCCCGCATGGAATTCATACTGACCGGATAAAAAAATGAGAGATAACAGGTTGTTGTGTATGCCTCTCATCTCATCATATATTTTAATCAGGTTTGATTTAGCAGGATGTTAGGAATAGTAGGCTATGGTTGGCAGGCTATATTAAGGAGGAAGAATTTAGTATTTGGTATAGGTTATTTTAGGAGTTGTCATTTATAGGTTTCTCTTTTTAGAGATGTCATTTCTGACATATCCTTGAAAAACCTCTTTAGAAACCCTAACACAGGCTATACTGTAGTCTTAAATATCAGGTTTCATCAATAAGATGATAAAAACTTTTAAGATAAACTCTTTTGAAAAATCCGTAGCAACTCTAGATAAAGTCTTTTGTTTCTTTTTTATGATCTTGTCTTATTAATTTCATTGTTTAAATTTTCACTGACATCGGTAAAATTGAACAGAATGGGGATATGAAAGGCATGGTAGACATAAAACCCAGAATAGTTGAAGATGCATCTGACAAGTCTAAGATGATGTGGAGGCTTACCGAGATCAATGAGCCTGCTCAGTGCCGATCTCTTAGGCTCATGGATAATTTGAGAACAAGCAAGGTAACACAAATTTAAAGAGAAACAAAAGATCCACGAAAGTATTAGATCCTCTTGTTAAGTTATCAAATTGAAATGTTCTCTTGGAAATTCTGGTACCACATTGTATTGTGTGATCAGCACTGGTATGAACCACCGCATGGTATATGTCTAAATGAAGTTTTAAATTGCAGATCTCAAGATTGATTTATACAAACTCTGGCGTGGCTCTTTTGGCCTTAGCTTCAAATGCCATTCATCTCCTCTGGAAATGGCCACGTAATGATAACAACCCTAGTGGAAAGGTAACACCGATTGTGACCATGTTTGTTACAAAGAGCGATTAATTGCTTATACATGACTTATGCAACCCAGTACACACCATATGGGTATTAATTAATGAAGAATCTGGTGATTTCTCTTATTTCTTTTAAAAGCAATAAATGCCTGTTTCCATTGATCAACATAAATAAAACCGATAGCAGTTCCTACTGGTGTGAGACAACAAACCCTATATGACACCCCCCCATCCTAACTTATTGGTGCACTGGTACCAGCCAAACCCAAGCACGGAAACACAATCCTCTACCAGAAAATCTGGTTAATTCAGTTGAAAAAAAATGCAACTCAGTCCTCTTTTTTTACAAATGATCACCCATGCAAAGTAGTCACATCTAGTTATTGAATGCAAGATATTCAGGGCAGGAAAAAGGAAAAAAAAAAAGAGTGTTTTCCAATAGTGATTGATACTGACCAGTATATAATTCGTGGTGTTTAATTTTGTTCTTTTTTGTGAACCTTTCAAATTTGAATTTTCAATATGTAGGCAACTGCTGGGGTAACACCACAATTGTGGCAACCACCGAGTGGCATTCTTATGACGAATGACGTAACCGATTCGAATCCTGAGGATGCTGTGCCATGCTTTGCCTTGTCGAAGAACGACTCTTATGTCATGTCAGCTTCTGGTGGAAAGATTTCTCTCTTCAATATGATGACCTTTAAGGTACATATAGTCTATACCAGGGTTAATTTCACTGGATAATGATACTATTATTTACTGGAACAGTCAATTTTTTTTTTTATTTATCGTTTATTTTTTTTGGTTTTTCGTGGTGTTTCTATTATTTAGTTGCTTCTAAAAGGATTCTTTAGATTTTTGTTGTACTTCAGTGGATACAGGAGCCAAGACTTTGTTTTAAAATTTATTTAAGCTATGTTTTGCATTTTTGTTACATTTTAAGCACATTGCTGAGAGTTGCCTTGGCTCCTAGTAGGTATAGCACAGATATATGAACCAAATTGATAAAATTGAAAATAACAAGAGGAATATTAATATTAATTCACATATGCTTTTGTTTACAGACGATGACTACCTTCATGCCGCCTCCACCAGCTGCCACTTTTCTAGCATTCCACCCGCAAGACAATAACATAATTGCCATTGGAATGGATGACTCCACCATTCAAATTTACAATGTCAGAGTTGATGAGGTTGTTGCATGTTACCTTATTTCGTGTGTTTAATTAAGGTTTTGAACTTTGATCCAGGCTCAATTGAGATTTTAAGACCTTAGTTCTGATGTGAAATAACATTTTATTGTTCTTGGATAGCTTTTGAAAGAAATCTTTGAATACATAAACTGAAAAGTGAAAATGTGGTGACATTTGGATCTAATATTGCTTCCTTCTTTTCTTAGGTAAAAAGCAAACTGAAAGGCCACTCAAAGAGAATCACTGGTCTTGCCTTCTCCAATGTGTTAAATGTGCTTGTTTCCTCTGGAGCAGATTCTCAGGTTCCTATACAAGCTCTTTACACCAAACAGTCTAATGTTTATATTATTTGAATATTAGTATTTTAGTCAAATAGCTGACTTTTGCTCCTTTACATGGTTTTTTCCCGAAAACAATAGTGAAAGAAACGTGGACACAGCTCACTAGCTTCTTGCTTGGCCAAATTACCCGAAGAAATATGGAAGAAAATAAAAATAACATCTGCTTATATAAGCAATCTATATAAAAAAAATTCAATTGATCAAGTAAACAAATTTTCTAGGTTTTTATTCTAACTTAGATATGACTCTTGGACATGAAATAAACAACGCTAGACACGTAGTTCATGTACACCAAAACAAAAGGTGCACAATGTGGCACTCTTAAAATGTATTGAAATTTTTTGTTGCAGATCTGTGTGTGGAGCACTGATGGATGGGAGAAGCAAAGGAGCAAGTTTCTACCAAACCCGCAAAGCCATTCTGGATCCAACTTGTCTGACACACGGGTCCAGTTCCATCAGGACCAAATCAATTTCCTTGTTGTTCATGCGAGTCAGATTGCCATCTATGAGACCACCAAGTTAGAGTGTCTTAGACAGGTAACCATCGTACTATGGTACTATGCATAGCGTAGATTGGTCCGTACTACGGATCAATATTTTTGTATTCAAAGTCTAAATTGTCGATCTGAACCGTTCAACGTGATTTTCATATGAAAATTTTCATTTTTTTAGAATTTTTTGTACTTTTTTTTAAATAGGTAGAAAATCACTACTTTTGAATGGTCTAGAATCTTTAGATCAAGCGATTTTCTACCTATCTAGAAAAATAGTAAAAAAAATTCTTAAAAAATGTAAAATTTGATCTACAGGTACGTTTTCATATGGAGAACATGTTGAAACGGTTCAGATCGATTGTTTGAATTTGGAAAATGGTGATATTGATCCATAGCACGGACCAATATGCGATATGCATAGTACCATAGCCTCACTCTTAGCTTAAAGGAAAAATGAATTTATACTATTAAAATTTGCTTAAATTTCAGTCCTGAGGGCCGAAACAGTTAGTGTTTTGCAACTACTTTCAAGTAGAACCAGTTATGCATTTCATGTAGAATTGATCTGAAATGAAACTTCAGAGCTGAAGTGATACCTGATTACGCCCAAGTCAGATTTAGTATACTTTTAACATTGCAACCATACACAAGACATGATTAGGATAGTCAATGTGTGTTAAGTATGTAACTTTGGTTGATTTTTAGAAATCTTATTGATTTTTTTTACTTCTTGTATTAGTGGGTCCCACGAGAAAACTCAGCACCGCCTATATCACATGCGACTTTCTCATGTGATAGCCAGTTGGTGTATGCAACATTTGTGGATGCCACTGTGTGCATTTTTAGTGCTTCCAATCTCAAGCTTAGATGCCGTATCCTCCCTGCCGCTTACCTTCCTCCCAATGTCAGGTATTGCTTAGTGCAAACTACAAAAATATTATTAATTTTTTGTAAAACAAATTGGTAGAAGAGGTATCTTAGTTTATATCTATTGCTAGTTTTTTTTTTGTTAGCCTCTTCCCATTTTTTTTTGTTTTTATTCCTGAGAACACCTTTCTGACTACATGAGTCCGGAATTAATATTTTTCACATCTTAAGCTGGCGCCTCTTTGCATAAAGCCTTCTTTCATTTTCTATACTGAACCGATTTTCACTGGACATAAATTTGGTATAGGAAAAGAAAATAGCGTTCTTGTTATCTTGGGATGAAGAGTTATAAAGCCTGATATTTCTTGATCCAAGTTATTTGAACTTTTACCATGTGAAAACAATGAAAGAAATGTATAATTTAAAAAAAAACCCACCTTACAATTTGTGCTTATATTTCCATTTCGCTTGTTTCCTGAATCCTGATCAATACAAGGCCTATTCTAATATTCATATTTATTCTTTTTACATATCATATTATTTATATATTTTTTTTTGTTCCAGCCCAAATGTCCATCCTCTTGTGGTTGCAGCACACCCACTTGAGCCGAACCAATTCGCAATTGGGCTCACTGACGGAGGAGTTCATGTGATAGAACCTCTTGAGTCAGAAGGGAAGTGGGGGGCGGCCCCACCGTCAGAGAACGGGTCTTCCAGTAGCCTACCACCAAATGCAGCACAAACTCCTGGGGCCTCCTCGTCAGAGCAACCACAGAGATAAAAACGATAGAAGACTAAGGCTTTTATTTAGTTAACCTTTTATTGCTTAATTTTTGTTTCTTCTCTCTCTCTCTTCTCCTTTCTTTGTCCAACTTTGGTGCTTGAGCAGTTGCTAACCAAGGTATGTATCTTTTTTTAGATGGTTATTTTAAAATATTATAACAAGTTGGGAAAACTTTGAAAAAATAGAAGTTTGTATCCAAATTAGAAAATTGGTAATTTCATGTCCTTAGTCGTGATGACTGTTTCATACCGGTTTGATGAAAATAAAATCTACAATGGTAAAAGAAAAAAAATATGAAAATGTTTCCTTCTGATGCAATGCACAAATATGGTGAAATTAAGTTAAAAGGACAATAAAATAGGGAAATATGTATTATGCAAGTGAGGCTACGGTACTATGCATACCGCAGATTGGTCCGTATTACGTATCAATATTTTCATTTCCGAAGTCCCAAATAGTATATCTACATATGAAAATGTACTTGCAGACTAAACTTTACATTTTTTAGAATTTTTTACTATTTTTTTTAGATAGGTAGAACACTACTTTAGAATGGTCTAGAATTTTAGATCAAGTGAATTTCTAAATATCTAAAAAAATAGTAATATTTAAAAAAAAATGTAAATGTGATCTTCAAGTACATTTTTATATGGATATCACATGAACGGTTCAGATCGATTGTTTGACTTTGAAAATGGATATATTGATAAATAGTACGGACCATTATGCGCTATGCATAGTACCATAGCCTCACTCATCATGTAATGTATTAGTAGCTTCTCTCCTTGGGAAAATTAAAAGTTTTTTTTTTTATTATGGTGCAGCTGTGCTTGAACAATAAGTTATCCTCTCTCTCTCTCTCCAGTAGAAGTCGAAGATGGGTTAGATATTTTAGACATCATCAGTAGATCAGAGTTTTTACATTCTCCATCTCTATTTTAACTGTCTTCTTGCCTGGTTGAATATATTTCATGGCATCAAGGCAAGGAATTGTTAGCACCAGTTGCTAGTTCATGCAAATCTGTGTTTATCATCTGTGCTTGTCAGATTGTGAGGGTTCTCTTTGGCTTGGATATATAGTCTTTGTATGTTTAATTGTATCTTTTAAAAAAAAAGGCAGCTCTTTTACCTTTGTACTCATCTTCTTGTTAACAGTATCATTGTTAGTTAACATCTTGCATTATAAATTTTACTAGAAAAAGAGTGAATTTGAATATCAAGTATATTATGCTATTTGTTTTTCTTAATTTACTTTGTATATGTAATCAATATCGGAATTAGTGGGTAGATTTAAGATGATTTTTGTTGGATATTTTTTATTTTCATTAATTCGCTTTTTTATAGCCTAAATGGGAAACCAAATTATGAGTTTGCACATGTAATCAGGTCGAATGAAAGGGAATAAAAATTAATGATCACTAGGAAACAAATGAAAGAAAAACTAAATTGTTCATGTATAACTCTACAATGATGTGATAAATAATTTTTCAATGTTTTTTTCCGAACATTTTGTTAAATAAGTGGCCTAATTGCCTCCTTTTATCCTGGCCAACAATATAACAGAAAAAGTAAAATTCTTGAAGTGATACAAAATACTTAAACCCCTCAAGATATCCTAACTTTAACTTTTTTATTTTTTTATTTTGTGCGATTTTCTCCTCCCGTGCACCTTTTATTAATTTTGTTGGTTCAGGTTTTGGGCAGTTTAGGTGTCATCAGCTTACAGTTTGAGAAGGAAGCAATAATTAGATAAATTGGTACCATTATCCAAATATTTTGTAACCTTAAAAAAGAAGAAATTGTACCACATCGTTGAATATTCATAAAATTATAAAAAAAAGGAACAAAAATAATGAAAATTAAGCCTGTTAGGATTACTAGATGAATATGCACAGTTTGTAGTTCAAGGTTCTATGGTGAAAACCTTAGGGACAAAATTGGAAAAGAAAATTCCCATTGAAAGCTGCTCTGATAGTTTGATATAAATTTTACTGCTAAGTGAACGCAAGAGAAATGCATGATTATATAAATTGTATGGCTGCCTAACCTCACAAAATTGTCTTGACATATGTACTAAACATATATGACTGGTTTCTTTTCATTTATGGAATGATATATTAATATCCCACCATATTTTTACTACAGTTAGAATTATTAAAACAAAAAACAAAAAATGAATAAAAAAGGAAAAAAAAGAAAGAAATTTTAGTGTCCATCCAACTTTTGTGTTACTTATTTTGGAAATAAATTAAAAAAATTAAACTAAATTTACATATATAAATTTAGTGTACATCAAATTTAAATCAATCTAAAAATAAGCATTCATAATATCCACAAATAAGTTGATTTTGCTTCATATTATTTTTGCATTCAACATCTCTTAAAATTTTTTTTTTTTTTTTGGGAATTACAGTAAAAGACAGTAAATGCTGGCGCCAGATTAGGATTAGGAGAAAAGATGCGTGTGGAGGTGGCATTTCGTCTAAAAAAAGATTGCCAAATTTAGCACAAATTAATAGAGATCTGATTAGAACTAAATTTATACTTGATCCAAATTTACCAAACCTATTTCTCAACCAACGCCTTTTTTGTCTCCTCTCCTCCTTTTTCTCCTCCGTAATTTATTCCTATATAATATTAAATTGATATTTATTCACATTTTTATAATTATGCCATCCACCACCTCCTCCTCCTCTACCTTCTCTCATTCTTTCTCTCACAACCTCGTCACCTCGCCATCTTCCTCTTCTCCGTCAATCGACATTCCCTCTCGAGATGCAAATTCAATCGTTCATGTGAATGTTAATGCGGTCACTCCACATGACCTTCCCCTCTCGGCTCCTACTACGCCTATTTCGTCTGCGTGCGCCGCGTGCAAGTATCAGAGACGCAAATGTGGACCGCAGTGCATGTTGGCGCCGTACTTTCCGCCAGAGCGGCAAAGTGACTTCCAGAATGCACACAAGCTCTTTGGCGTAAGCAATATTGTCAAGAAGCTGCGCCAGTTGTCAGCACCTGACCGCCAGAAGGCCGTCAACACGATGGTGTATGAGGCGAACATGCGCGCTGAAAACCCGTCTGGTGGCTGCTACCATATCATCAAATATTACGAGGAAGTTATCAGGAACATGGAGGTAGAGCTCAATACCATCCAGGGTGAAATCAACAAGTTCCGAGTTAACCAATGCAATTTCGAAACCAATCAGCACGATATCGATCAACCATATCCTGGTCCGTATAAAATTAATTAAAGAGTATATTCCTTTCTTTAATTTCTTGATGTTCTTTTTACAATTTTCATAGTTGTCAATATTATCTTTATTTTAATGAAACCTCTTTGGTTCTAATTTAGGAATGCTCAAGTTCAACTGCATGCATGCAACAACCCCACAACCTGAATTCCATGCCAAAAGGACCATAATTAGTATACCATTTTATATGATGCCATTATATATATTGATGGTGCACATCTTTGTATTATCATTATGTATATGCACAACATATATATATATTTATATAATCTTAGTTTATTTGTTGGTGAATAATGAGTACAGATCAGAGTCAGTCGAGCTTCGTATCGTTGGATGACATAAACCCGAGTCAGAATAAGTTTCAAAACCAAGTGCAGGAGCAACGGTTACACAACTACTTTTATTTCAACGACAACCAAACAAACGGGAAGAATAACAACAATGGTGATATAGGAGGCCTTGATATCATGACATGCAATTATGTGAATAATAATCACAATTATAATGCGGAGCAGCAGGAGCAGGAGCAGGATCAGGATGAATTACGACCGTTTATGGATATCTTACCGATTTGTTCTGACAATGAGGAGGAAGAAGAAGAGCTGCTTTGCAAGAGCAGTGTTGATTTGCCATCTCTTAATTCACAGCTTGACACATCCACACAGTGCAGTTTAGGGTTAGGGTTCTCTGATTTTTGATTCAATTTCACATTATTTTATTTTCAATGTTTATATATATATATATATAAGGTGGTGATACTAATTTGTGACATGACAAACACGCTTGTAAGAGGATTACAACACACACTGTTGATACTAATTTATATTTTTTTTGTATCACTTGACAGCCACTGTCAAGTTTAAAAAAAAAAATAAAGAGCATAATCCCTACCCTCTTTTTTTTTTTTTTCTGTGTTATTTGCTATTATTTCTTTTGGTGCATGTATTTAGTTGATTGATTTTCTTTGTTAAACTGATTTATTTATTATTTATGTTATTATTTTATTCATTGTAGTACTTATAATCTTTCCTTATCTTTCTTCAGAAAGATACTATTAATTTGCTATCAGCATGAATTTTGCAATTTGAATGCTACTAAAGATATTCCTTTTAAGATGAATTTGTTATATAATTAGTGGCACTAAGAATTACTTGGTAAATATTGTTACTAGAAACTGTGTCTATTGGAGATGGTTGTTTCCATCAATTTTTAAATTCACCTTAAAGACGTACTTAATCATATAACTTCATCAATTTTTAAATATACTTTTTGAAGTTTTGATGGAAAAATTAGAAATTATTGAACTTTTAGCAGAAAAGAATCTAAGATTTCACTTTTTTTTTTTTTGGGGTTAAAAGTCCGT
This sequence comes from Carex littledalei, assembly GCA_011114355.1. NCBI lineage: Eukaryota > Viridiplantae > Streptophyta > Magnoliopsida > Poales > Cyperaceae > Carex > Carex littledalei. The sequence goes on from CM022082.1 coordinate 5,737,550, forward strand.
AGGCAATTGCATTGATCGAAAGAGTTACAAACTAGCTGTTACACAAGATTAGACAACGAGTGTCTGTGAAAACATACAGTTATAAACAAACCAAAACGCACAAGGGTATGCGCATTCTGTTGACACACAATTGGATTATCGTTGCTTAATTGGAGTGATAGAAGCCTAGTGATTGTTGCCTCTGAATGCATATCACAGCTAAGAAGGCACTGAATCCAAACCGGACCGGGAACTGAATTAACCGGACCAAGACAGTCACCAATCAGCTGGGAAGACACTGGATCAAACTGGACTGGAAACTGAATCAACCAGCCCAGGACAGTCACCTCTAAGCAGAGAGAGAAGAGGAGAGGCAGAAGAAGAGGAGGCAGGAAACAACACAAAACATCACACAAACATACAAACCAAAAACGAAAGATATACCTACTGTACATAGACAGGAGACCACTCGCCCTTCCGTCACCGAAGAGGAGAAGGCACCCGCGACTGATCAATTACTTCAGGCCGATACCCAGTACGATGGGACAAGCTCAGGAAGAGGCGCCATGCCTTTTCTCTGTTAGTTTCGCCTCTGTTCGCCTTGTAGGTCGCATCGCTCAAGCGTGCCGCTTTTTTTTTTAAACTTTTCAGTTTTGAACGGAACATGAGGTCTAGTTCAAACAGCCACAGGCCCACAGCCCAAAGCAGCCCACAGACAAGAGAAATATCAGATATTAAGTTACAATTTTCAAGCAAAAGCAAATCCTTCTGAAAATCCAACTCAGATTGGTTTATATTTGGAGAAGAGAGGAGAAAAAAAAGACATCGTTAATAAATGAAATACAGAGAAGTATTTATGTTTTGGGCTTGGGCTTGGGCTCAAACCCAAGTTCTATTCATGGACCATCATTTCATACAATTTAAAGTAAGACATACCCATTGTCTATGTATGTTTAAGCATCAGGGGATGCAAGATTTTCATGAGGACAGAGTAAGAAAATATTGAATTGAATTTAAATAACTAATTGGGTTCAAACTCATTAGAATTCTAAGACCTAAAAATTCAATCTAACAATCAATCAAGGTTCAAAGACCTAAATTCATCTAAAATTAGAACTCAGGGTAGAGCAGTTATTTTTTCAAGGTGGAGCAAAATTCCCAAAGTCGGATTTTTGAAAATTATTTATGAAATTCTAGGGTAGGACAACTGTCCTACCCTGCAAAATGCTAGATCCTCCCCTGGAAGCATGGAACGTTGGATGGACATCATATCAAAATCGGTCCATACCTTGTTGGAATCGTCCGTTTCGCTTCAAGATCCGTAAACACTGGATTTACATAAATTTTGAAGCGTCACACAGAAATATTGAAACGGCACATATAAAATTTGAAACAAATCTAACAGTTCTAACCCGACATCGTATCGATTTCGGTCTCCTACCTACAATAGCTAGTACAAGTACCCACATGTAACCCACACGGATTGGGACACAACTGTCATATATGGGCGTACCATAACATGTTATGGGTAATCATTAATTAGTAGTTAAAATCACATGTATATATTTAATTTACATGCCCCACTTGGACCATGCTTTTTGATATAACACTGTTAGTCGGTGACTGTAGTCTTGTTAGGGGTGAAAACGGTATGGATAATATTCGATACGGATTTGTATTTGAAAAGTTAGATGTGGATATCCGATATCTGAATATTCGTGTGGATATGAATATTGATATGTAAGCTTGGGACTTATATTGTTTATTGGTTGAGAACAAAAGTTGAACTCTAAGAGGTAGAATCTGCCGTTGTTCCTCAGTAGCTCAGTGGTAGAGCGGTCGGCTGTTAACTGAATATTTCAATTATCTGTATCCGAATAGTAGATATATATCATATATTTTAATATATATTATGAAAAAAATTATTATTTCACTATTAAAATTAGATAAATATTATGAACTTTGGTATTTTTTAATATTATTTTAATAAATATCTGATCTGATCTGTATCCGTATCCGGAAAATTAAAAAGTAATATGGATATGGTTTTACCACTATCTGCTCCGTATTCGCTCTGTTTTCACCTCTAAGTCATGTGCATATATAATTTCAGATTAATTTTAAACTTTATATTTTTGTAGATGATAGAATCAAAGCTTTCTAATTTTAATTATTCACAAAAAAATCTCTAAAAATAGATCAAGTACATACAATAATAAATTATTCATTCTTTTGGTCTATTTGTTATTTTAGTTCTATTTATATGAAACAATTTATTTCACATAAATAGTAAAAGAAGGCTATTAGTGCCAAACAATATTTAATTAAAACAGCGGCAAATGTGAACGATATATATAGAGGTTAAAAATCTGTGCCACTCAATTTTTTTTTTTTTTCCTTTTTCTCTTCTTTTACAATTGACTTATTTATCTATTCAGAGCTGATAATTATATCTCCAGAAATTTTTTTATTTACCATCTCTAAAAAAAATTTATTTAACTCTATTTTCTGAAAAATTCCATATTTAATTATCAGGACCATTGTTTGAAACTGCAGTACTGGCATTGCATTTAGTATCACACTGAGTGCATTAATTTGGTACCGCAGTTTTTAAACTATGGTACCGTTACAAACTGCGGTCCTGGTAAATTATAATTTTTTTTAGAAAATAGAATTAAATATTTTTTTTAAAAATGGTAAAGAAAAAAATTTCGGCAATTATATCTCTATCTTGATTCCAATCATGCGCTCCAGAAGATTCTGGATGCATATTTTTTTTCATACAGATATTAAAATGAAAATTGAAAAATATTTTCTTCTGACTAGTTGACACACATATAGACAAAATGAAAATTGAAAAATATTTCTACCTGCTTCAATTAAAAACATGTTTCCCATTAATCAGGGACGGATGTAATTAGTTGTCACCAAGTCATTCTATAAATATAAATACTATCAAATTTATGTTTTATCTTTTTTAATTTTAAAAAATGTTTATATAGTTAAGTCTCTTCATATGTAAAATGCTAAATATGTAGCTGTAGTTTAGTGACTAGAATTGAAAAAAATGCATGCATCAATGCAAGTTCTAATTTCAGCTCAATAAATTAATTTTGTAATTTGTATATGCATTAATATTTTTAAACCCTCCGTAAAATAAAATTACACTGTATATTTAATTTTTCAACTTCTTTTTATGGAGGATTTAAAAATATTAATGCATATACAAATTACAAATTTAATAAACCAAGACCAATTTATAATTTTTCAATTTTCAGGAGACTTAACGCTCTGTCTATACCACTATGTTTTGCCCTTAGCCAATTATTTCTGATTATGATCGATTATTTTCGATTATTTTCAATTAATTATTTTTGACGGTACTCTGTCTGTCCGACGAGCGCATACTGTTATTTACAACACTGATTTGAACCAATCGCTATGGGTACAAGAAATAATTAATTGCTTTTATTTATTTTTTAATTTTAATTATAGACTTGTTTCTAAGTCACTTGTATGTTAATTATTCCACAAATCTAGGAAGCAAAACCTTTATAATATTAATTGTTTCGGGGTCATGCATGCATGTCTAGATATAAATAAATGATTTAGTTGATCGGACAATGCATGATTTCCTCTCTGTTTGATATTTCTCATAAATAATTGTTTTGAAGCAAATTATACAAATTGGTCCTTGTGGTATTATTGATTTTTCTAAATTTAGCATTTTAGTACTTAAAGTTCATGACTCGGATATCTTAAACATCCATTAAAAATTTAATATTTTCATCCATTGGATTAGCATTGGAAATAGTGTTGATGGTACAAAAATTAATATTATAATTAATTAACTTATCCACAATTAATGACGCATATTGATTTTGTGGATAATTTGAAAAATATATTTATATATCTTATTATTAACATCATCATGACAGTAATGCTAATATGAAAATATTCATTTAACTTTTTTAAAAATTCCTTGTGATATTCATTTAACTTGCTAAATAGCAACAACAATAATAATGCAACCAATTACTTGATACAAATTATAAATTCTAAAAACTAAAATGATACTTTTAAAATTTTAAATACTAATATAAAAAGTAAGAAATAATTAAGGACTAAATATGTAATTACTCTTCATGTTAACATGTTGATAGTTTTTGACCCTTGAAGGCGTGGAGTTACAATTAATTTCATGTACCCCCCTCAAAAACATCAATATTACATATTTCCCCCTCAAAAGTTCAGAATATCATATTAACCTTCAAAATTATGAAAACTCATCACATATTTACCCATATATGATATTATGAATTTTGAGGGGAAAAATATGTAATAGTGAAGTTTTTGAGGGGATACATGAAATTCCTCCCAAAAATTATTGGGAGCAAAAAGTAGGTACATGAATAATTGTTTTTTTTTTTTTTATAATCATAGGCTTGTTTCTAAGTCACTTGTATGTTACAAATCCAGATAACTAAACCTATTGGATATTAATGATTCGGGGCCATGCCTAGATCTAAAATTATGTTTTCACCTGTTTAACTTAATTAGTATAGCAAATGATGTGGATATTGATTAAGTGTCGATTAAAGACAATAAAAAATTAATTAATATTATTAATTTATTATCTACATTGACGTGTATCGATTAAGTAGATATATATATACTAATAGTGAGGCTACGGTACTATGCATATCACATATTGGTATGTACTATGGATCAACATCTTAATTTTCAAAGTCCAAACAATAGATCTGAACCGTTCAACATGATTTTCATTTAAAACTGTACCTATAGATCGATCAGGCTTTACATTCTTTATAATTTTTTACTACTTTTAATATTGGTAGAAAATAACTTGATCTAAAGATTTCAGATCATTCAAAATTAATGATTTTTTACATATCTACAAAAATAGTTATTTAATTTAGAATTTAATATGCAAGTACATTTCATATAAAAATCACATTCAACATTTCAAAACGGCTATTTCAAATTTAAAAATGGAAATAATGATCTGCAGTACAGTCCAATCTGCATTCTAACATAGTACCATAGCCTCACTCATATATATACTCCGTACCGTCAGAATAATTAGAAAAAAAGATATTTATACATCTTATTATTGATATCGATCAATCTGATAAAGATGCATGCTAACGTGGTTTTTTATTTAACTTACTAATTAATTAGCACCAAATTAAGAACCAGTCTATGATCTAGTGACAAAGGTACTGATATGAAGGTCATGAGTTCGAAATCCGAATGTGAGAATTTTTTTATTGTAATAACAAGAATATGGAATTTGAAAGTTTGACCTTTTTCTCTATCTTTCCTTTAATTAATAAAAATAATAATAGAGGAGGGATCCAATTACACTATTATGGTGACACATCTTGACGCCAAATGTTTATAAGTACTTATTTTTGCGATTCCAAAATTCAAACAGTTGATCCAAACCGTTCAACATGATCTTCATATTAAAATGTGCATGAAAACCAAATTTTACATTTTTTGAATTTTTTTACTATTTATTTAGAATTTTTGAAAATCACTGTTTTTGAATGGTCCAGAATTGACTGAAAATAACAATTTTGTACACATCTTAATAAATACTAAATCATTCAAAAAAATGTAAAATTTTGTCTGCAAGCACATTTTAATATGATGATCATGTTGAACTGTTCGTATTGACTGTTTGGACATTGAAATCACAAAAATGACTTATAAACATGAGGAGGGATCCACTTACAACATTTAAAAGTTACAACATCTCACAACAATTTGATTTTGTAAATTTTAAAAGCTAAATAATCGATCCAAACCGTTAAACATGATCTCTATATTAAAATGTGCTTGAAGATCAAATTTTACACTTTTTTGAATTTTTTTACTATTTATTAAGTATTTTACAGTACCGTTGTTTTTAGACAATTGTGGGCCACTGAAAAACATCAATTTTGTAAAATACTTAATAAATAGTAAAAAAATAAAAAAAAAATGTAAAATTTGATCTCCAAGCACATTTTAATACAGATATCATATTCAAACGATTTGGATCGACTATTTGGCCTTTAAAAATCACAAAACCGAATTGTTATAAGATGTTGTAACTTTCAAATGTTGTAAGTTGATCCCTTCTCTATAAACATATGGTATCAAGATGTGTCACCATAAAATAGTGTAATTGGATAATAATAATAATAATAATAATGATATGACCAATTTGATACGAATTACAATTCTAAAAATTAAAATGACACTTTTATAAAAACTAAAATAGAATCTAAAACATAGTTTAAAGACTATTTATGTAATTTTCTCTTCATTTTAATATGTTGATGGTTGTTGGCCCTTCGAACGACGAGTTACAATTTATAATTTTGTCTATTGAATTTCATAATTCTTACGTACATCAATAATGTTTTTGTAAAATAAAATTATACTTTAAAATTTTTCAACCTTCTGATCTCAAATTTTTGGCTCCGCCTAGTAATTAATTTAGGGTTGGAATCTCAAGTAACTTAAAAATTTGAGTTTCGAACCGAATTTAAACTTTAAGTTAATTACTCTAGGGATCTGAATTTATCCATCCATTTGTCGTTTGTACTGCCTACATTTATTAAAGATAAAGAATTAGCATTAATTCACTGTACCAACACAATTTTTAATATCCCCCAAAAAAAGACCCACCCATTCTATATATATATATAGAGTATGGCTAAATTGCTGCCGGCAGCATTCTGGCCAGGTGCTGCCGGGGGCAATTCGGTCATTTCCGGTGTTCAAACAACAAATTTTTTTATACAGATATGTTCTAAATATTAAAATATACTTGGAGACCAAATTTTACATTTTTTGGAATTTTTTAGCTATTTATTAGGCCACTTTGAAATTGGCTGATCCGGGTGAACAGTGCACCAAAATTCTGGACCATGTGATCTGGAATTTTCAAAGTGGCTTAATAAATAGTAAAAAAATTCCAAAAAATGTAAAATTTGGTCTCCAAGTAGATTTTAATATTTAGAACACGTTGAACGGTTCGAATTTGTTGTTTGAACACCGGAAATGACCGAATTGCCCCCGGCAGCACCTGGCCAGAATGCTGCCGGCAGCAATTTAGCCATACTCTATATATATATATTCCTTGTGAACTCAAAACAAGTTTTATACATGGACCATCATTTCCTATATAACAGGACCTTTGTCATGAGCTATCATTAATAATTAGTAATTACAATCACATGCACATGTTCATTTTATATGCCCCACTCTAGTCATGTATTTTCACTACAAGTATAAATTCAAACTGTTGAAATCTATCTACTTCATGAGTGATGCATGTACATAATTTTTTTTGAAAGTTTCAAATTCATTTAGTACAAAGTCAGGCGGTAAAAAAAATGAACATTTTTCTAAGTTGTTTTATGTATTCATTTTTCATCATTTTTTTGACTGCCTGATCTTGTACTAAATGAATTCGAAACTTTCAAAATTTTGCATGTACATGCATCACTCATGAAGTAGATGGATTTCAACGGTTTGGATTCGTTGTTTGAAACCAATCCGATAAATTTTTGAAGTTGTGCTCACTAACCCCTCAATTAGTAAGTACATTACACTCTAACTTTGCTCATATATATCATCTACTATATATACCAAAATGTGTCATTAGAAAATTTTATTGATCAAAGTTTTAAGTTAATAATTTTTAAGGACGATTTGTGTAATTTGCTTCTCGTTTTGTTATATTGATAGTTTTTGGCCCTTGAAGACTTCCAATTGGCAAGTTACACTTATTCTAATATATCACTGGGAGTCTGGGACCAAAATTACCATATAATTAAATGCATCAAGGAGGCAGGATGCAGAGAATATATACATTTCAAGATGCATCAAGGAGGCAGGATGCAGAGAATATATACATTTCAAGATGCATGATTGCATGTACATGCATTTCCTCGTTTGATCAACTGCTAACTGCTACACTTATTAAAGGTAAATAATTACTAAATAGCATGCATGCATCCACTACAGCCAAAAATTACCATATTGAAACAAGGCATTATTCACTACCTCCAACAGTTAATTATTAAATTCTGAGTAAAAAGTAGCATGCTCATACAGTTATATGTACATATAAATATAGTTGCTCTAGCTTTATATTAGAACCACACAATATATTAAAGATCATTCCAATATAGTTTCTCTAGCATGCATTGACCGGCACATGTTTATTTTATATGCCCCACACTGGTCATGTATAAATTTCAGAAGGAAAGAAACGGTAAATATTCCTCGGGTACGGTTATATATATATATATATATATATATATATATAGAGATGAACTAGGGTGAGCCGTGGAGTAAAACAAGTTTTTACTCCACGCAAAAAAAATTCATTTTGAAAATGCAAACAACCGATCCGAACCGCTCAACATGATCTCCATATTGAAATGTGCTTGCTATTTATTAAGCCACTTTGAAAATCGCTGATCCACTGGTCCAGAATTTTTTACTGTTCACCCGGATCAGTGATTTTCAAAGTGGCTTAATAAATAGTAAAAAAATTCCAAAAAATGTAAAATTTGGTCTCCAAGCACATTTCAATATGGAGATCATGTTGAGAGGTTCGGATCGGTTGTTTGGATTTTCAAAATGGAAATATTGCGTGGAGTAAAAACTTGCTTTACTCCACGGCTCACCCTAGCTCATCTATATATATATATATATATGTTGTTGGTACCTATAATGTCATTTAGTTCCATCTTTAATTTTAGGTGTGCCGTTGTTGTAGTGATTTTCTACCTACATAAAAATAGTAAAAAAAATTCTAAAAAAATATAATTTATGATCTCTAAGTATTTTCATAATAATTAATGTTGTACAGTTCGGATTAATTATTTGGACATTGAAAATAGATATATGAATCCAATACATGAACCGATACGTGCATTGCAATGTTTATATATATATATATATATGGCCTCACTCAAAGTTTTTTTCTAGGGAAAAAAATCATCATTGAATAAAAGTTTCAAAAGTTATTACAGACGTAATGTACGTATACAGGGAGTAATACATTCTTCCTCTGATTTTTTTTTTGAGTAAAAACAAAAGTTATTTACAGCTTAATTACTAATTGATTAAGCAAGCGGAACAACCCAATTAATTAGAAATGTAATAATTAATCCTACAACAAGTATATTATTACTAATTCATTTTAAGTAAAGTTTCAAAAATAACAGTTTATTTTGGTCATTGGAATTCATAATTCATACCAAATCTAATCCTACCCTTTGACATATATTAAAATATTAATATTTTTATCCATCATATCATTAGCTTAATTAATTATAAATTATATTATCCGTGGTATCACCTATCGATTAAATATATACTAACATCAAAATCTATGCCATCAGAAATTAATTTAAAAAATAATTTGTATGTACATCTTGCTTTTAATATCATCATATATGGTATTAATTGATGTTAACATGACATTTTTCATATAACTTCTTGACAAGCAACGATAATAATAAAAGGATCATTTTTGTATAAATTTGAAATTTACAAGACTAAAATAATATATTTTTTTTAATTTTAAGGATCAAAGTTTAAATAAGTAATATTTAAGAGGATCTGTGTAAATTTACTTTTCGTTTTATTATGTTGATAATTTCTGTTGGGCCTTGAAGACTTAATTACTGGTACCAAAATTTGTCATATACATTTTCTAACTGCTACACTTATTAAAGGTAAGAATTAATTACTAATTAATTAGCATCCTACCCATAACAGTTAATTTATTGCATTTATTTTCTTCTTTCAAAGGTAAGTAAGAACAGGTACTAAAAAGTACCAGGAAGTAATTGGACTGATGAATTCTGAATTAAATTCCATCTATCTAACATAAAAAGTGGCTTTATTTCACTAACATGCACAAATTAACAGTTATACATATAAATATATACTTTCTCTAGCTTTATGTTAGAACTTAAAACCACACAATATACTAAAGATCATTCCAATATAGAAACAGTTATATATATATATATATATATGAGGAGGGTTCAAATGCCTCAATTTTTCATGCCTCCACCATGCCTCCATTTTTTAAAACTTTAATAACTCAAAATTTAAAACTTAAAAATCAAAATAAAACCGTTGGATATGATCTATATCATTTTATCTATGCACGTGTAAAAAATTATGACATTTCAATTTTTTTTTTGGTTGTCATCAAGAGCTTGTAAAAAACGTACTAATGTGGATAATTTCTAGACGTTGATTTTTCAACTTATTGATTCACATAAAAACAAAATCAAAATGTGATAATTTTTTATGAGCACATAGATAAAATAATGTAGATCATATCCAACGGTTTTATTTTGACTTTTAAGTTTTAAATTTTGAGTTATTAAAGTTTTAAAATGGAGGCATGATGGAGGCATGAAAAATGGAGGCATTGGAACCCTCCTCTATATATATATGTGTGTGTTTATATTTTGGTAGAATTGCAAGGAATTAAACAAAAGAAGGAAACCATGACAGATATCCTACTCTTAGGTCTCACTCTTATACTCCTACTAGTGAGCACTATAGTATACTTCCTCCGCCGCCCCCGCAACCTCCCTGTGATGCTTCTAGGTTACAGTTGTCACCTCCCGGATTCCGATCGCCGCTGTACCTTAGACGTGTGTGAGTACCTTGGCCTACGCATGAAAATCTACAACGAAGAAGCGGTAGAATTCATGCGCCTAATCTACAACAAATCGGGCCTTGGTGAGGAGACGTGCATGCCACCATATCTCTTGCAACCGGTAGAAAACCTCTCGATAAAGCACCCGTTTGAGATCCAAGAGGCCGAGGAAGGCCTCTTTTCGACTGTATCTGCATTGCTGTGCAAGATAGATGTGGCACCACAGGAGATCTCGTTGCTTCTTGTTGGATGTAGTCTGTTTGCCCCTTCTCCTTCTCTCAGTGCAATGCTGGTGAAACGGTTCGGTTTTAGCGAGTCGGTTAAGAGCTACAATCTGTCTGGCATGGGATGCAGTGCTGGAACCATGTGCATTGACCTCGCCGGACGCTTGCTACGCCGTCGACCCGGGTAAGTCATTCACAGCTTAATTAATTAATTAGAATTTACAAATTACAGGATGTTAATTATACTTAAATGGTCCATTTTATATTCATTTATATATATAGTATTTTAGTTAGCACATTTATATATATATATATGGTTTAGTTTCACTGACATGACATGTATATATATGTATTAATCATTCAATCGCAATGGAATAAACCAAGTAAGTTAAGTAACTACATAGGTATGATAATTGAAATTGCTTTGTACGTAACGTAATAAAATAAAAGTTTGCATATAAAACAAATTTTTCTTTGCAGAAACATTTTAAATGCAAACAAAATTATATTATATATCAAGAGATTATATATGCATCATTGTGCACTAGAGATGAAAAAAAATACGTAGTTTGTGTAAGATAGCTAGGCCTATACACACACACACACACACACACACACATAGACATACACACACACATATATATAGACATATAGACACACACACACACATATGTACATACATAGATATATATGTGTATATATATGTATACATATGTGTGTATGTATATGTATATGTTTTCTAAATTTTTTGTAAAATTATACTTAGATATAAATTTTTTATAAAATAATACCTCACCCAAACTTTTTTTAAATTTATTTCAAGCTTTTCTAAAAAATATTATAAAAACATACTTACTATTCAAAATGATTATAAACTATGTCTTAGTTTAAAAATATTTCCCTTGTCTTATGTTAATATTTCAAACATTTAATTAAATGAACTAATTAAACGAACCGAACTGAAATAAGTTTGGACTCCAATAATTAATAAAAACGAAGTAATTAAACGCCGCCCCTTCTTTTGATAATTGATCACTACCTAGCATTTATACAACTCTAGTCCCACCACGCATAAACCTCAGAGAACCATATGCATCCATGTCCCATCACCTTGAACTAATTTTTTATTTATTTATGAGACCTTGAACTAAAATTGTGTATATGAAAGGTTTTGGAGCAAATTAATGAATGCAAGAAAAATATTTATAGTGAAAGCGCCTCTTGTCCGAAATTTTTAAATATACTATTAAAAAAAAAGTTAAACGACCAAATAATCATGATTTGGTCAGAATTCCATTTTTGTCACGACCGCAACGTGAAATTGGGTGTCCGTAACTTCACGTTGAGGACATATTTCATTTTTTTTCCTCAAAACTTTGGTTTTCAGTGCTAATTGATCAAGAAAATTATTGTATTGGACCATAAAATGTGTTCTCAATGTGAAACTGCGTACACCCAATTTTTGTTCTCAATTTCACGTTACGGCCGTGTTAAAAATAAAATTATGACCAAATCGTGGTTATTTGGTTTAACTTTTTTTTTGAGATGGTAAAATTAAAAATTTCTCCTTTTGTTGCTTCTACTAAATTAAATATTGAGATTCTTCTTTTCATATTAAGAGTTAATTAATTTGTTACAAAAAGTTAGATATGGAACTCTTGGAAGATGTGTGCATTTTGAATTTATTAAAATTAATTTGGCAAACAAATGAATGTACAAAAATTATGGTGAAAAACATTTATTTCTTTAAGCAAGTTAGCATTTTGATTATTAATTTTCTGTAGCTGTGGGGTAATGCTTTCAGAAATTTCCTGTTATTTGAGTGTACGGATCTGCCATGGGGGCCCCAGACATTTACTTAATTTAAATGTAACAGTATTGACAGCTAGCATTGCTCTAGTAGATTAATATACAGAGATATGACCCAAAACTGTAACCCTAGTAACTAGCTAGGAATCCGAAGCCTTCTAGCAGGTACTTCACAAATTAATTAACAAATTACTTCACAATATTTTATTAATTTGAAATTAGTTTTAAGAAACAAGACAATAAATTGGATAATTAAATTTGTGAGTTTTTGAAATTTAGAGGGGTAAATATGATATTATGAAATTTAGAGGGGGCAATACGTAATTCCGAGCTTTTTGAGGGGTATAAATGAAATTCCCCCTTTATTTTAAATTATACATGTCAATTTTGTTTTTTAAGATTTTTTTCACAATTTCACGGGAGAATGGTTGGCAAAATAATAAATTAAGTTTTTAGAATTGGTTTTTGTGAGAAATTAATGCTGAAGAGAAAGTCTACATACGTACCGAAATTAAATGTTGAAGGGACAATTCTTAATTCTGTCATATGCTTTGTGAAATGGCAACTTTTGATCGAAACATTAATGTTAGGTGTGTGTACTTCTTTTAGAATATATTTAGAGTGAGCCTATGGTGCTATGCATAGCACGGATGGGGTCCGTGCTACGGCTCAAAATTTGACTTTTTAAAATTCTAACGGTCGATCCAACCGTTCAATGTGATAACCATATGAATATGTACTTGCAAACTAAATTTTATATTTTTTCGAATTTTTTTACTATTTTTTTAGATATGTAGAATTTTGATGGTCCAGAATTTTCAGAAAACTCTGATTTTTCTACCTATCTAAAAAAATAGTAAAAAAATTCGAAAAAATATAAAATTTAGTTTGCAAGTACATATTCATATGTTATCACATTGAACGGTTGGATCGGCCATTAGGATTTTAAAAAGTCAAATTTTTAGCCGTAACACGGACCCCATCCGTGCTATGCATAGCACCATAGCCTCACTCATATATTTATATCAACTTTATTAAGTTTGACATTATATATCTTATGGTTATAATATATATATATATATAGAATTGAGCTATGCTACTCCATGGAGTAAAACGCTTTGGTGCTCCACGCCGCTATATTTTTATTTTGAAAGTCCAAACGACCGATCCGAACCGCTCAACATAATCTCCATATTGAAATGTGCTTGGAGAACAAATTTTACATTTTTTAGAATTTTTTAATATTTATTAAGCCACTTTGAAAATCACTGATCCGGCAGTCCAGAATTTTTTACTGTTTTTCACTGTTCACCCGGATTTTCAGATTTTCAAAGTGGCTTAATAAATAGTAAAAAAATTCTAAAAAATGTAAAATTTGGTCTCCAAGCACATTTCAATATGGAGATCATGTTGAGCGGTTCGGATCGGTCGTTTGGTCTTTCAAAATAAAGATACGGCGTGAAGTACAAACGCGTTTTACTTCATGGAGTAGCATAGCTCATCTCTATATATATATAGAGAGATAGGCTAACGTGCTTCTAGAAGTATTTCGGCCTCGTGCTTCCGGGGGCATATCTTAGTGTTTGATGTTCAAACAACAAATTCAAACCGTTAGATGTGATCTCTATATTAAAATCTGCTTGGAGACCAAATTTTACATTTTTTGGAATTTTTTTACTATTTATTAAGCCACTTTGAAAATTCCAGATCCGGGTGAACAGTAAAAACAGTCTGGACCATATGATCTGGAATTTTCAAAGTGGCTTAATAAATAGTAAAAAAATTCCAAAAAATGTAAAATTTGGTCTCCAAGCAGATTTTAATATAAAGATCACATCTAACGTTTTGAATTTGTTGTTTGAACATCCAACACTAAGATATGCCCCCGGAAGCACGAGGCCGAAGTTCTACCAGAAGCATGTTAGCCTATCTATATATATATATATATATATATATAGAGTGGCTAAGGTCAAAGTGGTATGACCAAGGCCTTGGTGCTACCAATTAGTTTTTGCAATTTTAAAGTTCAAATAGTCGATTCAAACCGTTAGATGTTCAATCTATATTAAAATCTGCTTGGAGACCAAATTTTACATTTTTTTTGAATTTTTTTACTATTTTTTAAGCCACTTTGAAAATGGCAGATCCGGGTGAACAGTAAAAACAGTGCAACCAAATTCTGGACCATGTGATCAGCAATTTTCAAAGTGGCTTAAAAAATAGTAAAAAAATTCCAAAAAATGTAAAATTTGGTCTCCAAGCAGATTTTAATATAGAGATCACATCTAACGGTTTAGATCGACCGTTTGGACTTTGAAAATCCAAAAACGACTTGGTAGCACCAAAGGCCTTGGTCATACCACTTTGATCTTAGCCACTCTCTATATATATATATAGAGATGAGCTATGCTACTCCATGGAGTAAAACGCGTTTGTACTTCACGCCGTATTTTTATTTTGAAAGTCCAAACGACCGATCCGAACCGCTCAACATGATCTCCATATTGAAATGTGCTTGGAGACCAAATTTTACATTTTTTAGAATTTTTTTACTATTTATTAAGCCACTTTGAAAATCTGAAAATCCGGGTGAACAGTGAAAAACAGTAAAAAATTCTAGACTGCCGGATCAGTGATTTTCAAAGTGGCTTAATAAATAGTAAAAAAATTCTAAAAAATGTAAAATTTGGTCTCCAAGCACATTTCAATATGGAGATCATGTTGAGCGGTTCGGATCGGTCGTTTGGATTTTCAAAATAAAAATATAGCGGCGTGGAGCACCAACGCGTTATACTCCATGTAGTAGCATAGCTCAATTCTATATATATATATATCTATATAGAGATGGGCTATTATACATTGCAATGCATAGGCACCCTTGTGCATTGGACCATAAATCACCGATTCAAAGTCCAAATGACCGATCCAAACCGTTCATCTTGTTCTCCATATTAATATGTACTTGGAGACCAAATTTTACATTTTTTGGAATTTTTTTACTATTTATTAAGCCACTTTGAAAATCGCTGATCCAATGGTCCAGCAGATTTTACTGTTGTGTACAAATTAGTGTTTTTTTCAAAGTGGCTTAATAAATAGTAAAAAAATTCAAAAAAATGTAAAATTTGGTCTCCAAGCACATATTAATATGGAGAACAAGATGATTGTTTTGGATCGGTCATTTGGACTTTGAATCGGTGATTTATGGTCCAATGCACAAGGGTGCCTATGCATTGCAATGTATAATAGCCCATCTCTATATATATATATATAGAGCTTGGCTACTATGCTTATATAAGCAAAAGCCCACATATGCTTAAATGAGCATTTTTGCGTTTCCAATGTTCAAATGGTCGATCCGACCGTTCATCTTGTTCTCCATATTAATATGTGCTTGGAGACTAAATTTTACATTTTTCTGAATTTTTTTACTATTTATTAAGCCACTTTGAAAGTTTCTGATCTGGTGGTCCAGAATTTTGGAAACACTGTTTTTACTGTTCACCCAGATCAGCAATTTTCAAAGTGGCTTAATAAATAGTAAAAAAATTCAGAAAAATGTAAAATTTAGTCTCCAAGCACATATTAATATGGAGAACAAGATGAACGGTCGGATCGACCATTTGAACATTGGAAACGCAACAATGAGTTATAAGCATATGTGGGCTTTTGCTTATATAAGCATAGTAGCCAAGCTCTATATATATATATATGAGTGAGGCTATGGTGCTATGCATAGCACCAATGGCTAGTGTACTACGGCTCAATATGGTACTTTTTAAAATCTTAACGGTCGATCCGAACCGTTCAATGTGATATCCATATGAATATGTACTTGCAAACTAAATTTTATATTTTTTTGAATTTTTTTACTATTTTTTTAGATAGGTAGAAAAATCAGTGTTTTCTGAAAATTCTGGACCATCAAAATTCTACCTATCTAAAAAAATAGTAAAAAAATTCAAAAAAATATAAAATTTAGTTTGCAAGTACATATTCATATGGTTATCACATTGAATGGTTCGGATCGACCGTTAGGATTTTAAAAAGTACCATATTGAGCCGTAGTACACTAGCCATCCGTGCTATGCATAGCACCATAGCCTCACTCTATATATATATATATATATATATATATATATATATATATATATATATAGACGGGCTATTGTGCTTCGCGAAGTAAATTGGGGGTTTACTTCGGGTCATATTTTTATTTTTGAAAATCCAAACAACCGATCCGAACCGTTCAATATGTTCTAAATATTGAAATATGCTTGGAGACTAAATTTTACATTTTTTGGAATTTTTACTATTTATTAAGCCACTTTGAAAATCGCTGATCTGGTGGTCCAGAAATTTTTACTGTTTTTTACTGTTCACAGTGGATCAGCGATTTTCAAAGTGGCTTAATAAATAGTAAAAGAATTCCAAAAAATGTAAAATTTAGTCTCCAAGCACATTTCAATATAGAGAACATGTTGAGCGGTTTGGATCAGTTGTTTGAATTTTCAAAATGAAAATATGAGGTGGAGTACAAACTTGTTTTACTCCACGTCTCACCATAGCTCATATATATATATATATATATATCTTACAAAAAGTTGTAAGGTCGTTTTAAAAATATTAATTGATGGACCATTTAAATATTTTGCAACACATACACATATATATAGGAAATTGCTAATATGCTATGCATATCATAGAGGACCTCAGTACTACAGCTCAATATTTGAGTTTTTCAAATTCTAACGGTCGATCCGAATAGTTCAACATGATGTCCATATGAATATGTACTTGCAAACCAAATTTTACATTTTTAGAAATTTTTTACTAATTTTTAGATAGGTAGAAAATCACTTGATCTGAAAATTCTGTACCATTCAGATCAAGTGTTTTTCTACCTATCTAAACAAATAGTAAAAAAATTCTAAAAAATGTAAAATTTGATTTGCAAGTACAATTCATATGAAAATTATGTTGAACGGTTCGGATCGACCGTTAAGATTTTGAAAACTCAAATATTGAGCCGTAGCACGGAGGCCCTCTATGCTATGCGTAGCACCGTAGCCAACTCTCATATATATATATATATATATATATATGTATATATAGGACAGTGCTATGGTGCTACGCTTAGCATAGAGCCCTTCCGTGCTACGGCTCACTTTTTGAGTTTTCAAAATTCTAAACGTAGCATAATAGTAAAAACACTAATTTGTACACAACAATAAACTTTTCTGGACCATTGGATCAGCGATTTTCAAAGTGGCTTAATAAATAGTAACAAAATCCTAAAAAATGTAAAATTTGGTTTGCAAGTACATATTCATATGGAGATCATGTTGAACGGTTCGGATTGACCGTTAGGATTTTGAAAACTCAAAAAGTGAGCCGTAGCACGGAGGGGCTCTATGCTACGCGTAGCATATTAGCAAAATCCATATATATATATATATATAGAGAGAGAGAGAGAGAGAGAGTGGCTAATATCAAAATGTTTGTTCCTAGCCCCCGGTGTAACCAAGTTGTTTTAGGGTTTTCAAAGTCTAAAAAGTCGATCCGAACCGTTGAACATGATTTCTTTATTGAAATGTGCTTGGAGACAAAATTTTACATTTTTTGAAATTTTTTTGCTATTTTTTAAGCCACTTTGAAAATTGCTGATCCGGATGAACAGTAAAAACAGTGCAACTAAATTCTGGACCATGTGATCAGCAACTTTCAAAGTGGCTTAATAAATAGTAAAAAAATTTCAAAAAATGTAAAATTTTGTCTCCAAGCACATTTCAATAAAGAGAACATGTTGAACGGTTCGGATCGACCGTTTGGGCTTTGAAAACCCGAAAACAACTTGGTTGCACCGGGAGCTAGGAACAAACGTTTTGATATTAGCTACTCTCATACAGGGGCGGAGCCAGACTTCAGACTATGGGGGTCAAACGTGAATGGGGGTCAAGCATATAAAATTTTCCTACTACGAATGGAAGTCAATTTCACACTATCCATAATATTTTACTTTAAATTATATTAAAATAAGGTATAAATAAAAAAAAAATTCAAAATGAATGGGGTCAATTGACCCCATTCAATACACGTAGATTCGCCTCTGCTCTCATATATATATATATATATATATATTTCACAAGTCTCCTGATATATGTGATCCCTTTGATGAAGTTTACATATACAAGTATTTGTCCAAAGAACTTTTGACAAAGCTTTATACAAAATTGGGTCTAAACTGTTTAATTCGCGTCAAAATTCGTACGAACAATTTATTTTCACAAAATTGTTTAAACTATATAATTTTAAATTTGTTCGCCCACAGGACGTAGTCAGAAATTGATTTAGGGGTAGGCAAAAGAAAAAAAAAACTGGGAGAGACAATGAAGTAGCCGGTTAGGGTTGGAACAAAAATTCTAGGATATAGGTAAACAATGAATTCTAGGATTTAGACTTAATTTTCAATATAAGAATTTGGTTTCAAAATCAAGGTGCCTATTCTGTCCTAATGTGGTTCCGTTCCACATTTACACAGATCTAAATGCAAATTGGACAGTTTAGACATGACTTTAAATAAATGTTGTCTAAATAGTTTTGAACAAAACCCAATTTCAATCAAATTATCTCCATTCTTGGTTTCTAATTTCAGCATTTGGTATAGAATCCCCTAACAATCAACCCCAAAAGTCTGGAGATTTCATTGCCAAGTAAGAATATGTCAATACAGTCAAAAACACAGTAACAGCAACAATAAATGAGCACTTTTTGAACTTCTTCCCATATCATGAAACAAATCAGCACATCTCTCAGTATATAAATAAACACCTCCTATGTTTCACATCTGATACCTAGCTAGTTAGCTTTATTATATTATACCATTACCATGACACCTCTTCTCCTCTTTTCCTTGCCTCTCTTCCTCACAATGACCATCCTCTTCTCTCTCATCCGGCGCCGCCTCCGTCGTTACCCGATACTACTCCTAGGATACAGTTGTTACCAACCCGACCCGCAACGCCGTGCCATGCAGGACGTGTGTGAGTACCTTGGCATACGCACAGGATTATACTGTGATAAGAGTAAAACTTTCATGCGTGAAATCTACCGCAAGTCGGGTGTAAGCGATGAATCATACGGGCCCCCTTACCTCTTCCAACCATTGCATCAACTCGATAGAAAGTATCCTTCGTCAATCCAAGAGGCCGAGGAGAGCCTCTTTTCGGTTGTTTCTACCCTATTATGCAAGACCGATGTAGCGCCACATGAGATCTCGGTCGTCATAGTGGCATGTAGCATGTTTTCACCGTCTCCGTCTTTAAGCTCTATGCTTGTCAATCGGTTTGGGTTCACCGAGTCTGTGAAGGCGTACACCTTGTGTGGCATGGGATGCAATGCCGGCACCATGTGTGTCGACATGGCCTCGCGCTTACTTCGCCACAAACCTGGGTTAGTGATCAATTATTACAATTTTAATATGGGGAGGTTAGGGACTATGCATAGTGCACGAATCTCAAAACGTACTTCCTATATCTACACTAGACACCAATTTCTTTTGGTCTGGATGGGATTAAATCCAGACTCTTCTTGACCCATTGTACCCTCTGGTACCTGAGGGGATACAGATACGAGGTGGGCTACGGTGCTTTGGAAAGTAAAGTTCTTGTTTTATTTATTGTCCATATGTTCATTTAAATATTTAAACAGTTGATCCATTCAACATGATCTTCTTTTTAAAAAAATACTTGGAGACCAAAATTTACAATTTTAGGAAAATTGTGTAATATTTTGTTATAATTTTTAAAAATTACTGTTTTTCAGGAAATTGTGGACCATAAACATACAATGATTTTCAAACATTCTAAATAAAAATAGTAAATGATTTAAAATATATATATATATAAATTGGTTTCAAAACACATTAATATGGAGATAACCATGTTGAACAACTCAGGTCGACTGTTTGTACATTGGAATTACAAAATATGAACGGAAAGTAATTAAACATGCATGGAATTTGGTTTTCCAAAATATGGTAGGCCACCTCATTATAATATATTATATACACTAGTTGTATAGCTAGACTACTTCACTTCAATACAACTATAAATTTTCTAATTAACATGTCACTAAAATTTTGTTTTGATGGAAATTATTGGCCATAATTATTTGATTACAGATATGCCCTTATAGTGGTCACAGAGAGCATGGGTGGCAACTGGTACTTTGGCAATAACCGCCACATGCTCGTCACCAACTGCATCTTCCGTGTCGGATCGACGGCTCTGCTGCTCACAAGTGACCCGGCGCAGCGCCCCAAGGCGAAGATGGAGCTTGTGCTGACCCACCGGACCCACCACGGTGCAGATGATTCGGCGTATGGGGCCGCAATTCAAATGGATGATGATGAAGGCATGGTTGGCGTTGCGCTCACGAAAGATCTTATTCGGGTTGCCGGCACTAGCTTGCGCCGGCATATCAGCACCTTGGCACCTTCCGTGCTACCTCTGTCAGAGATGGTAATTAGTCATATAATTAGTTAATTAAATATATATAAATTAACAGCTTCTAGCTAGCTAGCCGTTCTAGTACTTAATTAATTAACTGAAGTACTCTCCATATACATATATTGATTAAAAGTGAGGCTAATTAAGGTACTATGCATATGCATATACAGCGCATATCGGTCAGTAACTAATTTGAAGTCCAAACAGTTGATCCGAACAGCTCGATATGATCTCCATATGAAATTGTATTTGAATCCCAAATTTCATATATATTTTTTTTTACTATTTGTTTAGATGGGTAGAAAATCGCTTAATCTAAAGATCGTGGACCATTCAAAAGTAGTGATTTTCTACCATCTAAAAGAATATATAATATGGTCTCCAAGTACATTTTCATATGAAGATCACATTAAGCAGTTCGGATCGACAATTCGATCTTTGAAAATGGAAATATGAATCTATAGTACGGACCGATATACGCCTATGCATATAGTACCGTAGACTCACTCTATAGAATAACTGATGCATATGTATATATGTATAGGTGAGGTATGCATTCAACGTGGTGAAATGTTATGTGGCGGGAGACAAAAAGGCGGCAAAGGCGCAAGTGCCGGACTTCACGAAAGCGTTCGAGCACATCTGCTTCCACGCGGGTGGCAAGGCGGTGATAGACTCGGTAGGCAAGCTGATGAAGTTTGAGCGGGGGGTGCTGGAGCCCGCACGGATGACACTACACCGATTCGGAAACACGTCAAGCAGCCTGGTGTTCTACGAGCTGGCCTACTTCGAGGCGAAGGGGCGCGTGAAGAAGGGGGACCGCGTATGGATGCTGGCGTTTGGCACGGGTTTTAAAGCATGTAGCGTTGTTTGGAGAGCTCTCAAGGATTCTTCCATGGATCCTGATAACCCATGGAAAGGCTGCATCCATCGTTATCCCGTGTCGTAAATGCCGATGCCGGTGCCACAGATCGATCCCGGCGGCCGGTTAGTTTAATTACCGGTTGCATTCATTTTGTTGGTTGTTATTATATTAATTAATTGTATTAATGCATGTGTAAAAGTAAACTGGTCTGTGATCGATGCAGTTGCCTCTGTTGGTGAATTGAAGGTTATCAGTGCCTTTTCTCAGCGTTAATTTTATGATGTTTCAGATTCAGGAGTCAGTGATTTAATGTGCAGAGACAATTTTTTTTTTGGGGATGAATTGTATTACTTGTATTAATTGTATTACTCTTTTATATATATATATATATATAGGAGTTGGCTACGGTGCTACATGTAGCATAGAGGGCCTCCGTGCAACGGCTCAATATTTGAGTTTTCAAAATTCTAATGGTCGATCCGAACCGTTCAACATGATCTCCATATGAATATGTACTTGCAAACCAAATTTTACATTTTTTAGAAACTTTTTACTATTTTTTTAAGCACATTTTAAAGTGGATATTATGTTGAGAGGTTCAGATTTTTTGTTTGGACTTTGAAATCGAAGATAAAGATATTGAGGTACAATTGGAACGTGAAGCAATGAGACATTTGAGCCATCTCTATATTATATATATATATATATATTATATCTGAACTATTAATTTAGATCTGTCCAATTAATTGTTTTTTAATATTTCTAAACCCATCAGTACTGTGAAGGAGAGAAAGAAAGAGATTGTGGGTCAGAGAATGCAATAAATTGGACAGTTGTAAAGGATAAAAATGAATGAATGCTTGTTCTGATTTGTAAATTAATGATGCTTCTAGTTGATAAGGATCAAGTACCATTTAGGTATGATATACTGTCCCGTTCTGTGGGATAAGTTATGTATTTGGTGGACAGGTGGTAGGTATGTGTTGAATTCAGATCCAGTACGTTGATTAATTAATACCTGACTGAGTACAATGAGATCTGAGCAATCAGTTTTAATCTGGCACGAATCTTAAAACAAACTCCAAATACAATATACACATGACGGTGTCCATATTAACTCAGACTAAATGGCCAAACATAGATAAAAATATAAAATTCTAAGCATAGGGTTCATGGGACCTAGCTACTATTATTTTTTTATTTTTATAAAGTTAGTGTTTTTAAATGCCTACTAATAATTTTATTGATAAAAACACGTATTACAACGAGTTAAATGACTCTCATTTCTAGTTCTAAACTTATTTATTTTCATGAAATCATCTAAACTACTATAATCAGCTAATTCTAATTATCTATACTCTATAACACTCTATTATCTCATTTCCCATCTCGTTTCACGACCGGATCCGCTTCTGTCCAATAGCCGTCGTGCTCTGACGGCCGGATTTGCTCACTGTCGTGCTTCGATCGAGATGAAGGTAGAGACTCTACATTTCGAGCTCTGACGATATCACGCTCTCGGCTCCGGTCAGCTCCCTCCCCTCTTCCTCATTCTTCTATCCGCTCGAGGAGGTAGAGACGAGACAGACGGAATGGTATCGCTATGTCAGAAGTAAAGTCTAAAAGAAATGGAAGAGATAAAATAGAGAGATATGGAGGAGGAAGGGTGGAACCGGCAGCTAGAGTTCTGAGAAAAAGAGCAGCCTTGATACAACATTTTTTTACAACTAGTTCTGGGGACCTACTATTAGTTAGTTGCTATGATTAAATGCACCAATCTACTACCTCTGTCCTTTGTTGCCAGGATTATTAATTGGGAAATTTTGTCAAGGTGATCAATCTCTTTTGCTTGTTTATGATTGAATTGGGAAGAAATTTTCTGAATTTGAATAAAGGATGCATCTGCTTTGGAAGGTAGTTGACAGGAGGAGGTTCCAGATATTAAATTTATTTGCATGGACTAAAATGGTAAATGGGCCCACAATATATAAATGGCAATAACTTAGCACCTTTATGCATGGCCTGGTATGAATGAATAATTTTCACATCACATGCATGAGACAAGTAAATCAAATCAACATATCTCAACATTACCCTTTTTTTCTCATACAAATAGACAGTAATTAAAAGAGAAAATTCTTCTTTTCTCATGTCAGTACTACAACAGCTTCTGAAAACCATGTGTTGGTTTAAATAGGTGAAAGAACAAAAGAAAAAATAGGTTACATTGGGAGAAGTTATAAATCCATTATTTTTTTTTAAGTAAAAGTTGGAGATCAAGCCATTCAACTATTTAATATCTACAAAAGATTGTCTCTTTCGGATTTCAAATCTGCGACATTCCACACGAAGAGCACTGTCTTTGCCACTAGACCAAAAATTAGTTCTCATCATATGAGACACTTTTACAATTATTTTAAATGTTAAGTATTTTCTAACTCCGCCTGTGTAGCTTCTACACAGCCTGTCCCAAGCCAGGAAAAAGGATGAGGGTTCGTGATAGGTTTGGTGAGCCAGTGGTAAAAAAACAACATTTTATGGAAATGAAACCCTCACGAATTGGACAGGAGAAGTACTAGGATGGGTGACCTCCTGGGAAGTTCCTGTGTTGCTAATTCCAGTTGGGTTTCATTTCTAGCTATCCCAACTTGTTTGGGAATAAAGGCTTTCAAGAAGAAGATTAAGTATTTTCTAATTTTTTTCTATTTTTTTTAGCAAATATAGAAATAGAACCATATTTTGGAGAAGAAGATTAAGTATATTTCACAATTTTCTAAGAAAACATAAATTAAAAACATATTTTTGAAATAAAAATTGAACCAGAAAAACACCTTTGACTCTATGTGTTCTTTTACTGCACATTGTATCAGTTTGTGAACACAGACAACGACATCACTGGCAAGGTGTCATTTGCATAAATGTGCAATGTGAACCCACAATTATGTATTTAATTTCAAAAGCATTTACTATAAAACTGTTGTACATTGAATATAAGCCAATTTTGTAGAGGTTGAATGCATTATTTTGGATAGATGTACCATTTAAGTCAGAGGAGGATAGAAGTGTGGAGAATGGGGTCAATTAATTTATCCCCATGCTTTATTTATTTTTTTGTATGGAAATTTTGTAGGCAAATATATATATGATCCACCGCCCAAATTTTTAAGAAAGAAAAAGAGGTTTGGAGAGGCTTTTTATTCAAAAGGGTTTAAACTAATGTTTAAGAGCATCTACAACGGTGATTTCTTTTAAATTGCTAATTTGATGTATTAATTGTTAATATAATTGTTGTGATGTACCACCGTTTTTGAATTAGCAAATTTGCTTTAATAACAACTCTTTAGAGCATCTACAACGGTGATTTCTTTTAAATTACTAATCTGCTGTGTTAATTGCTAATATAATTGCTGGGATGTAGCACAGTTTTTAAATTAGCAAGTTTGCTTTAAAAACAACTTCAAAAAAAGTTGCTTGTAAACCAAACTTGCTAATTTTAAGCGGTTCAAATTTCATGCTTAGCGGAGTCATTGAAGGAAATCATCCAAATAAAAAAAAATAAAAAATTAAGGTGTCATTCAACTTAGTGCATGGAAGCAGGGATGCTCAAAATTAGAGTTACCATTTACATCTGGTAATTTTAATAATTTTTTAAAATTTATTTTGTACTTATTTGTAATATTGAAAAATTGTAAGATTTAAATGTTAAAACATAAAACTTTCAAAAGAAAAAAAAACCAACGTGGCATAACAGCCACGTGGCTTCCATGCATAACTCCGTTATCCCTTTTAACTCCGTAAGCCCTTAAAAGGGGTTGTGTCTCCTTTTGTAAATTTAGGATGAAATAAAAAGGAAGCCAAAACTGAAAAAAATAAGAAGAGAAAAGTAGAGTAAAAAAGTGAGAAAATAAATAAAATATTTTGATAATAATTATTATTCAATTGTATGTCCGATTGGAATTCCAACTACGTCGCGTTGATTATGAGCAACCATTGCAATTCGATTTGGATTTCTGAATTGATTGCTATCAGGTAATCAGATTTCTCTATAATCTGTATTTTCAATTTGTGTGTTAATTAGATATTTGAATTGAGTTTTGGATTATGAGGGCATATTTACGGGATAACGGGTCTGAGATTCGAATTTGATTGTGAAATGATGAGATTGTGTTATGAGAATGTGGGAATTGTCTGTGGCAGACATTCCAAATTATGAATACTGTGTGACTTGTTTTTCTAATAACCTAGACCCAGGTGTTATCCTGTTAAATATGCATGCATATATTGATCTGAATTTGTGTGGATTAATCCAGTCTGTTTGAAATGGTTGTTTAATTAAGCCAATTATAGAGAAGCGCGCCATTAAATAATCGGGTACTGAGATTTGTAGCTGACTCCGTATTGGTTTTGTTTGTTATTTTTGTTGCGACACAGGTTGACAGAACGACGGATTAGGTGTATCAAATTAATTAGGATCGAATTTTATTTTTTCTTATTTTTTTAATTTCTCTGAAGTGCTGGAAAAAATAAATTAAAATATTATATGGTTCTTGATTTCAAACTTTTAAGTTCAAGCGTATACAATATATAATTATTTTAGATAATAGTTTAATACTGAAAAATGTTTTTTGAATATTCAGGATAAAACAATTATTCTATTCTGGATATTACTGAATCCGCCCCTTTATGGAAGAAAATTAAGACCAAAAGGCAAAGATTTAAGGGAAATTTGGTTCAAACATAAATTTAGAAAATATATATTCGTTATTTGTAATTTTCTTCTGATTGACAAATATATATTGTTTGAACTGTTCTTATATTTGTTTTAATCATTTAATACATGTTTTGGATCTGTCAAAGAATTTGAGGGTGTAACTGAAATTCTGTTGCACTGACACCTTTTTTTCGTTTTCATTTAATCACCCTTTTCATTAAATTTAAAAATATATATATTGAAAAGGCACCAATAGTCAGATCTCTGATGGCGGTTTCAAGTCTCGCCCGATCAGGGGCGGACCCAAAATATTCCAGAGGGAGGCAGCTGTCCCTTCTGGATTTTGAGTTTTAATGGAGATTTATCGGTTCCGATTGACTTTGCCCCCTCTTGAAATTTTTTTTGCCTCCCTCTGGACGTTTAATTTGTAATTCGAGTTAAATTTAGAGTTAAAATTGAAATAAATATGTTAAATTTTTATTGGTAATTAGAATTATAAGTCAGAGCATCAGAAATTACAAGTTAAAGCATTATTTTTTGTCGAGTACCCAATTGGTTAATGGATTTAAATCCGATTAGATATTTAAACCCGATTCGATATTTTTTTGCCTCTCCCGACGAAAATCCTGGATCCGCCCCTGCGCACGATAGAGATATACACGTACAAATAGTGACATCACAATCCGGCTAACACTATTTCATATTGATTTATTTTGACAATTTTTTTGAATTTTTACCCAATAAATTTAACATGTATGAAAAAAGGTAATATCCTTAAACACCTTAAGTTTTTTAATTAGTTAAAGAGGGATTTGGGTGCTTGTAAGCAAACTATATATATATAGGAGGGGCAATGATATTTATAAATGCACTACAGCCCAAAATGAAATGTAAAAACTAAGGTAAATGCACACTCTAAAGCTGACATAAAATGTCCATTTTATTTATATATTCTACAAAATTGAACAAACATTAATTACAGGATAATTATCATATTTTGAGTCGAGTTAAAATTGCAATAATTAAATTGTGAGCAAGCCGTTTATAGTCATTAATGGAACTAGCTTCATGCTCATACCTGTTTAGGTGAAAATTAAAATGATATGATCCAATGTTTTCCTTGCTGGCTTTATCTATATATATATAAATATCCCAAATATCTTGCAAAATTTCAAACATTTCTATTCAATAAATTAGTTTCAAATTTGCTAATATATTTATAAAAAGATAGATAATATACATGATGTCATAAAAAATATAAAAAATAGTATGTGTTGATTCATTATGATATTTGAGAAAATCAATAGAGTTCATACTCGGAGATGATACATGAGATGTAATTCTTTCAAGACAAAACATCTTTATCTTTCGATCGAGAACTTCATCAGTCGATCTTAGAGAATTTTCCTCGCCGTGAATTTCTTATCATAGTGGCATTTTTTTAGTTGTTATGTATGTCATATCTATTGGTTTAATGGAGTTTGGTCTCTAGTACGGGCCGCATTCACCGACATTTTTATTAATATCCAAAGTTTAATACAAATTATTAATTATACCCGGAGTTCAAAATTTTCGCTAAAAATACCCAAACCGGCCAGAAAATGGCCGGTTTACGCGCCCCCCCTAAACCGGCCATTTTCTGGCCGGTTTACTCCTTTTTTTTTTTTTTTTTTTTTTTCCCGCAAAAACCCCTATATATACCCCTTTTTCTCTCTCTCCTCTCACAATTCTCTCATCTCTCAACCGAATTCTCCCTTCTTTGAGGTAAATTTTTTTTTTATCTAATTTAATTTTTAATTTATTTATTTTATGGTTTAGGATTTAGGGTTTAGGTGTTATAATTTAGAGTATATTGTTGTAATTTAGTGTAAATAGCAAGATTGACCAATATTTAGTGTATTTTGGTCATTTTTACCAGAATTAGGCTGATTTAGCGTAATTTTACCGAAATTAGCACGGTTGACCAATATTTAGTGTATTTTGGTCATTTTTACCATAATTATGCTAATTAAGCTTAATTTTACCGAAATTAGCACAGTTGACCAATATTTAGGGTATTTTGGCCCTTTTTACCATAATTAGACTAATTAAGCGTAATTTAGTGTAATTAGCACGGTTGACCAATATTTAGGGTATTTTGGTTTTTTTTACCATAATTAGGCTAATTAAGCGTAATTTTACCGAAATGAGCACAATTGACTAATATTTAGGGTATTTTGGCCATTTTTACCATAATTTGGCTAATTAAGCGTAATTTAGTGTAATTAGCACAGATGATCAATATTTAGTGTATTTTGGTTACTTTGACTATAATTAGGCTGATTAAGCGTAATTTGACCGAAATTAGCGCATATGACTAATATTTAGGGTATTTTGGCATTTTTAACCATAATTAGGCTAATTAAGCGTAATTTAGTGTAATTAGCACGGTTAACCAATATTTAGGGTATTGTGGCCCTTTGTACCATAATTAGGCTAATGAAGCGTCATTTGACCGAAATTAGCACGGTTGACCAATATTTAGGTTATTTTGGCCTTTTTTACCATAATTAGGCTAATTAAGCGTAATTTAACCGAAATTAGGTTATTTTAGACATCAGGATGTCTAGAGCACGGCCAGTAGTGGACGAGCCGATCAGTACCAGCAGCACGGAGCACATCAGTCCTCTCCTGTGGATTCCCCACAGCGAGCACCGAGTCTCACTAGCTTCTCGTGAGGTACGTTCATTTTCTTAGATTTTCTTTAAATTTTGTTGGGTTTAAATTTTATTATGTTATCACCATGCGGAATATATTTTTCAACGCAGGACATGGGTCTGTTAGATGTGAAGTTGCGTTGTCCTCACATGCAGTATTACGATATGATGGCCCCGTACCTCATCAGCCTGGGTCTCTACCAGGTTGTGGACATCGTGCGGACAGAGAAAAGCATCATCAATGCTTCTCTCATCGCTGGACTGGTGGAGCGATGGCGTCCCGAGACGCATACGTTTCACATGCCATTCGGAGAGATAACGGTGACTCTCCAGGATGTGAGTGCTCTTTGGGGTTTGCCTATCCGTGGCACACCCGTCTGCGGCGTCTCTGACAGCACCAGATTCAGAGGTGATGTCGATGAGTTGTTGGGAGCTGATCCGGACTATCTCATTGGGGACCATGGGAGGTCCAAATTTCATTTGCGGATGACGAGGTTACGACAGCACTTCAGCACAGGTCTCTCGGCAGATTCCACCGCGGAGGAGATTCAGAGGTATTGCAAATTTCTCATATTACTTGATGGCTTTGTATTGCAACTAACGTCTTCCTTACAGGATGAACCACCGAGGGCGGGTGGATAAGGACTGGTGCACTCATTTTGATGCATACTGCGGGACAGCCCAGGATCCTCAGTATCTGGACTTCTATCACGAGCCAGATCCGATGCTGCAGACCCAGGGAGATCCCCAGTTGAGGTACGATGCTTGGTACGTGCAGATCTGCATGGCCAGTGTCTATCTGCGGGGCGATTACGGTGCCCATCTCCGCGACATGATCCAGACTGATGATGGTTACCATCCTAACGGCCGTGCATTCGCTCGCAATGTAAGTCACCTAAAACTACATAGTTTTTCTCTAACTTAATAATTCATCAATGTTTGATCTGACATGCCAATTTTGTTTCAGCTTTTGGCGGGGATCAAGGAGTGCGCTCATGGGATCTCCACGATGGGCAAGAAGAACTGGCGATATCTTGGGTACCGCATCCTCAAGAAGAATGCAAATGCGGTTGAGGATGCCGGGCACGGTGGGAAGATCATCACGATGCTGCGAGACGCCGGAGAGAACATCAACTGGCGTGAGATAAATCCGACCGAGCCTAACCCGGAGCCGATTATTGGACAGGAGTTCCCACCTTCTCCCGATTCGCATCCAGAGTGGGACTACCATGATTGGGTGTTGTCCGGCGTTGGGTGGACGGCATGGTACGACGAGCATGGACGTCCGGTGCAGCCTTATGTATGTCATACTTCAGTATCTGTCAGGTTTTAATAAATTTCTTCATTCAGATCAAATTTAATAATTTATGTGTATGATTGTAGGGTCCGGCAGAGATGCCGCCACAGCCACCACCTGCGGAGACCGATACTTCCTATATGGAGTCCCTCTCGTACAGTCTCCAGGACTACGGCTTATTCGATGATGAGTTCAGCTCGGCACCGAGTGTACCCCGATATGGCACAGAGATGCCGCATGATGGAGAGGCGAGTGGTAGCGGGTCTCATACTCAGCCTGCCTTTGGGACTGAGTTCGCTGCATCTACCTTTGGTACACCTCCGCCAGTACCGACAGTCCCTACGGGTGATGCCATATGGGATGCCGCCGATCAGATACTCAGGTCTGCCGATGACGCCGAGAGAGAGACAGCCTGGCCGCGCAGGCGCCGGGCGAACGCTGGAGTACCGGCTCAGCGATATTCCCCATCTCCGTTTTAGTTGTATTTTTAGTAGTTTTGTACTATTTATATTTGATATGCTATTTATGTTTGGTATATTTGGATTATCCTATATTTCGGTTCTTGTGTATGTGTGCTTTTATGGTACTATTTTTATATTTTACAGATAAAAAAAATTATCATGATTATGCTAAACAGAAAATATTACAAAATTAAAATAGTAGCACAACATAAAAAATAAACAGAAAAATATGTTAAAAATTCACTCTTTATCTATCATTTTACTTTCGAAACGTATCATGTTATAAATTATTTTGGAAAAAAATTCGATTATAAATCGTAAGTCGTAAATTATAGAATGACGTATATCATGTAGTAGCACATATTGTTTTATGGCGACATTTTTCTGTAGACTTGATACCTCGCATATTTAGTCTATTTTAGGCCTGTTTTAGTACCAGATTCGTGCCATAATTCACCAGAATCATGTGCATTTCATCGATATATCTTTAGAATTTGGTACTGCTGAGTGTTTGTTTGTTTTCTGCAGGTTTGGAGCAAAACACACGAAGAAACGGCGATTCAGATGATGAGGTACGACCCTTACCAGGCTTGGTACGGGTCTTACCAGACTTAGCCGATTTTCAGCTCTTCACGCCTGGTACGGCCAGGCCGTACCAATTTGGTACGGGCCGTACATAAAGGCGGCCTGACAGATTCAAATTTTGGCAGAGGCTATTTAAAGCGGGGAACTCTCCAATTTCGACATCTATTCCATTCCAGATCCATTTGAGAGCACAGTAAGAGAGAGAAAGAGAGCTAAGGAGCTAGGAACAAGAAGGAAGGAAGAGGAAGAGGCGAAACTCGACGGATCTAGCTTCCTCCTCTCGATCCCTTCGATCCATGGCTATCTCTATCTCTTTTATTGTATTTTTAGATCAGATCATGTGCTATGAGTAGTTATTTTAGTTTCTAGGGTTTAGAGATGGATTCTTGATTTGTTTTGACTTTCTTTGACTTGTATCTTGTATGAACTCTTTAGTTTGATTGATTGTGATTTACTTTGATATCTTTTGCTTTGCTTGCTGTGATTGTTGTATGATGTGCCTCTAGGTTTAGATCGAACCTATCAAGGTCATGTGATCATCTCAATCTCTCATCCAAATCAAATGCTTAGGGTAGAATAGTTCGAATTGAAGCCGAGAGGTTGAATTCTCCTCTAATCGACAGATTAGAGGGTGCCTTAGACCTCCAATCAACCAGCTAGGGTAGATCTGTACCAACACACGAGAGTTGAGGTGTAGAAATCCCTAAAAGGCAATCAATTGCATTCCAACCTAGATCTTGATCCAACAAACGACGGTTGAGGGTTAGGAACCTTAGGTATGGTCAATTGAACCTTTCTAAAGAGTTTAGCACAAGGTACCAGCAAGGAAATGCATTCACTCGAACTGGTAGGTTCTGTTCTGGGAAGCCAGTACGGGTCTTACCAGGGTGGTACGGCCTTGCCTTACCAAGTGAAGTACGGCCTAGCCGTACCAATTTGGTACGGGCCGTACCACTAGAGGCAGATCAGAGATGAAGTCTGAAACCCTGGAAACGCCTTTTATCCATAATCAAAACACAATTTACATTTCTTCTAGCATTTTATTACATCTTCTTGAATTGTTTGATCTGACCCTTTAGGAAATTAAACACCAAACCAAACCTTTTTCACTTCTAGTTTTTTTGATTGAGTTTGATAGAATCTAACCTCGCAATTAACCGTCCCTGTGGATCGATACCCGATTATACTACTCGATAGGGGTTGTGCACTTGCATCCCTTACTCGTGAAGTGTAAACGCGGTTTTAAAAGGTACGCCCTCAAGCGTACCGAAACTTGCGTTGCTCTAACCAGCGAACAAGTTTTTGGCGCCGTTGCCGGGGACGGTAACCAATTGCCTAGTTAGATTTTACCTTACTTAGTTAATCTAGATTTTATCTTGTATCTTTCTTGCTTTTTCTTATTCAAAATCACTAAAAACTGGCTTTTGAACCCCCCCCCTGCAGGAAAATACAGGTTGAAGTATAATCTGAGAAGCAAGGGCCCCCTGTTCGATCAAACACCTCCAGACTCAGCCGAGACTGCTCAGCCACCCTCTGGTACGGCCAGGCCGCACCAATCTAGTCCGACCCGTACCGATTCAGGCACGGCCAGGCCGCACCAATCTGGTCCGACCCGTACCAAGGAGCCTGAACCTGAAGAGATGGCTGGGGCAGAAGACGAAGCCCGACTCAGAATGGAGGCAGAGGCCAGGGAAAGAGAAAGGCAAGAAGAAGAAGGCCGACTGACAGACGATGATGAGGATGTTTTCATGCCTCGAACGCTGCGAGAGTTCAACGTGCCGAGAGCTGGAGACGTGCGAGGTGCAATCCGGCTGCCACACATTCCAGGACAGCAACCGAACTTCAATCCGGGGGTTGTCAACATGGTGCAGCAGAACACCTTCCACGGACTCGACCACGAGGACCCGCACGCTCACCTCCAGACCTTCCTCGAGTGCATCACGACCATCAAAACCAACGGTGAGAATGCTGATTACACCAAGCTTGCTTTATTTCCATTCACTCTTAGGGATAAGGCCAAGAAATGGTTAGGATCTTTGCCTAGGGACTCTGTGAGAACTTGGAAAGAATTGTCCAAAATGTTTCTGACCAGATTTTTCCCTCACAAGAGGACAGCCAAGGTAAGACATGACCTGACCAGCTTTAGGCAGATTTTTGATGAACCCCTGAACGAGGCTTGGGAAAGGTTTAGAGAAATTCAGTACTCTTGTCCACACCACGGTATACCCGACTGGCTTTTAATTCAAACGTTTTACGACGGCCTGAACGAGAGCACACGTGCTTACGTGGACGCTGTTGCGGGAGGCGCGCTGATGACAAAGGAGCCTTTAGAGGCTATGAACTTGATCGACAGCATGGCGCAAAACCAGCAGTGGTCCGGCCGCGACACGTCACGCCAGCGAGGAGGCCAAGGAGGTAGCCAAGGAGGTGGCAAGTACGAGCTCGATCACATCACGGCTCTCACCGCCAAGATGGACGCCATGCAGCGGGCGATGGACAAGCTTAGTGTCAAGGCAGTCGAACAGCAACCTCAAGTCTGCGTCATGTGCGGAGACGAGAGGCACGCATACGAGCAATGCCCGCTGGTGCAACAAGACGAGGAGAGTGAGCAGGTCAACTCTCTCAACAACGAGCCTTCCTTCTTCCCGAGACCTCCCTTCAGCCGGTCCTACTCCAAGGACCCGGTTGAGCAGCAGCACTGGAGGTCGAACCAGAACAACCCTGCGCCTTTCAACAACTCTTCGTTCAGACCGCCCTTCAACAACAACAGCTTCCAGAGGCCGCAGTACAACAACAACAACAACTGGAACAATCGGGCGAACAACACTGGAAATTACCCCCCTCCGAGCAACAACGATTGGAGAGCCCAAGCTTCGAGCAGCAGCAACAGCAACAACAATGGCAACAGGAACTTCTACCAGAACGCTTCCTTTCCCAATCAAGGCAACCGAGTAGCTCCATCTGGCCCCTCAAAGTCGAATGCGCCTGCCGATGTGAACGACTTCACTCATGAGCAGGGCAAGATGAATCAGATGATGTGGGAGCAGATGCAGAGCATGAGCACTCAAATGGCTGCCCAAAGCAAGTTGCTGGAGCAGCTGAGCCAGATGGTCACCTCAAGCCACTCTCGACCAGGGAAGCTTCCAGCTCAACCCGAACCAAATCCAAGAGAAGAGGCTAAGGCGATCACTCTGAGAAGTGGGACCCAATACGACGAGCCACCAATGCCAAGTGAGGGCACAGTTGATCCGATCCTTGACGCGACACCTGACGCGACCCCGACCCTTGTGTCAATTCCACTGAAGGAGGTTAATCCAGAGCGAGCTGAGGTCATCCAACCTCAAACGAATGCAGACTGCACAAGCTCGGCAAGACCTGCACAACCTCCATCCGAAGCGTCAGGTAGTCAGAAGAAGAAAGGTGCCGAGAAACCACCTCCATACCGGCCACCTGTTCCATTCCCCCAGAGATTAGCTGAGACGAGACTGAACGAGCAATTCGCCAACTTCGCAAATGTCATCAAGCAGCTGCAGATCACCATCCCTTTCACCGACGCTTTGACCCAAATGCCCACCTATGCCAAGTTTCTGAAGGACATCCTTTCCAACAAGAGAAGCTTAGAGGGGCACGCGACAGTCAAGCTGACGGAGCAGTGCAGCGCTATTTTGAAAAGCGAGCTACCCCCCAAATTGGACGATCCTGGAAAGTTTTCCATTCCATGCACCATTGGGAAGGCGACAATCAAGAAAGCCCTGTGTGATCTAGGAGCGAGTGTGAGTCTCATGCCACGCACAATCTATGATCGCATAGGAGTGGGGGAGCTCAAGCCCACAAGGATGACATTGCAGTTGGCAGATTCTTCAGTCCGACTTCCACTTGGTGTGGTGGAGGATTTGCCAGTTCGAGTCGGGAAGTTCTTCGTGCCCGTCGATTTCGTCGTCATGGAGATGGAAGAAGATAAGGAAGTCCCAATCATCTTGGGGCGACCTTTTCTGAGTACAGCTGGCGCGATAATTAACGTGAAGCAAGGCATCCTGACTTTGAACTTTGGAGGAGAGAAGGTGAAGTTCCAAATCGATCGCGCCATGAGATATCCGTCACGATCCGAGACATGTTTCCGGGTTGACAGGACAGAGGAGTACTTGGCTGATCTGGCCAAGGACTACTTTCTTGAACAAGTCAACAACTCGCTGCGCTAAGACGCTGAATTCCTCTCTCAATTTCCAAGCGAAGCGAGCGAGTCAATCTGTGCAGCGGATGCGATTCCTGAGGATCTGGAGGACAGTACATCACACTCTGAGACGAGGAGTGGAGCGGAGCCTGCCAAGGCCGACATCTCGACGACACACGAGTCAGCTCACCCAGATGCGACTCGTGTCAATGATCAGCCTGAGCGTCCGACTCCTGAACTCAAACCTCTTCCGACCAATCTCCGATACGAGTTCCTCGATCCAGAAAAGTCATGTCCTGTGATCGTCAATGCGAGTCTAAACCCCGATCAAACCGCCAAACTTCTGGAGAAGCTGAGATTTCACAAGGGTGCGATCGGGTACTCGATCAAGGACTTGAAAGGAATCAACCCATCCATCTGCTCACACCGGATTCTTCTCGAGGATGATCACAGGCCGTCTGTGGAGCACCAGCGGCGACTCAACCCCAACCTGAAAGAGGTGGTGAAAAAGGAAATTCTCAAACTCCTGGATGCAGGCATCATCTATCCCATCTCTGACAGCAAGTGGGTGAGTCCCGTTCACGTGGTGCCCAAGAAAGGAGGCACGACAGTGGTGAGAAATGAGAAGGATGAGCTAGTCCCTACTCGTGTGGTATCTGGGTACCGCATGTGTATTGACTACAGGAAGCTCAACGCTGCCACGCGCAAGGATCACTTCCCACTGCCGTTTGTCGACCAACTCCTTGAAAGGCTTGCGACTCATTCTCATTTTTGCTACCTTGACGGGTATTCAGGATTCTTTCAGATCCCCATTCACCCGAATGACCAAGACAAGACCACCTTCACATGTCCCTACGGTACATTCGCATACCGTAGGATGCCATTTGGTCTGTGCAATGCACCTGCCACCTTCCAAAGAGCCATGATGGCTATCTTCTCCGATTTCATCGAGAAAGAGGTTGAGGTCTTCATGGACGACTTCTCTGTCTATGGGACCAGCTTTGACTCATGTCTAGCCAACCTCTGCAAAATCCTGGAGAAGTGTGAAGAGGTCAACCTGATCCTGAACTGGGAGAAATGTCACTTCATGGTCCAAGAGGGAGTTGTCCTTGGACATGTGGTGACCTCCAAAGGAATTGAGGTTGACAAAGCCAAGGTGGAGGTGATCGAGAAGCTGGAGATCCCAACAAATGTCAAAGCTGTGCGAAGCTTTCTGGGACACGCTGGCTTCTACCGCCGATTCATCAAGGACTTCTCGAAAATCGCAAAACCATTGACCAACCTGCTCATCAAGGACTCTGATTTCATCTTCACGCAGGAGTGTGTCGATTCGTTTTGCCGATTGAAAGAAGCCCTTGTCTCAGCACCCATCCTGCAGCCTCCAGACTGGACCTTGCCATTTGAGTTGATGTGCGATGCGAGTGATTACGCTGTGGGAGCGGTTCTTGGGCAGCGGAAGGAGAACAAGCCATGTGCTATCTACTACGCTAGCAAGGTGCTAGACCCTGCCCAGATGAACTACACAACAACCGAAAAGGAGCTTTTGGCTGTTGTGTTCGCTCTCGACAAGTTTAGATCCTATCTGGTTGGTTCCAAGATAGTGATCTACACTGACCACGCCGCACTCAAGTATCTGTTGAGCAAGCAGGATGCCAAACCTCGCTTGATTAGGTGGATTCTCCTCCTGCAGGAGTTTGACATCGAAATCAGGGACAAGAAAGGAGTCGAAAACACCGTGGCTGACCATCTGTCCCGGCTTCGCTGGGAAGATGAGGGCTCTGGTAGCCTGCCAATTGATGACTCGTTCCCTGATGACCAATTCCATTCGATTTCTGCCATGGAGGAGATCCACTCGGTTGGTACACCGATGCACGCGATTCATGCGATGCAAGATCGGACGTTCCACGCAACTGACCGAGTGAACGCCAAGTCAGCGCCCTGGTATGCAGACATTGCGAACTTTCTCGCCTCAGGAGTACTTCCTCCTACCATGTCATACCAGCAGAAGAAGAAGCTGCGATCGGACGCCAAGTTCTACTTCTGGGACGACCCCTACCTCTTCAAGATTGGCGTTGATGGCATCTACCGACGATGTGTGCCATACGATGAGACGCGCTCCATTCTTGAGCACTGCCACTCCTCAGCCTACGGAGGACACGCTTCATCCTCCAAGACTGCTTCAAAGGTCCTGCAATCTGGCTTCTTCTGGCCTTCACTTTTCAGAGATGCTAGGACCTTCGTTGCAGCTTGTGACAGGTGTCAGCGCACCGGGAACATCTCCAAGAGGAATGAAATGCCTCTCCACTCTATTCTAGAGGTAGACATCTTTGATGTCTGGGGCATTGACTTCATGGGACCGTTTCCACCCTCTTGTGGGAACGAGTACATCCTGGTGGCTGTTGACTACGTCTCCAAGTGGGTGGAGGCAGTGGCGTGCAAGAATGCGGACTCCAATGCAGTGAAAAGACTGTTCACTGACATCATCTTCCCTCGCTTTGGAGTTCCAAGAGCCGTCATCAGTGATGGTGGCAAGCACTTCATCAACCGCCAGTTCGACAATCTCCTGAGTCGCCATGGAGTCACTCACAAGGTGACCACATCCTACCATCCTCAAGCCAACGGTCAAGCCGAGATTTCCAACAGGGAGATCAAGTCTATCCTGGAAAAGACCGTGGCTCGAACGAGAAAGGATTGGTCGCTCAAGCTGAGTGACGCACTTTGGGCCTACCGTACAGCCTTCAAAACTCCGATTGGGATGAGCCCTTTCAAACTGGTGTACGGAAAGTCCTGCCACTTGCCCGTGGAAATTGAGCACAAGGCATACTGGGCCACACGGGCCATCAACATGGACTTGCTCTCAGCTGGAGAGAAACGCATCCTTGACTTGCATGAGTTAGAGGAGATGCGTCTCAATGCCTACGAGAACGCGAGAATTTACAAGGAAAGGACCAAACAGGTTCACGACAAGCGCATCATGCCTCGTGAGTTCCATGAGGGAGACCTGGTCCTCTTGTTCAATTCTCGACTTAGGCTCTTTCCAGGGAAGCTGAAGTCCAGGTGGTCCGGTCCATTCCGAGTGAGGGCAGTGTTCCCATTTGGCGCTGTGGAGTTGGAAAACAAGGAGGGGCGGACTTTCAAAGTCAATGGTCAGCGTCTCAAGCACTACATTGCTGATCATCCCCAAGAAATGCGAGTGAACTTGGATCTCTCCGATCCATCTCCAACCAAAGCCTGAAGAGAGAAGGTCGAGCTCGAGACCTAAAACGAGCGCTCCTTGGGAGGCAGCCCAAGCCATTTTTACCTGTTTTGCATCTTAGGAGCAGTTAGACATGCATTCATTCTTCTTCATTGCATCACGAGCGGCTTGAGAAGTCACGAGAACGAGAAACGAAAATTTCTGAGGTTGGTACGGCTAGGCCATACCACATTGGTACGGCCTGAAAATTGAAAGGTTGGTACGGCCCGTACCAATTTGGTACGGCCAGGCCGTACCTAGGTCAGGGACGCGAACCGACGCCATAACTGCCGCATTTTCCCTTTTAAACCCGACCCCGCCCCCCTACCCTTCCCCTTCTCTCTCTCCGCCGCACCTCCCTCACTTTCTCTCTCCTCCATCTTCTCTCCCTCTTTCTCTCCCTCTCCACTCCTTCTACCTCTCCTTCCACCCTAACCGAGCCCACAGGAGCACCGGAGATCAGCGCACCACCCGACTCTCTTCAGTCCGACCCGCACCGTTCCACCGGTCCGACCCGCACGCCTCTTCGGTCCGACCCGCACCTCTTTGCTCTTGGTTAGTATCTTTCCACTCCATTTTCTTTGTTTTCACCCCATTTCCGTGCATCCCTCTCTTTCTTGCTCGGTTCTGCCATTTTTCAGTCCAAACCC
The DNA here is from genome assembly GCA_011114355.1 of Carex littledalei. Taxonomy (NCBI): domain Eukaryota; kingdom Viridiplantae; phylum Streptophyta; class Magnoliopsida; order Poales; family Cyperaceae; genus Carex; species Carex littledalei. The sequence goes on from CM022082.1 coordinate 5,777,457, forward strand.
TAGCTTGGTACGGCCCACCCGTACCAAGTAGGTACGGCCCGTACCAGCCTCTGAACTGACACCAAATTGGTACCAGTGTGTACCAATTAGCCCTTAGCAGACCATTTCTGTGTTGTGTACTCATCTTCTCTGGTTTAGGGGTTAATTGGTTGCACAAAACCCCAAATCTGTCTTTGGTACCAGTTGGTGCGGCCCTTACCAGCCAACACCAAAACCCTAAGTTAGGTACGGCCCGTACCAGCCTGTGCGGGTAGGCCGTACCTACCTAGGTCAGGCTAGGCCGTACCTACCTAGGTCAGGCCAGGCCGTACCTACCTAGGTCAGGCCAGGCCGTACCAACTAGGTCAGACCAGGCCGTACCTACCTTGTCGACCATCCAAACGAACGTCTGCGAGAAAATGCGTCGACATTCCTCTCGCTCCTCCACATCCTCTGGCGACACCATCCCTTCCGCCACTGGCCCGATGGCCAACGTCCCTCCTGCTGATGCCCCCACATCATCTCATCACTCCCACCGGAGTGCGTCTCGGAGTGACTCCCGCGCATCTCGCCACTCCCGGGAGAGTGCAGCCAGGACTGGGTCCCGCCAGAGTCCTTCCCTTCAGGACGCCGTCACGCCCACTTACTATGAGGGAGAGACCACATCCAGTGGCCATCAGTCCGTCTACCGGAGCCCACAGGAGAGCCCCTCCTACCGTCCATCAGGTGACCAGGACCAGGGCTCTGACGAGGCCTCTGACCAGGCCCAGGGCTCTGATCAGGCCTCCATCCATGACTCCGACCACGCCTCTGACTCCTTCGGCACTGATACGGCCCTCTCTGATGCCACCCAGCGTGCCGACGCTTACACCGAGGAGTACTTCTTCATGCCGACCCATCGGCAGTTCAAGTACTTCGATATTCTGCTGACGAAATCGATCAACAATACGAGGATTGTTGACTTTTCTGCTCTTCAGACGCTGGGACTGGAGGATGAGTTTCGCCGCATCACCACCCGGGTCGGGATCACTCCAGCCTTTTGGGAGATCGCCCAGAGGGGATACAAGAAGCTCACCATGGAGTTTCTTTCCTCTCTGGAGCTCAAGTACTCGCGGCACCATACCCCGTTCATCAGGTTCCGCATGCTGAGTGAGACCCACCGCGTCTGGCTGTCTGACTTGAGGGAGTGGTTTGGCTTTGAGCCGAACCCGACTACTGACTCCCTCTCTTTCTCTGGGGACTTGGAGCGCGACAGCTTCTGGGCGCTGATCTCTGGCGCACCAGCCGGGTCAGCATTCAACAGGGAGTACAAGCAGCTCAATGTCCCTCATCCAGTCATCCGGGTCCTGCTGCGTATCCTAGGTTGCACCATCTTTGCGCTTGGCGAGACCTTCGCCCGCGCCAATGTTGAGGATATGCAGCTGGTGGATCATATGCTGCATCCCGACAGCACTCTCGAGCGGCCCGATCTGATGCTCGCCATGATCCACCACTGGCTCGGCATCCAGAGGCAGCCCAAGCCGGGTGGCGTTATTTACATCTCAGCCTATGTCACTCTGATCGCCGAGCGCTTACACCTTCAGATCATCGGCGACGAGGAGTGCCGGAGCTCCCGATCTCTCTCTCTCACTCAGTTCACCACCTACAAGTTCATCGAATCAGCAGCAGGACGCGATGGGCGAGGTGCTTGGGCTTGGCGCATGCCTGACCAGCATACCAGATACATCATGCCATTCCCGGTCACTCTCTCCTTCACTGACCGGAGCACTTGGTTTTTCCGCCGTCCGCCCCGCGTGCAGCCTGCCCCTGAGGTCCCACCTCCACCACCTCCACCTCCTCCACCACCACCACATGGCGATGAGGACATGCTCGATGCCACCACCTCTCCAGTCCAGGCTCCGTTTGCGCCGCTGCATCCTCTCTCTCCTCATGTGCCACCTTTCCCCAGCCAGGCTCCCCCATTCTTCGAGCAGGTACATCCTTCACCCTTTGGTGCAGGTACCTCTTTCTATGGAGCTGGCCCTTCCACGTACCAGACCGGCCCATCCACCTCCGCCTACGCTGCCGGCCCATCCACCTCTGCCTACGCAGCCGGACCCTCGACCTCCTACAGTCGACCCGTGTATCCCCCTCCAGTCGATGAGCCCACCATCCAGGATGTTTACCACCTGATGTACGGCATGCGTCAGGAGCAGGGTGATGCACTCTATGAGCAGGGTGCTGCCATTCGTGAGCAGGGCGCCATACTCCAGGATCTCACGCGGCGGGTGACTGGGATAGAGCAGCGGTTTAGCGACTGGCTCTGGTACGACCACCCTGAGGACTGATCAGGTTCGCTCTCTTTTCCCCGAGCTTCTTTTATCTCTTTTATCTTATAGTCTTGAAGCATTGAGGACAATGCTCAGGCTAAGCTTGGGGGGATTGCATTTGCATTTAGGTCATATTTACTTTACCGTTATTTTTCTTGCATTTTTTCGTATTTTCGTGCATTGTTAGGTGAAGATTTGCGTGAATTGCTAGAATTGAGAATAACTTTGAAACAATTTAGTTGTGATTAGGATAGACCTGAGTGAATTGGAACTAACCCATGATTGGTTATTGAACTACTTAGGTTGAGCTGTTTTTAATAATGGAAACGATGAAACAAACTTAGAATTGAATCGAACGAGATTATTCGAAAAAACTGAACTGTGCCTTTAGGAATTGGGATTTTCAAATTAAGAAAGTTTGGAATATCCATTGGTATGAATGAATACCAATAGATGTGTGTATTCATGGTATGAGCAAACCAAAAAGAAAAGAAAAAGAAAAAAAAAAAAAAAAAGAAGAAAAAGAAAAGAGAAATGAAAAAGATGGAGAACATAAGAGTACTGGCAATAAGCCTCGAATGGGCGCCTTTGAGCTCGTCTCCCAATTAGAAATAAAGAAAGAAAATTTTGCTCATACCAACACACTTCGTTCGCAACTTTCTTACCCTTAAGCTTGATTCAAGCTTGGGGGAGGGAAAATGAAAAGAAAAATCACCTTGAATAAAAGCACTGACTCGGAAAAAGAATGAAATTGTTTCGATCAAACCTAGGTAATTAGTCTTTCCATTGTTAGAACCATCTCAAAATAAGAAGTTCAATTAACTAATTAGTGGAGTGAATCAAGGTTTATAAAGGGATATTTGAATTACAACCAAATCGATTCTAGAAATTCTTGACTATAGCAAATTCACGTAGGTTTTCACATTTAGACTTTTATCTGCATTTAGATTTAGTTGTCCAGCACTTTTACCCGAGTTTGAAACTTTTTGCTTGAGGACAAGCAAAGGTTCAGCTTGGGGGAATTTGATACCTCGCATATTTAGTCTATTTTAGGCCTGTTTTAGTACCAGATTCGTGCCATAATTCACCAGAATCATGTGCATTTCATCGATATATCTTTAGAATTTGGTACTGCTGAGTGTTTGTTTGTTTTCTGCAGGTTTGGAGCAAAACACACGAAGAAACGGCGATTCAGATGATGAGGTACGACCCTTACCAGGCTTGGTACGGGTCTTACCAGACTTAGCCGATTTTCAGCTCTTCACGCCTGGTACGGCCAGGCCGTACCAATTTGGTACGGGCCGTACATAAAGGCGGCCTGACAGATTCAAATTTTGGCTGAGGCTATTTAAAGCGGGGAACTCTCCAATTTCGACATGAATTCCATTCCAGATCCATTTGAGAGCACAGTAAGAGAGAGAAAGAGAGCTAAGGAGCTAGGAGCAAGAAGGAAGGAAGAGGAAGAGGCGAAACTCGACGGATCTAGCTTCCTCCTCTCGATCCCTTCGATCCATGGCTATCTCTATCCCTCTTATTGTATTTTTAGATCAGATCATGTGCTGTGAGTAGTTATTTTAGTTTCTAGGGTTTAGAGATGGATTCTTGATTTGTTTTGACTTTCTTTGACTTGTATCTTGAATGAACTCTTTAGTTTGATTGATTGTGATTTACTTTGATATCTTTTGCTTTGCTTGCTGTGATTGTTGTATGATGTGCCTCTAGGTTTAGATCGAACCTATCAAGGTCATGTGATCATCTCAATCTCTCATCCAAATCAAATGCTTAGGGTAGAATAGTTCGAATTGAAGCCGAGAGGTTGAATTCTCCTCTAATCGACAGATTAGAGGGTGCCTTAGACCTCCAATCAACCAGCTAGGGTAGATCTGTACCAACACACGAGAGTTGAGGTGTAGAAATCCCTAAAAGGCAATCAATTGCATTCCAACCTAGATCTTGATCCAACAAACGACGGTTGAGGGTTAGGAACCTTAGGTATGGTCAATTGAACCTTTCTAAAGAGTTTAGCACAAGGTACCAGCAAGGAAATGCATTCACTCGAACTGGTAGGTTCTGTTCTGGGAAGCCAGTACGGGTCTTACCAGGGTGGTACGGCCTTGCCTTACCAAGTGAAGTACGGCCTAGCCGTACCAACTTGGTACGGGCCGTACCACTAGAGGCAAATCAGAGATGAAGTCTGAAACCCTGGAAACGCCTTTTATCCATAATCAAAACACAATTTACATTTCTTCTAGCATTTTATTACATCTTCTTGAATTGTTTGATCTGACCCTTTAGGAAATTAAACACCAAACCAAACCTTTTTTCACTTCTAGTTTTTGATTGAGTTTGATAGAATCTAACCTCGCAATTAACCGTTCCTGTGGATCGATACCCGAATATACTACACGATAGGGGTTGTGCACTTGCATCCCTTACTCGTGAAGTGTAAACGCGGTTTTAAAAGGTACGCCCTCAAGCGTACCGAAACTTGCGTTGCTCTAACCAGCGAACAAGACTAATACCCGACATTTTTATTAATATCTAGAAGTTCAATAATGCGGGTTAAAAAAAAAAAAAAAAAAAAAAAAAAAAAGGAGTAAACCGGCCAGAAAATGGCCGGTTTAGGGGGCGCGTAAACCGGCCATTTTCTGGCCGGTTTGGGTATTTTTAGCGAAAATTTTGAACTCCGGGTATAATTAATAATTTGTATTAAACTTTGGATATTAATAAAAATGTCGGCCGCATTCACCAATAAATTCTGTCTATCATCCTTCTATCATCCTTGAACACGTGGCTAGAGGGAATAAATTCGTTGAAGAGGAGCGTTGGCTTGATATTCCAGCACTTGTACAGGTAGCCAATATGTTGTAATAGCATGTTTGATTGATTTTTCGGGCCCTCTTAGTTGAGTAGAATTAGGGTGTTTCAAGACTCTATGTGAACTCAATTCTAAAATCTATCTGATTGATATCAAATAACAAATTCGAACCGTTAAATTCCGTCTATCTTACTAGTGATGCGTCTACATACAAAATTATTTAAATTTTCGAATTAATTTTGTGTAGAGTCAAGTGATAAAAAAAAACGTTCAAAAAATGAATGGATTTAAATTAATTTATGAATCTTCTAATTTTGACCACTTGACTTTATACTAAATTAATTCGAAAGTTAATTTTTTTTGCATGTAGACGCATAACTCGTAAGGTCGTAGATGAGTTTCAACGGTTCGGATTCATCATTTAAAGTCAATCCGATAGGTTTTAGAATTGAGTCTACAAAAAAACTTGATGAACTTAGAAACATCTTAGTTCTACTCCTCTTAATTTGCATTAGCTAATTGATCCAATCCCGAGCCATGTTGGGTCCCCTTTCATGTTACAACTAAATTGCACTATTTCAAGATCAATTGAATAGTCATATTAAAGCATCATTTGAATGCCACGAACAGTACCATAGCATGCTATTGTTGGACTATCTATGGTGGCATTTTTTTAGTTGTTATGTATGGAAGAAAAATAAGACCAAAAGGCAAAGATTTAAGGGAAATTTGGTTCAAAAATAAATTTAGAAAATATATATTCGTTATTTGTAATTTTCGTCTGATTGACAAATATATTGTTTGAACTGTTCTTATATTTGTTTTAATCATTTAATACATGTTTTGGATCTGTTTAATGATATTAAAGAATTTGAGGGTGTAATTGAAATTCTGTTGCATTGACACCTTTTTTTCGTTTTCATTTAATCACCCTTTTCATTAAATTTAAAAATATATATATTGAAAATTGTTTAGGTGAAAATTAAAATGATATGATCCAATGTTTTCCTTGCTGGCTTTATCTATATAAATATCCCAAATATCTTGCAAATTTTCAAACATTTCTATTCAATAAATTAGTTTCAAATTTGCTAATATATTTATAAAAAGATAGATAATATACATGTTGTCATAAAAAATATAAAAAATAGTATGTGTTGATTCATTATGATATTTGAGGAAATCAATAGAGTTCATACTCAGAGATGATACATGAGATGTAATTCTTGTAATATGTGAGGCAATTCGTTGAATCGTACTTATTCAAAACAAAACATCTTTACCTTTCGAGAACTTCATCAGTCGATCTTAGAGAATTTTCCTCGCCGTGAATTTCTTATCATAGTGGCGTTTTTTTAGTTGTTATGTATGTCGTATCTCTTGAAACTGATTTTTCCCAATAAAATTACACTTCAATGAATAATTAGTATATATATTTATGTTTAATGAAAACTGATATATTTTTCCTTTGTTTTATTTCTTCAGAAGGTGAAGGAAGATATTAGAGAGAATTGTGTGTCGGCAGTCCCTTCTAGAAGCTTTGCATTTTCAAGTTCATCTCCTTATTAATTAAAACATATATTCACTTTTTTTTTTTTTGCTTTTTATTTCCTTTCAAATTTTCATCATGTTCTTGTCTTAGACATTGTTGAAATTTTGAATTATCTGAGTCAAGCTCATTATTGGTGCACAGTAAATCATATATATTCTAACATTAATTTACTTATTTTTTGTGTTTAATGGGTAACAATTTGGTTGGGTTCAATTGATTTATGTTAGGTTTAATTGATTAATATTGGATATAAAAGAAATTAGATAGTAATTTTAAGGAGGCTTGTTTGCATGTACATGTAGTGCGTTCTTCTATACCACATGCACCTAATCAAATGAGAAACAGCAAAATTGTGAATAGTAATAAAATTGTGAATAATCTTTCTAGTGGTGTCATGTAGGTTAAGAAAAAGTGGCTAAAATAATAAAAAATAACTATATTTAAAATCAGGAGGATTCAAATGTCTCATGTGTTTTATAACTCATCATGTTTTACATTCTTTATTTTCGCATTATGCCTTACATTCTTTATTTTTATTTTTAAATCAAACAGTTGATCTGAACTGCTCAACATAATCAGCATATTAAAATTTTCTTAGAACCAAATTATATATTATTTTGATTTTTTTTTACTATTTTTTAGATAGGTACAAAATCAATGTTTCTGAACCATTCAAAACAGTGGTTTTATACCTATTAATAATAAAAATGTAAGAAAATTATTATATAATAGACACTTTGTAATTTGCACAAATTGTAGAAAACCATGCCATCTAAAGTATTTTCTTTTCTGAATAAAGCCAGTAGGCGATCCACATAAAAATATTTAATAGAAATTTGTGCCCTATCCTATATATGCTCCATCCAATCTCCAACTATTCAGTCCTAAAATATTGCACGCCTACACACAAAAAAGCCAATCGCCATTTTTTTTTCTTTTTTTGTTTGTTATTTTCTAAAATAAAATATGGACATACAAGTAGGTAGAGAGGAAGAGGTGGATTTTCAAATTAAATGAGAATGTTAATTAATCTTTTCTCCTTTTTTTATAATAATTCAGATAATCCGATCTAAGGATGTCACAAAAGAGGTCAATTTGGGTCCGATGCCCATTGGACTCAAAGTGAGTTCGATGACCATCCGATCTGCTTTAAGATTCGCACCCGCAACTTTCGGTCTGCTTTAAGATTTGTGCACACGAATCTTAAAGAAGATTGGACGGTCCCGAAACCCATCGGACCCAAATTTGAGTCCGATGGGCATCAGACCCAACCTGCTCTCGTCACAAAATCTTTCGCGTACATACAAATTTGCAGAACATATTCAAACATATTTTGGTGAGATATTAAAAGGAGAAGTAGGGTGTTTTTAAGCTCATTAAATGTTTTGATAACTTAATTTCAAAATTTATCGAATTAGTTTCAAATTAATAATAAAATCATAGAGCTAAAATCGATCTACGTCACGAATGATATGTTTACATGTATAATTTGTAAATTTCCAATTAATTTTGTATAAATCAGAAGGTAAAAAAAAAATAATGAAAAAATGAATCCATTAAAATTAATTTCATATATACCCCTCAGAACTTAGAATTACGTATCCCCCCTCTAAATTCATAACATCATTTTTACTCTTCTAAATTTCAAAAACTCACAAATTTACTCAATTTATTGACTTTTATATTAAAACTCATTTTAAATTTATAAAGTACTCATTTTATCATTTATTAAAAAAATATGTAAATTTTTAAAGAGAATAATTTTGTCTTCTAATTTATCAGTTTTGAGAGCAAATAATTTATTTTCTCACTTGAGACACACAACTATATGCTAAATTTTATGGTGAGGATATTCTTATAATTTTTTAATCTAAGTATAATTTTATAATTTTTACTAAAAAGACATAAATAGAAGTATATATTTGAAACTTTATAATCTAAGTATATATTGCATAAATGTGCAATGTGAACCCTCAATTATCTCTTTAATTATTCGTCAAAGCTTTAACTATAAGGCTGTTGGACATTAATTAAATATGAGCCAATTTTGTAGAATGTGAAATGCATTTATCTTCTAGAGAAGTACCATTTAAGTCAGAGGTACAAGTGTGGAGAACGGGATCAAAATATTGATCCCTATATTTTATTTATATTTTATGTAAACATGAAAAAATAATTGTGAGCAAACATCTCTGCAAAATAAAATACATGATTGACCTAAAAAGATAGTTTATAGTCATTAAAACTTTATGTTCATAACTGTTTAGGTGAAAATTAAAATCATATGATCCAATGCATGTGTACCTTGCCTACTTGATCTATATAAATCTCCCAAATATGTTACACAATTTCAAACATTTCTATTCAGTAAATTTAGGTTCAATATTTTTAAGTAATTAAATTGCTAATATATTTATAAAAAAAAGTAGGTAATATGTGTCATGAAAGATGTAAAAGATAGTATGTATTGATTTGTTAAGATATTTGAGAAAATCAATAGAGTTCATACTCAAAGATGATACATGAGACGTAATTCTCACAATATGCATGGCAATTAGTTGCATTGTACATATTCACAGAAAAACCTCTTTGCATGTCGAGAGAATCATCCGCCTTAGCGAATTTTCCTTTTTAAGAGTTAGAATTTGTTGGACCCCGTGAATCTTTTGACTTAGCGGCATTTTTTTAAGTCGTAATGTACGTCATATCTCTTGAAACTGGTTTTTATTTGTAAAATTTCTGTTCAATTTTGGTCTAAAAAAATTGACAATTAATACTTGATCTTCATAGATATACAACAAATATATAGTTCTCCTATGATCGTGATCATTGATTAATTAGTATATACATTTATATTTAAAAAAAATTGATATATTTTCTTTTGTTTTATTTTTTAAGCAGATGAATGAAAACATAGTAGAGCATTGTGTGTCGGTGGCACCTTCCAAAAGGTTTGCATTGAAGTTAATCTCATCATAAGAATTAATTAATACATGCTCATTTTGTGTTTTTTTTATTTATTATTTCCTTCCAATTTTCCATGTTCTTGTCTCAGTTGTTGGATATTTGAATTAGAGAGCGTCAAGCCACTTACTGGTGCACAATAAATCATATATTTTCTTTCATTTGTTTACTTATTTTTTCCCTCTTTTTAGGGAAACAGTTTTGTTGGATCCAACAAAAAGTTATCTCAAACCATGCAATAAAGTAATAATTTTAAGGAGAATTTTTTGATTAAATGAGAAACAGTAACAATAATAATAACAAATAATATTTTTTTCTATTCATATTTTCTTAGGACAGCCATCTCTTTTGATGAGGTGAATATATGATTCGTATTTGCTTGCCTTGCTCAAATAGCAAACCGTTGAAAACAAGTGTGGCTGAGGTATATATATATATATAATTTTTTAATATATGTTCTTCTTTTTTTGTTGAACTTAAATCGAATCAAATTAAATTTGATCATCATTTTTGTTTGTTACATGATAAAGCGATCTTGTTTGCGTTGCCAAGTACTTAGAGAGCACATCAATATATGTCACCTTGTTCAGGTTAATCATGATTTGGACAAACACCACACAGGTACATTTCTTCTTTGTCAATCAAGTTTTGTTAAGTTTAATTATATGTGGGTTTAAGATCAATTTTAGAAAAATATAAGTGTAGGGAGTAAATCGAAAATAACAAATGTTTTAACCTGAAGATTTTTTAGAAGCTTGGAGAACAAATAGAGGAGCAGCTAGAGCCTGACTCTGATTGATGACATTAAATTATGATTTCTTAGATGATATTTGGTTATTTTATACATTAGGGTTTTTTAGGTGATATAGGTTAGTTTCTTAGCTAGCTAGGATATATAATTAATGTATTACTTGGTTAGTTAATTTTGAGGTTGTATTTTAGAGAGAATTGTGTGTCGGCAGTCCCTTCTAAAAGGTTTGCATTTTCAAATTCATCTCCTTATTAATTAAAAATTCGAAAAAATGTAAAATTTAGTTTGCAAGTACATATTCATTTTATAATCATGTTGAACGGTTCGGATCGACCGTTAGAATTTTAAAAACTCAAATATTGAGCCGTAGCACGGACCAAACCGTGCTATGCATAGTACCATAGCATCACTCTTAAGTTAATCTCATCATAAGAATTAATTAATACATGCTCATTTTGTGTTTTTTTATTTATTATTTCCTTCCAATTTTCCATGTTCTTGTCTCAGTTTGTTGGATATTTGAATTAGAGAGTCAAGCCACTTACTGGTGCACAATAAATCATATATTTTCTTTCATTTGTTTACTTATTTTTTTTCCTCTTTTTAGGGAAACAGTTTTGTTGGATCCAACAAAAAGTTATCTCAAACCATGCAATAAAGTAATAATTTTAAGGAGAATTTTTTGATTAAATGAGAAACAGTAACAATAATAATAACAAATAATATTTTTTCTATTCATATTTTCTTAGGACAGCCATCTCTTTTGATGAGGTGAATACATGATTCGTATTTGCTTGCCTTGCTCAAATAGCAAACCGTTGAAAACAAGTGTGGCTGAGGTATATATATATATATATATATTTTTTTTTTTAATATCTGTTCTTCTTTTATTGTTGAATTTCAATCGAATCAAATTGAATTTGATCATCATTTTTGTTTGTTACATGATAAAGTGATCTTGTTTGCGTTGCCAAGTACTTAGAGAGCACATCAAGTTTGGACAAACACCACACAGGTACATTTCTTCTTTGTCAATCAAGTTTTGTTGATTTGAATTAGAGTAGGATTAAAATGCAGCATTGGTTTTGTGCTTCAATCATGCTCCAAATCTTTATTTTCATTTTCAAAGTCCGAACAGTTGATCCGAACCGTTCACCATGATATTTGTATTAAAATGTGCTTGGAGACCAAATTTTATATTTTTTGGAATTTTTTTACTAATTTTTTAGATAGGTACAAAATCACTGTTTTCAGAAAATTCTGGACCATCCAAAACAGTGATTTTGTACCTATCTAAAAATATAGTAAAAAAATTAAAAAATATATAAAATTTTGTCTCCAAGCAAATTTTAATATGAAGATCATACTGAGCGGTTCGGATCGATTGTTCAAACTTTGAAAACAGAGAAAAAAACGTCGAGCATGATTGGAGCACAAAACCAATGATGCATTTTAACCCTACTCTTTGAATTATATGTGGGTTTAAGACCAAGTTTAGAAAAATATAAGTGTAGGGAGTAAATTGAAAATAACAAATGTTTTAACCTGAAGATTTTTTAGAAGCTTGGAGAACAGACAGAGGAGCAGCTAGAGCCTGACTCTGATTGATGACATTAAATTATGATTTCTTAGATGATATTTGGTTATTTTATACATTAGGGTTTTTTAGGTGATATAGGTTAGTTTCTTAGCTAGCTAGGATATATAATTAATGTATTAATTACTTGGTAATTAGTTTTGAGGTTGTAATGGTATGCTGTTTATTAAGGAAAATTCTCTTTTATTTTTTGGTTAATACAAAATGTCATGTGAGACTTATTAAATTTTAGAAATTTAAATTATTTTCAAATTAGAATATAGTTGTACAATTTCTTTGAGTTTACGGTAATTTTTCATTGTGAGCATAATACATCCAATATTAATGACCATCTGAAATTTTAAAATACCTTCAATTTTTGGACTCTAATCCGAGGAAATATCCTGATTGAACTTCATAATGTAACATGTTATACAACCATGGATCGAAATCTTATATTAATATTAGATGATTTCTTTTAAAAATAATATCGATCAAGTATGGTCACTCTTGAAGAAATTTACGCTGATATAGCTGATGTTTTAATTTTTTTGAAATTTTGAAAATTATATTTTAAATTTTTTTTTACAGAGAATAAGTCCTTGTCCGAAAAGTTCATTTCATTTTTCAAATGATGTTAAATGCATAGTAACATTCAGGCTTAAAATGAGTAATTATACTTGGTAACGTCTCAACTAGCTAGTTATAATGAGCAATTAAACTAAGTAAATTAATTAACTTGCCTAGTACAGGTACCACAAAGCAAATATTTATTCAAAATAATTAATCTTCCTGATGCTATCACCTAGGTTAAGAGAGAGTGGCTGAAATTATAAAATTTACTTAGATACCGTTATTTGAAATAATTATTTTCTTACTTTATTGGGAACTATATACTATTAATTATTTAGGCCCAACAAGCACCAAGTAGTAATACCAAATTTAATTAAATGTTTAAATAATGACAGTGTAATTATTGGGCCAATGCATGATACCTTAGGTTTGAATATTGATTTTCTTCTGGGCTTCAGCCGCACAAATTAAATGATTAAAATCTCATTTGTCTAGCGAGCGAGGAAATGAGTTCATTGAAACTTCATGCTCATACCTGTTTAGGTGAAACATCAAAATGATATGATCCAATGAGTTCCTTGATGGCTTTATCAATATATAAATCTCCTAATTATATTGCAAAATCTCAAGCATTTCTATTCAATAAATTAGGTTCAATGTTTTAAAGTAATTAAGTTGCTAATATATTTATAAAAAGATAGGTAATACACGTGATTAAAAATGATTTAAAAGATAGTATGTATATATTGATTCATTGAGATATTTGAGGAAACTAATAGAGTTATACTATAGTGCATAAGACGTAGTTCTCGCCACATGGTCTCCAATTTGTTGAAACCTATGTTACCCTGATACTTCATATATGGTCTCGTACCCGTATCCAATACGTATCGTATTTCCGTATCGATACCCGTATCGTATCGTCCGATACCCGTATCATGTTGAAAATTTTTGTATCACCGTATCCCGTATCGTATCGTATCCGATACGATACCTGTACCCGTATCCATGCAACATGGGTTGAAACATATTCATTAGAACCAAGCTCATCGTTCGAGGACATCATTAGTCTTAGCAGTATTTTTCTGGCCTAGCATTTCTCAATAAAATTGACAATAATACTCAATCTTTATTGATAGAAAAAAAAATAGTTCTTCATATCGGGATTAATGATTAATTAGCTAGCTAGTATATACATTTTCGTTTTCTTTCAACGAAAATGCCGACTTGGGTATTTCCAGAAGTGTTGTACCAACTGTTATAACTGTCAAAGTGAGGTAATAAAATGTGGGCATAACAGGATTGATTATGAATGGTGTCGACTGAACTCTTCCTCTGGTCCGTGTGTTTAACCACGGCTTGGAAAATCGGTCGAGTCCGAGTTGATCTCTTTAAATTTAATTAGGATAAAATTATTGTACCATCTCTCAACTGGTTCTTAGTTAGATAGCATATTGTATTGCAAGAAAGTGGATAGTACTATTTTTGGATTAGAAACCCTCATATTTGCAAGAGAACTCAGCGATGCCGCATACGACACTGATCATGATGCATGTGGTAGAGTTGAATTCCAACAACTGGATATTAATTAAACGGATTAAGAATGACGGTAAGCCAGAACCCTAGAGGCTTAATTCTCAATATTATACTTTGTTTGATCAAATTCTCTCACACACAAAACGATTTTCTTGGATTGGTAAAAAGTTATGACTTAATACACAAAACTATCTCTGTGGATCGACATCCGAATACTACTCGGTAGGATAATACGCTTGTGATCTGACCATAAGTAAAAATTAGAGTTATAAATCAATTAGCTTTGATTTCCACCTATCATTAAACTAACTAAAGTTTCAAATTAACACTCTAGTGCCAAAGCTCAACATGTTCTTATACCAGTTGTTAGGGGTGGTCATCGCATAAGTTGTTAAGGAGTAATTTTCTCGAATAAGTTGCGGGCATACACCAATACCCGATCAAGTGGAGAAATATGGAAGGCATACAAGAAGCCAATCCAACAAGCAATCAAGCACAAAAAATAAAAGAGAGACAAGATTTTATGTGAAAATCCTTACAGGAGAAAACCACGGGAGCTTGACGCAAAATCACTATACTTGGAGTCTTTACAAATGCAAGGATCGAGATAATTAAGCCAATAACACACTCTCTCACATTCTCTTACAAATTTCATACACTTTGAAAATTGCTGATCCGGGTGAACAGTAAAAACAGTGCAACCAAATTCTGGACCATGTGATCAGCAATTTTCAAAGTGGCTTAATAAATAGTAAAAAAATTCCAAAAAAAATGTAAAATTTGGTCTCCAAGCAGATTTTAATATAGATTGAACATCTAACGGTTTGGATCGACCATTTGGACTTTGAAAATCCAAAAACGACTTGATTGCACGAGGGCCTTGGTGCAAACGTTTTGATATATATATATATATAGAGGAGGGATCAAGTTACAACAAATTTGAGTTACAACAAAGTTACAACAATCATTTTTTTCATTTTCAAAGTCCAAATCGTCGATCCAAACCATTCAACATGATTATCTAAATAAAATGTGCTTGCAGATCAAATTTTACATTTTTTTGAATTTTTTTACTATTTATTAAGATGGGTACAAAATTCAATGGTCTGAATATGACTATTTTTTGTAAAATACTTAATAAATAGTAAAAAAATTCAAAAAAATGTAAAATTTGATCTGCAAGCACATTTTATTGTGGAGATCATGTTGAACGGTTTGGATCGACGATTTGGACTTTGAAAATGAAAAAAATGATTGTTGTAACTTTGTTGTAACTCAAATTTGTTGTAACTTGATCCCTCCTCATATATATATATATAGATGGGCTATTGTACTTCGCAAAGTAAAACCTCCTGTTTACTTCGGGCTATATTTTGCATTTTGAAAATCCAAACAACCGATCTGAACCATTCAACATGTTCAAAATATTGAAATGTGCTTGGAGACTAAATTTTACATTTTTTGGAATTTTTTTACTATTTATTAAGCCACTTTGAAAATCGCTGATCCACTGTGACAGTAAAAAACAGTAAAATTTTCTGGACCATCGGATCAGCGATTTTTAAAGTGGCTTAATAAATAGTAAAAAAATTTCAAAAAATGTAAAATTTAGTCTCCAAACACAGTTCAATATTTAGAACATGTTGAACGGTTCAGATCGGTTGTTTGAATTTTCAAAATTCAAAATATGACCCGAAGTAAAGAGGGAGTTTTACTTTGCAAAGCACAATAGCCCATCTCTCTATCTCTCTCATATATATATATAGCAAGATAGGTAATACATGCCATGAAAGATATGTCACTGATAGTATGTTTTATATTGTTAAGATATTTGAGGAAATCAATAAAGTTCATACTCAGAGAATGTATAATTATCGCAATATGCCAACCTTGTGCATGCTGTAGCATCTTCGTCAAATGAGGTATGTATTAACTATTCGTCATCACTTTGTTGATAAATTGAATGGGCTTGCCATGATAACAAATTGGGCCCACATGGCCCAAAAGCATGTCAAAAAATATTGGGCTCACATAGCCCGAAAGCTTAGCAATGATTTTTTTAACAAATTGGGCCCACATGGTCACCACTGCTGTTGTGGGCAACGATTTTAATTTTTTTTTACATTCTGATTGTGTCACTACTCAACGTGCTAGCTGATGGAGGTAAAAAAAATTGAAACTTATTACATGCTAGCTGATGGAGGTATCCTCAGTGTGTTGAAAGAACTTGGCACTAGCAAAAGTTCTATTATAAATTAAGGAGATGGGTCCGCACAATGCCGGTGCGGCCGTGGTAAGTTTCGACATTTCAAAAAACGGTAGTTATTTGATTTATTATTTTTGAACTGTGCTATAAATAAAAATTTCGAGGAGACCTGCGTGCTGAGGTGGTTGCTGGTTCGAGCTGTCATCTTACCAACAGTACCACATCCCAGAAACTTCAGATCGAATCAGTAAAGGACAACGTACCCCGAAAAACCAAACCACTGTGCCAATCTTGATGTGTCTGGTTTTTCCATGAAAGGAAAACTTTGGCAGGACAGTGGAGCGTTTGGCGGACAAATATCGGAGAGAAAGAATGAGAAATGGAAGAGTAGAAGGGCATAATGGCCACAAGTGAATTTTAGAGTCTCAAATATTGTTATGTAATTAGTGCATCATGCTCATTTTGTGTTTTGCTTTTATTTTTATATTTTCGTCCAATTTTTCATGTTCTAGTCTCAGTTGTTGGTTTAATTAGTTGGTCTGAAGAGGTTGGAAAGATGGCATGAATATGGAGCAATAGTAACATTCGCTGTGCTTGAGGAGTTGGAAATCACCGGCTGTCCAAACCTGACAATCATGCCATCTGTTCCCCAACTTAAACACTTAACTGCATGTATAGAAACTTATAACTTACTCCAGTCTGTTATAAATTTAATTACACAACCAGAGAGCTTAGTTGTAGAAGCCAACATTGCAAAAGCAAGTAACCCTAATAATGAGCCATTTCCATCTTTAATATTAGAGTGGGAAAAACGTAACGCGCCGTGCCGTGCTGTGACTAACACGCCGTGACTTTGGTCTCGTGCCGTGCCGTGCCGTGACCAAAATGTCAAGGGGTGGTTACGGCACGCGAATGGTCACGCCACGTGAGTCACGCCGTACCTAAACATGCCGTGACCATACGTGACTCGCGTGATCATTTAATCATAATTTAGATTAGTTTATTCAAGATTCACAACTAAATCAATATCTAATGGTCCTAATTATACGTGTCGTGCCGTGCCGTGACTAAATTTTTCACATGCCGTTTCTTAAATCAATGGTGTCTTATTGATAAATGGAGGAATGAGATGGATGATGCTTAAATCATCTAATGTGATATCACCCAGTGCTGCTGTTCCCGACAAGTGGAGGAATGGGATGGAGACACAGTAAATGCCAAGCATCATTGCTTAATTGTGAGGAGAAGCAGAGAATCGTGAACTACGCACAAGCATCATTGCTTAATTGAAATCTGGGGCTGGGATTCAAATCGCGTCCGAGAGATTACGCCAAGGGTTTGAAATCGCGGCACACAGAGAGAGGGAAATCCAGTTCGCGTCAGTAAAAATACAGTATTTCAACTCTTAATCTCTTTTTGGAAAGAAACAAACATGCGCCTGGTCACAAAAGATTATTCACAAAATAGTGCAAAAATTTGAACTACAAATTTCATTCCGAATTTTCTGTTACCTGGGCTGTTTGTAGGGGTGAAAACATTATGGATAATATCCGATCCGTATTTGATTTGTATTCGAAAAATTGGATGTGAATATCCGATATCCGAATATCCGTGTGGTTATGGATACTGATATGGTTTTATGTTTCAATTATATATCCGTATCTGAATAGTAGATATATATCATATATTTAATATATATTATGAAAAAATATTATTATTCACTAGTAAAATTAGATAAATATTATGAACTTTGATATTTTTTAATGTTATTTTAATAAATATCCGATCTGATCCGTATTTGTATATGTATTCGGCTGATATCCGATCCGTATCTGTATCCGAAAAATTAAAAAAGATATGGATATGGTTTTACCACTATATATCCGCTCCATATTCGCTCCGTTTTCACCCCTAGCTGTTTGACAATATTATTTGTATTAAATTTTAAAAAACATTAAATAATTTATATCCAGTTGTCTTAATTCACATGTAAAAAAAAGGCTTAATTTATAGATAGAGATGTCTTAAAATTCAATTAGGATTAAAAGTTCGGAACAATAAAATGCAATTTTTTGTTACTTTATTGGTGGATGATAATTTATTCCTTTTGTTACAATATATCCAAAGCCCAATGCATGATACCTTGGGTTTAGGGCTGTAAACGGATGCGGATATCCCGGCGGATATCCGCTCCGAATCCGCATATTATCCATATTCGGATCTAAACGGATACGGATATTGTGGATACGGATACGGATAATTATTAATTATCCACAGAAGATGCGGATACGGATACGGATACGGATACGGATAGTAAAACCTAAACGGAGCGGATATCCGGATTATCCGGAACCCAATAAATTTTTTCGGACCCACTAATTAAAAGAAATTATTTTGCCTTCAAGGAGATTTGAACCCATGTCATGTGAGGTGAGAGTCTAAGCAACTAAGCTACAAACCACTACACCACACTATCTTTTGTTACTACTTCTTTATTTTGTTTATATATTATATCAATGGAATGAATATCTTATATCTCCCATCTTTCCAATATTAATATCTCCATCAACTTACAATTATTCATTTATTTTCATATTTAAATTTTATTAATTATTAATTATATCTTAAAGTTCATATAACTCAATATCCGACAATTATCCGTTCTATATTCGTATTTGAATCCGTATCCGTAAATTATCCGCTCCGTATCCGTATCCGTTTAAGACGGATATGGTTTTAAATTTTGATATCCGTTTACTATCCGTATCCGTATCCGCTCATTGAAAGGCGGATACGGATTTGGTATTAGCATTATCCGCTCCGTTTACACCCCTACTTGGGTTTGATAATTTATTCCTTATGAGTTTCAGCCGCACAATTTAAATGACCAAAACCTTTTTTTTACTAGCGATGAAATAATTAGTTCATTGAAACTTCATGCTCATATATACCTGTTAGGTGAAAAATTTATATGATATGATCCAAATGAGTTCCTTGCTGGCTTTATCTATATATAAATCTCCTAAATATCTTGCAAATTTTCAAACATTTATATTCAATAAATTAGGTTCAATGTTTTAAAGTAATTAAATTGCTAATATATTTATAAAAAAGATAGATAATAAATGTGATGAAAGATTTAAAAGATGATATGTATTGGTTCGTTAAGATATTTGAGAAAATCAATAAAGTTTATACTATGAGATAGTACATGGGACGTAATCATCTCCAATTGGTCGAATTTTATTATTTAAGGGTACGCAGGTAAGGGGTAATGGTAAGGGGTAATACAGTAATTTTTCAATGAGAACCACTTTCTAATTTGTATAGTTAAAACTAAAGGGTGCTTTCATTTTTTTTTTTAAGATTTTTCTGTTGAGATTTCTATTAATTTATCCTTGTTGTATGTACCATGCTGGTATACTGTACCAGTTTTTGTAGCAGAGTCCAAGTGATCAACTATAAAGTTTTTTTTTCTTTTTATTTTTAGGGTCTCTACTCTCTTGGTAAACTTTTCTTAGTAAAGCATAGAATAGCATTAAAAAGAAGGGTTAATTTTCTATTTACCCTCAAAGATTTATTCAGTTTCTTATTTACCCCTACACTCTTTATTATATTTAATATATCCCTCAACTCTTTTACTTTTTTCTATTTACCCATACAGTTAAAAAACTGTAGTTAAGTATTGTCAGAATTTTGATTTTTCCATTATACCCTTGTTTTTTTATCTTGATCCCTTTTATACTGACAAATTAAAAAAGCGCGCACTGAATCAGAACCGTAACAGAGTGAGGAAAAAGGCTAAACTATTGTGCGATGCTCTCCAGTGCTCTCCAATAATAGAGGTAGAAGATAAGAGAAGAAATGTTGAACTGGATGAAGGAGAAATGGAGAAGAACAACACAATTACAAACTAATTTAGTAAATGAAATAGCAGAGAATACAGAGAACAAAACAATAAAAACCTATTCAGTACAGAACCTCTGATCGTTGCCTTTTATTAAAAAAAAGTACATAACCTCTGAAAATTATAGTACCAGCGTTCAAAAAAGTTGTAAAAGGTATGCCCACTAACAAAACCTCTAAAAGTCAGAATACCAGTTCATACCAGTAAGTACTCTTAAATGTCTTTCATTCATAAATTTTCACATTTACTTTTTACCCCTAAAAGTCAGAAAATTATAAAACACCAAATCCTTTGAATTCATAGCAAATTGATTTCAACAGCAAACAACAAAAGAATTCAAATCAAATTAACCTCACCAACAAAACAATTAGCAATTTTAAACTGTCTCTCTTCCCTTCTCTCTACACAGTACACACTCTTCTATCCATTTTATATTGAAATGTCTATAATTCCACAATTCACTAAAAATTCTCCAGATGCCCTCAAATTGTCATGGCCTTCCCATTTGGGCCATGACATTCTCTCAGCGCTTGTTTGGTAATTTTGGTGTTCTCAAGGGCTCTGGTACATTAGCTTTCCTTTTCAAATGTCAATTGCTCTAAGGGATGTTAAATATTAAAAATCCTAGTTTGCAATTAATAAAAGGAAAAGTTACAAGAAAAAAATAAAAACATAATTTGTAGAGTGGTTGAATTCATAGTCTAATTTTGGTACATAAATGAGTGCTTTGCTACTAATTGCTAGAGAAGTAAATTGAAAATTTCTTAGTTTCTTTAAATTAGAAGATGACCTCAAAGCTTATTCTACTTTAGGTTTCCACAATGAAATAGCATACATTATGTTACCCTTCCAACCCCAAAAGAACCAATTGCAATCTTCTTCAACAAAAAATGCCTTATTATAACCATTTCTAAACATTTCACGGCATTCTTTCACTACACGTGGATCTACCGGAAACTGTTGAAAGCCGGTCTGCAAATTTCGCTTGTGCCAATGCTTGTAGTTCTCCGGTCTCACCAAATCTGATCCTTCAAATGCTATCAGATTAATTATAGAAGGACCATAAATTTCTCTTTCCATTAGTTGCATATGCTTGTAGTCTCCTGGGAGCAACGTGTCATTCATGTCAAAAAGCCGGGAGAACTGCAACAAAACCTGTCTAAATCGTGTGATAAAGAAGGGACTGAAGGATAAGTTGAATATTCCTTGAACGAAAACCTTCGGTTTGGTCTCTTGAATCAGATTGAGGACTTTATTCCCAGGAGTATTCCTGCCTAATAAAGGTTCGTCCCTTGCGCTACCTAAGCTATAAATAGTATTAACTATAAGCACTTCATCATCATTGATACTAAGATCATCAATACAAATGGACTCCCACTGTGAGGCGATCCCTTGATACTCGAAAGGAACTCCAAAACTTCGAGCGTAATCTTCCAACCTCCTTCCTGTCTCGTTGATTCTTTCATTAGGGTGAAAGCCCGGCTGAGGCAAATCTATTCCAGTAATTCGTAATTTCGGGGGCCCATCTTTTCTTTTTGCAAGTGATTGAATTAGAGATGGCCATTGGAATCCATGAGTAATGCCAAAATCAACTACATGGATTTTTGATGCATTGCCTGTGGCATTGAGAATACTCTCATTAGCAAAATGATATGAAACTCTCATGACAGGGGCTACCCTCGAGCACACATAATAGGCCTTCAGATAGTCGTTGGTGCGTACTTGTCTTGTGACATATTGACGATAGGTCGCACTTTCTGGACCAGCCAAGCGTGCCTCTAGTCCATCAACAAGAATGCATGCAAGCCTTTGGATCCCATCTCCAATAGGAGATGCTTCCTTCCTTATTTGTTTTATAAGTTCACAAGCAAATTTGTTATCATTCATATATATCGCCTTTGCACAAGATATGAGACTTTCTCTGAGATTGATATGGTCGTGTTGGTTTTGATACTCACTATATGCGTTTGCTTCGAACTCCTTGATTTCTCTTAGGCTAGATATTTCTTCTCTTGGACAGTTTTCCCCGTGGTATAGTACTAATCTATCCAACATCTCATCTCTAATTGTTTCCTCACCGGCGACCATCGGTATTTTGCCATTTCGCTCCTCCGAAAGGTCCAAGTCTCCATCATTTGTATTCCTTTTACCCTTTGATTTACTTAGCAAATTATTTTCTTTCTCTTCCCCCAATCTGAACTCTAGTGTGTCACTTTCACATTTCTTCGTTGGATTAAGTGAAAGATTGCTCACTTGCAAATTAATTGACAATCTATTGTGATTCGGAAGGAACTTCAATCCTTCTTCTACACCTCTCTGAAATTCAGTAGCTAGCAAGTTCTCTATACACGGACCCACTTGATCTTTTAAACCAGAAGTTGTGAAATTAGGATTTACCTTTGATTGTTTTGGTACCAATTGATTATCTGGTAAAGGTGGATACTTTTCTCCAAGGATATCATAAAAAGGTTTCTCCATGTCCCTGAGAGCTGCATCTTGATAACCATTAATCTTTTCCTCTATATCTTCCTCCAATAAATACCGGCTTATGTAGTCTAGTGTTGGATCTAAAGGTATCTCAAACTTCTCATATTGGTTCAGAGAAAGATTGTCGTATGGGTCTTTTTCGGGGATTATTTTTGAGAAGTTTGTGTGATTGCATTTATCAATGGAACCGTGCAATTCGTTTGAGTTGTTCTCTTTTGGCAAAGCCATATATGTTGCTTGCAGCTTCCAAAATTTGATTGACAGATATTTGATCTACAAATTTCATGAATGAATCCAATTAGTGAAGTGAAACTGTTGAATAACATTATTCAGTAAAAAAAAATATTTTCAATTTCACCATTAATAGTTGGCTAGTTAAGAACTTAAGATTAATTTAGTAGAAGTATAAGAAGCATCAATGCCAGTTTAATTATATTTGTTCTTAAGTTCCCTATTTACTAACAATGCATTAATTAATCACCAGAACTTTGTAAATAAATAAGAGCTTTAAATAGGTACAAAATTGGTATAGAGAAATTATTTTTTTCTCTCAGCTCTTATTGTTGTGATTGGAGCACTTAAAATAGATCTTCTCTTTAATGAAGTATTAAGGTAACTAAACCAACCAACAGCTGTAAACTGTTCTTTAATTAAAGTATGTAGCTATATTATTAGAAATTAAAACCTAAAAGAAAAAATTCATCAATTTTAGCAAGAAACATGGCATCCTTATAGTGTCCCATATTAACTTTCAGAAAAGAGAATGAAAAATCTATAAATAAAACAAACAAAAAACAAAAACTTGTTTTTTGTTTTTCGTAAGCCATAAAAAAGAAAAAGAAAGGGTGCCAACCACGCCCTATATTTTTAATTTTCCTTTTTGCTCTAATTTTAGTGATTTTCAATTAAATCAGTGGCATTTTGAGGCTACTTTTGTCAGAAAAAAAAATGTAAAAAGGTTGGAGAGAGCGTACCTCAAAAGAGCATCGATCACCAGTTAGGTCGATGAAGAAGCTCCTTTAGATATTATATTGAGAAGTTTGTTTGGGAATTTTCTAATGAGGGAGATCATCACAGCTATAATAACCAGTATTAGATGTTATGTCGCTTTCTAGACTGTCAACATAAGAGAAATTTTTGCCTGGTTTTGGTAAAATGTCTATTTCAACTTAGATCATTGAGTACAGTACCGTAGAGTTTTCAAGGGTCTCTGTTGACTTGATCCGAATCAGCTGAAATCCGAGGTCGGTACTGTTCATCATGAAATTCCTGCAATCTGAATCCAGCCGTCGAACTGTTCCGAGATGCGTGCAAAGAAAAACCAGCTGTTTCGAGATGCGTTCTCGAAAAAATTCGATGGCTGGATTTCGGATTGCAGGGATTTCAGAGTGAAATCTCGGAATTTGAGCTGATTTATTTCCCTGTTGACTTGATGTAGGAAAATTATGTAAATTATTGGGCTAAAGTGTAATTATATCTTGATACAAGCAGAAACTGATAAAAAGAAAAAGTTGCAAAAAGAAAAATAGAAACTTAATATGTAGAGGGATTTAATTCTTAGTCCTACAATCTTTTAGCAAATAGCATTGGCTATCAACTAAACACCGTGTGATTGTTGTAATTTCGACTTTTCAAGGGACTAATTTGTTAAAGTCAGATGGCCAAATTTTCCAAATGACCAAAAATTTATACATTTATGTTCTTTGGTCAACATTGGTCGACGGTCCCAAATTAGGAGTTTAGTTTTAATCAAGACTTTTTTTGGTATATTATATTAGAGTGAGGCTACGGTGCTATGCATAGCACGGATTGGGTCCGTGCTACGGCTCAAAATTTGACTTTTTAAAATTCTAACGGTCGATCCGAACCGTTTAACATGATTATAAAATGAATATGTACTTGCAAACCAAATTTTACATTTTTTTCGAATTTTTTTACTATTTTTTTAGATAGGCTGTTTTTGGATGGACCACAATGTTCAGATCAAGTGATTTTCGAAAAAATAGTAAAAAAATTCGAAAAAATGTAAAATTTGGTTTGCAAGTACATATTCATTTTATAATCATGTTGAATGGTTCGGATCGACCGTTAGAATTTTGAAAAGTCAAATTTTGAGCCGTAGTACGGACCCAATTGGTGCTATGCATAGCACTATAGCCTCACTCATTATATTATATTATATACTTTTGTTCCCTTTTTTTATTATTTAGTTTTTAAATTACATTACAAAATGATGATAATTAAAAGATTCCCTTCACTTTACGGTTTGAGATTAACTCTCAGCCGCTTTGAGATTCGGGCTGACGGAGGAGGCAGTATTATTGGGCTTTGAGATTCGTGCCAAGTTAAAAAGAACGGTTCAGATCAAGTAATTGTAAAAGATTCCCTATTACGGTACCGGGGAAGATCTGAATTCCATATATAGAGCATGTAAAACATAACAATTAATAAAATATTATTGTAATTGCAATTATTTTTATTTATAATATAATTGTATATACTTGTACACATATGATAAATCTAATAATTTTATATACATGTATCACTTTTGTACACCGCTTGATTTGAAAAACTTTATTAATTGTTGTATGCTTGTATGCTGAAAACTAAAATATATTTCATTCTTGGTTTTAGATGAGAAAAGGCACTTAATCTTATCATTCAGGCTTAAAATTTGTAAACTTGGTAAATGTTGCAGATAATTATAATTTGTGAATAACTTTAAACCCTAAAATTATAAAAGATAACATTATTGAAAATAATTATTTTTTTAAACTTTATTGGGGACTACTATTATTTAGGGAAATAAATCTGCTGTTATTCCGATCCAAACTGTTAATCTGTGTTGAGATTCATGCATGAAAAATTTTCTTCATTGAAATTCACGCATGGAAAAATTTGAACGGTTGAGATCGGAATAACAGTTATGTTATTCCAATCAGATTTATTTCCATTATTTAAGCCCAACAAGCACAAATAGAAATACCAAATTTGATTAAATGTTTCAATAATGACAGTGTAATTACCGGGCCACCTCATGTCTTCATCAAACAAACAAAAGAAAAGACATCCAAAACCCAATGTATGATACCTTGGGTTGATAATTGATTCCTTCTGGGCTTCAGCCGCACAAATTAAGTGACAAAAAATTTTCTAACAATGAAATGAGTTCATTGAAACTTCATGCTCATACCTGTTTAGGTGAAAAATTAAAATGATATCATCCAACGAGTTCCTTGCTGGCTTTCTCTATATACATCTCCCGAAAATATCTTGCAAAATTTCATCAATGTTTTTATGTAATTAAGTTTCTAATATATATTTATAAAAAGATAGATAATAAATGTGATGAAAGATTTAAAAAATAATATGTATTGCTTCATTAAGATATTTGAGAAAATCAATAAAGCTCATACTGAGAGATGGTACATAGGACGTAATCATCTCCAATTGGTCGATGCCTCACTCAAGGATTCATCTTCTCCTTGTTTAAAGGTGGTGATTTTCGGCCTAAAATGTTGAATTTTAGATGGAGGAAAGTATTTGTCTAAAAATAACCTTTGCACCTCTTGTCAAGTTAACAATCTCAACCAAGTTCTAGCATAATCCGTGAGAGATAAATGGAAACAATTCAATTTTAGGGCATCTAATTCGTCTCCTTTTGGTGCAAATGTAGCGCAATGCTCCTCAAATGTTGCTAGATGTTGGTGATGATCCTTGTTCAACCTATCCCCAAACCTATTTTGACCTAAAAGGTGAATTAAAGTTGGTTTCAGATTTGGATTTGTCCCCTCATGTGCAATATAACCAAATTGTTTTCCCGGTTCCATTTGATTTACAAAATCCTTATGGGTCGGTGGTCATTTGGATTGTGGCCATAGAGAATATTGTTGTTGACATTTTGATTGAGAAGGCCTTCTGTCAAGTCTTCCTCGTCGTCGATGCCTAGTTTGAGGTTGCCTAGGTCCGCCATTTGTTGAGAAGATGATTCGCCGGTCTTGATCTTTGAGGCTTGTCTCCTCGTGATGGGGGCCAGTGCTCAAATTTACGAGAGAGAAAAAAAGATAAGATGAGATGTGAAAGAGATGAAAGAAAGTAAAGTGCAGAATTTAAATAAGAAAAGTAAATGTTTTTTTATTTTTCTGGAAAGGTAGATAAGGAAAGTAAATTTCAGAAATTGTAAAAAAGGAAACAAAATATTTTTGGGTTTTTATTTTCTGAAAAAGAAAGAAGGTAAATAAGGAAAAAAAGAATTAAAAGTATTTTTCTAAAATAAAAATTAGTATCTATCATATTTCTCCGGCAACGACGCTAAAAAACTTGTTGTGTATTTTAGGTATAGGATTTTCTATGATGCATACACTTTTAACTTTTAAAATTTATAAACCTTCGTACACAATAATATAGGTCAGATGCAAGCGCACAACCTATCTATTGTAGTATGTAGGTGTCGATCCAAAGGGAGGTAGGAAAATACTAATTTTTACTAAAGTAAACCACTTTTAAAACTAAACAATGAAAGTAAAAGGGGGGTTTTGTGTAATTTCGTTTTTAATGAAAATTAAAGGCTCGTAACAAAGTAATTAAAATTCGGGTGTGATTCAAATTGGAGAAGTCTAGAGGTATTTGGTCTACAAGCATTTGCTAATTCTATCTACTCGATTTGTTTAAATTCATGTTTGATAATGATGAGATTTCTAACCTAATATGTTAAAAAGGGTCACTTTCGTGAATTAATAACGTGCCTAAACAATTCGGATTTCACGATTAAGTCCTTCACCCTAGCTATTTAGACCATCAAGTTCTCGTTAGCCTATCATATCCTAAAATATCGGTACTTCACGATTAAGTCCTTGATACCAATATTCAATTCAATTCAAGGGTCCCAATTAGAGATTTGACTTCACGATTAAGTCATTCGCCAAATTCTAATCATTAATTTCTGTAGTTCCGGTTTAGACTTCAAATTTGGTCAATTCTAATCCAAATTCTAAGATATTTGTGTTCATAATTTGGTACCGTCATATATGATCATAAACTACTCAAGTCTATTAAACCTAAGCGGGATACTACAAATCAAGTACTAATCATGCATCTACACAAATAATAAATCACAGAAATAAACATCAAATCAAACAATCATTATAAAAACTAACATCCGAGTAAAATAAAATTAAACAAGTGCTAAAATACCTAAGCCTCTAGAGAGGAAGACTAGCCTCTCATGGAGATGCAAGCATTCATCATAAATTCAATACAAAAAATATGGCTAAAGACAAGGAGAAACTAACTAGAGAAATAAATTACACCATTCTCTAATGAAAGACCTTGGTCTTGGCTGCGGTTGCTCTGAGAATTCTTCTTCTTCCTTCTTGATTCGCTTATGTGGATTGGTGATCTTCTATTGATTCGTCCCCTTGAAAGAGCAGAATTCTTTCTCTTTTATACCCAAAGTTGGAGCAAATGGACGTGGGGAATCAATGTATAAATGTCCCTGCATGTTCCCCACGTCTCCACCTTCTATTTTCCACTCCTGGGACATGGTTAGATGTGCCGAAAATAGAATAACCGTCAAAAACTGACTTTTTAGGCTGAATGCGGCCAGAGTGCTGACGCAGTGGTCGGTTTCTTTCTTTTCTGCTTCTGATGGCTGAGTGCGGCCGCATTCTTGGTCAGTGCGGCCGCACGGGGCTCAGATTCCTCTGTGTTGTACTCTGAATTTCTCTAAGTACTGAGTGCTGCCGCACTCTGTCTCAGTGCATCCGCATTCTACTCCCATTTCTTCATTTTCTGCAATTTTATATCAAACAAACCCAGTAACTAGATTCTAGGTATATTCTATTCTATTATCTACTAAAATACAAGATATTTGGTATTATTTCATGATAAAAACCAGACCGAATATGTATATAATTTAGGTTTATCATGCACTTTCATCAGAGGAGATATCCTCATAATTGTGGAAATAAATCTGCTGTGATTCTTTGGAATCAGAATTGCAGTCCCTGCTTTTTCAAATCTAACCATTAATTTTTTTAAATGCACGAATCTTAAAGGTAGTTGGTTGTTATGCACGAATCTCAAAATAGCTAAACAGTTGGATTCGGAAAAGCAGTCTCATAATTGCTGACGCAACATAATGATAAAATTTTAACAAAGTTCCAGCGTATTAGATGGACTTCTCTATTATTTGTAGTTCTGCCGTGGGATTAAAGATTATCGGATTTCGGATTCCGGATTCCGGACCATTTTTTCCTTTTCTTTTTATTCCCTTTACTTTATGAACACTATTCAACTATTGGACAGCACGTTACTTTTGTATTCAACAAAAATTGATGCAATGTATATGATTATTTACCTGATATATCATGATTCTTTTTTTTGCGTATATTATTCTTGGAGGCAGTACATAATTCTTTTTTTTTCATCAATTTTTCTTGGAGGCAGTACATCAATGAACCTCTAATTTATGGATGAAAAATAATATTTAAATGTTATTTATTTTCCATAATGTACATTAGTAATTTATTTTTAATTATTCAAATTATATTTGTATCCGTATTCATATCCGTCCGATATCCGATCCGTATATGTATCCGTATGCATTTAATACCCAATCCATATCTGTATCCAAGACTATCTGTATTCGTATCCGTATCCGAAAAAATATAAAAGATAAGGATGCAGTTTGATCACCATCCGATCCGTATCTGACCGTTTACACTCCTAGATCGAATTGCTCTGATCGGACATCAGAGTCTCAGACCAAATCGGATCGTTACCCACTCCAATCTCTTACAAAAAGTGAAAAAAAAAAATATACAACTTTCTCCTTTGAACACTATAATTTTTTTAATGCTTTATTCCAAGGGTTTAAGGTGACTTTGTGTGATCTCTCAGATTTCCCAATCGAAATATAGAAAACATAAAAAAATTCTCATTTTGTTTTATCTTTTACCCACATCAAAACATCTACATATCTGTCAATCAAAGAAAGCATGTGCAACTCGCCCAAACAGGACATACATAAACAGTTAGACTGGACATTTTGTACTGGAACTGTAGTGCTTTTGGTCGTGGCTCGTACCAGCACTCATCAATGGCACTGGTACAATTAAAATCTAATATGATCCTATAAAAAGACACCAAAGTGCTGGCACGTGCGAACTCTTTGAGGAGTACAAGTGATGGTTGGCAACAGTAATCCTAAATCACTTTGTTTTGTCATTTTCCTTTGAGAAAATTTCTTCTTTTTTTTTTTTTTTGGCCTCTACAAATAGGGTTTCTAATATCTATTTATTATTATGCTGAGAGATGTTTTCAAGTGAACGATGTTTTGAGTTCAATGCTGAGATACCTGTGCAAGTCGTATTCATATAACATGACTTGTGCAGTGCAGTCAACTTGTGTAAATCGATCTCACATCACATTTATGGAAAATTCAATTAAAGCAAGAGATGCCCAGAAGTCTCTCTCTCTCTCTCCCTCTTTATTCTTCTCTTTTTGGAATTTCACAAAAGCACCTCAATTTGTAATTTAAAAAACCCAACCACCAAATTCAACACAAATTGATCTGTCAATTCAACTAAACTAACATTAGTAAATAATATTCAATTAACAAGGTATGATGCAATGTTTTTCAGTGTATAAATATAGTTCAGACTAATAACATCTCATGATATAAAATATAAATAATTTCAGTACAACAAAAGACTATTGTCATTTTTCCCAAAGGAACACGTTCAAAAAATTCAGGTTCCCTCTCATCCCCCATATCAAAACTGAAATAATGATATTGATCAGCAAAATTTAACCCAGTTAGCAACTCCCAACTAAAAACCAAACCCACCACAAAAAAAAAACCCGAACTTAATTTTGTCATACCGGTTCAATTGTACCAGTACTGGTACCAGTATTACCACCCGCTGTATAACAAAGCACCTTTTGCACATAGAACAGCATATATGCCTGAGACTCTCTAACAATACTGTCTTCGACTTTAATCACCCATGCATCATCACATTTAAACCAACTGTTATTAATCCTTAAATAAGTCACGTAGTGACCCGCATCCAACCGGCCCGAATGCGTCACAACTGCAAAAATTTCAAACTCTGATGATGCCCCGCTGCTTATTGAAGCTTCAGTAGTTCCATTTTCGACAACAGGTAATAAGCGGTTCCCGTACCGGCTCCTCAGAACAGATGAAGACAGGTACGCTGCCATGTCTAAAGAAAACGGGAACTGGAGACAACTGTCAATCTTACGCAATGTCTTTTTAATTGTAGAGTGCTCAAATCGCTTTACATGGAAGCACAAAACCAGGGGAAGTTTTCGGATTGACATCTGTTTCAGAGATTCTCTTCTCTCTTTGCATTTCTGACAGTAAAATTTTTGTTCGTTGTCAAGTCTCTCTGGCCGGGTGAATTTCTCGAGGCACCGCATGAGGGTGGTGGGGCCCGACTGATTCTGGTTGTGTTTTTGCTTTGTTTCTTTCTCGCCATTGCGAGCAGTCTGGCGGGTCAGATGGGTCGAATCAAGGTCCAGCGAGAGATCAATGCAGGGGTCGTAGGTGGTGGAAGTGAAGCCGCAGTAAGTGCAAGTCACGTCTGATCTTAAAATGCCAGAGAAGATCCGATGAGCAATGCAACAGTCCCCTTGACCTGAAATATAGGGTAAAAAGATATATTCAATAAGAGATATAACAAAAAATTTATCATGCAAGTCCAATTGATCCTGAATAAAGTGTGTTTGTGTAATTGAGGATCATTTGAACACTCTCAAGCACACATTTTAGCAAGATTTTTAAGATGGCTTTGCTCTAATTAATCCTCATTTTGCATTATTTTGCAAAACAGTTGATAGGAGTACTGATTAGCTGTATCTTGTAATTTTGGCAAAATGCAAGTTCTAAAGTACAAATGGCAGAGTAATAAAGGGAATGTACATACATATGTTGAATCTTGTTAAATTTCAACACTGGAATAGAGGAATAGAGTGGAAAAGAGGTTCTATTCCCGCCGAACAAGAGCCGAACAAGAGAAGAAGTGAGTGGAATTGGGTTTGAACCTTTGCAGTCAAACCCCTGTTTTATACATTTTAGTCCCTCTTTTATTCATGTATGAGCCAATTCCCTATTCCGTGAGAAAGGTGGAATAGAGGAATTGACATTTTTCAAGAGATGCCACTATTCCACTCTTCCACCATCAACCGAATACAACCGGAATAGTGAGGAATTGAAGCCTATTCCAAATTCCACTTTTCCTCTATTCCAATGGTTTGCCGAACAGGCCCGACAACAAGATTATAACTATAGTAGAAATTAACTAAAAATGTATACATAATAGATACCATTGTTGTTAGAAATCTTCTGATCTTCAACCAGATTATCATGAATTCGATCAAGAATTGAGATGAAAAATTCATGTGCATCCTGTTGTTCATAACTCGCAAGATCTGAAGAAAGCCTCCACCAGCTGTAATCAGTGATCACAAAGGTAAGAAGCCAAACTATCGCTATAAAAAAATGCGGGAGGAAACAAGAAAAGGAAAGAAATGTAACCTGTAGAGAAATTTAGCGGGGCTGAAGGGGGACCGATCGCCAGAGAAAGCGGCGGAGTAGATCTGATCGAGATCGCAAACCAGACACATGTCGACGCCATTTGCACTCTTCTTACGCGATCTTCTAGCACATAGAAATCTATTGTGGCGATCACTGAGGAAATAGTTCCTAAGAGGCGGTGTATGAAGAAGAGCTTGCAAGACCGAGTTCATAAAGCATGTATTCCCCATGTTGTTCAATCCCCTCAATCCCCACGGGTGGAGATCGGGGTTATTCGAAGAGGTAGGATCTGGATGGAGTTGAGTCGATCGGGTGCGAATGAGCTGCGAGTGCGAGGGATTTGGATCCCACTGCTTGAAATCGACGCGGCGGCGCTTGCTACTAGGAGGAGAAGAGGAGGTGGAAGCGGAAGAGGAAGAGGAAGGGAAAGAAGGAGACTGAGCAATTGACACTGTAGAATCGAAATCAGAGTCGTAAACCTGATCAGAACAGGAGCAGCAAAAGAGTTCAGCACGGAGAAGGTCGACAGATATATGGTGACCGGGGGAGGAGACAGGGTGGTCAGAAGCGTGAGACGGGCAGAAGACCTGACCGCAGGAGAGACAAGCAAGGAGGCGAGAGGAGGAGGAGGTGTTAAGAGGGGATTGGGAAGAGGAGGAGGAGGAGGAGGGGCAGAGCGGGCAGTGGGGGTGGGAAAGAGGGTCAAGGCGGATAGAAGGGAGACCGAGTGGACGCACGCGTAGAGAGCGGCGGAGGTGGCGAAAGGGGTTACGAGAGGAAGAGCGGTAGGAGGAGAGATGCGGGCAGGGGGCAGGGATGGATGCAGGAGGTGGTGCCATGGGAATGGGAATGGGAATGATGGGATGGGGAACGGGCAGGGGAAACTGAGAGCATCGACAGAGAGGGTAGTAGAGATCGGGCGGCGCGGTGGGGAGAGGGAGAGGGAGAGAATGGAGGGATGAGTTGCGCACTACGGGTAGGGTAGTAGACTGGTAGCCTGGTAGGCCACGAGGGAGGAGTATTATTGTTTGTTTTTAGTTTAGTTTAGTTTATGATGATACGATGATAATGGAAAACGTCTTCTCCAGTTTGGTTTGGACTGGATTGTACTGGGGGTGAGAGAGACGATTCAGCGACTAGGTTCTAGACTTTGTTTTCTCGCCAGCACCGCAGGTCTACAAAGACCCCAAGTATGTATGCTCTAAACTCTACAAAGAGCCTACTACTCCACCTACGTTCTTTTTTAATAACACCGGATTAAATTTTACATTATTTGAAGTTTTTAAAGTTCAAACAGTCAATCAAAACCGTTCAACATGATGAATATATTAAAATGTGCTTGCAGATCAAATTTTACATTTTTTTTGAATTTTTTTACTATTTATTAAGTATTTTACAAAATCGTTGTTTTCAGACCATTGAATTTTTGTACCCATCTTAATAAATAGTAAAAAAAATTCAAAAAAATATAAAATTTGATCTGCAAGCACATTTTAATATATCTATCATGTTGAACGTTTGGATCGACTATTTGGACTTTGAAAATGTAAGATGTAATTCGGTGTCACCAAAAGAGAGTGTAAGTCGATCCTTCCTCATCATACATATGGCTTTTTTATTCTGACTCTAATATATATACGTAGGGATCTAAATACGTGACCACGTATAGTAACTGCTCGAGTTAGATTTATACGTGTCGTGATTAAATTTGAAAGAATAATTATAGCATGTTAGTGACTAGTTATGTTGGTCACGTTTGATTGTGTTTTTAACTATTTTTTTTTTTATAATTTAAGTTAGTTTATTCAAGATTTAGCATTTGATCAAGACCTAACTATTTTAATTATACGTGACTCGTGTGACCACGTGTCGTGCTACCGGATCTTTCGTGCGACGTGTCGTGCCGTGCCATATTTTAAAAAGATGATTACATCACGTGAATGGTCAAGGTACGGAACACAGGAGTTACGGTACGTGACCGGCTCACGTGTCATGTTGTGACTCGCACAAAATGGTCATGGGCACGCAAATGGTTTCAGGTATAGTATAAGTGGGGCCCACAACTTTACAATTCAGATTTACTTTCAACTAGATAAAACTCAACCTGGTACCTATATAAAAATAGAGAGTCCGCTTTAAAATTCATGTCATGTTAAAAGAATAGTCTGAATTTAATAATTGAACGTACGGGGTGTGATCCGAAGTAAGTCTAAAAATTAAATTGATTTTTATTAAATTATGTGACACAATGTATATAAATTTAGAAGGGGTGTGAAAGATTGTGATTTTTTTTTAAATAATAATTTGCCATTTTGTTCCAAAACGTGCTATGACATTATTGTGTGGATATACATGATATTTTAATATCATAATGTGTTATAGTCGTTTTGGTGATGTACCGATACTGCGCTATGCTAAATTTTGTCGAAAGGAAATACATCACGCAATATGATATGTCAAATAACACACGAATCATGTCATGTTATTGAAACGCACATTGCATGATATGCTCCTCACATGTCGTGTCGTTTTGTGATGAAACCTGACATGCCATACCATTTTTCATTTTCTGAGCAAAGACGGAACTTTTAGATTTACTTTGATTGTAATTCAGAATATGCCAAGTTTTGTCTGTGCTAGTTAGTGCATATATATATAGAGTCCGACTAATATGCTTACGGGTGAAATTTTAAAATTTTACATTCAAAACGTCGAAATAAGTAACTTAATAAATTGGTTATATATCAAGCTTGTAGAATACTAATTTTTACTATTTTTAGAATTTTTTTCCTATTTTTTATAATTTTTGAAATATTGTTTTTTTACATACCAACAATGCATCAATATGCACACAAATTTTCATTTTTTGACCTCTTGACTTGATACTAAATGAATTCAAAAATTAAAAAAAAATTATATGTAAATGAAGTTCTCTAGAAGGAGATCGGTTTGAACAATTTGAATTTTTCGTTTGAAACTGATTTGATGAATTTTGAATTGAAAGCATATGGATTAAAATGTTACTAAAAGCATATTAGCCGGACTCTCTCTATATATAAAAGAGGATTACTTAGGAACAAATTATATTGATAATTTTGAACTTAAAATTATATAATGTTGGAACTGAAAAAAAAGTTCGAAGGTAAAATTTTAAATATAAGATATTTTTTATGTAATTAAAGTATACATATGAATTTGATTGAACAAATCGTAGCTTAGCATAGAAGGAAACAATGAAGATATTTTGAGAGTCAGGATCTTCTCCAGTTGAGATTTCATTGGATAGTTCCAAAGCAGATCTGAAACGCTTATTTTTAGATTTCAGATTTGACTGGACAGCTAGGGGTCTTTGTTGTATGATTTTTTTAATAATAAATCATAATAGAAGACAAAGGGTGCTTTTGTGATGGCCTATTTATTTATTTATTTTTGCTAATATATTGTTGCCTATTTATTTTTTTTGTTTTGATTGTTTCCATGGGTTCAAGTCCTTAATTATATGTGTTTCAATCTCATGTACTAATTAAAAAATTATGAATTATAGTTTTGCTTGTTGATGAAGCAAAGAAACTTTGAAGAAAGAAAATGTATTCTAACCAATGTTTTAAATAGCGTTTATAGCGTCATAGCGGGAAGGCTACAAAAAAGCTATAGCGAATAGCGTAGCTATAGCGGAAGCTATTCCAAATAACGTTTTTTTTTTACAAAAATTATATTATATATTTGTACTATATATTAACATTATCTAAAGTTTCATAGAACAATAAATAACACTAAATTAATTAAGAAATTATAATATTCATATTGAACTAGTACAAAGTCCATGGTTCAAAATATCCATAATAATATCATAAACTATCGATCTTTTTCTATACAAAATATCTTAAGCATCATAATTTATTCTATTTTTTTTTCTATACAAAATAAATTTTATGGATATTTATTTAAGCCCATATAAATTGTCTAAAAAAGCCCAATATGCATAGCGCGCAAATAGCGCGCTACACGCTATGCGCTATAGCGGACCGCTATTACCGCTATAGCGGCCGTAGCGCAATTAGCGTATTTTCATGTCATAGCTTAGCGTTTAGGGTCCAAAAAAGCTATAGCGGTGCTATAGCGCGCTATTTAGAACACTGATTCTAACATATTAATCTGTGGGCTGTGAAAAATGAACTTCAATGATTCTATACTGAATGTTTAACACAATATTCATACAAAAATGTGAATGTAGATCAAATTTTATATTCTTTTTTTTACTTTTTACAATTAGGTAGAAAATCACTAGATCAAGTGATTTTCTAACTATCTAAAAAATAGTAAAAATATTTTAAAAAATGTAAATTTTGTTTGCAAGTATTTTTCATATGAAAATAATGATTAACGGTTTAGATTGATTATTTGAACCTTTAAAATAAATATATTGATCCGTAGTACGGACCAACCCGCGCTATGCATAGTACATAGCCTCACTTTAATTTTGTTGAGGAAAAGAAGAAAAAAATGAAGAGAAATTACATCTGGGGCTTTAACAATTGCCTAGAAATTAAATTCTGAGAATGCAAATTTACATCAGAAAATACATAGCAAGGAAATCAGAATAACATTAAAAAAAAAAAAAGATGAAAGCTCGAGATCGTGGTCACTACAGCAATGGCATCATATAGATACTAGAACCGAGTAGGTCTAATGCTCATCGGATCTAATTTTTGGTTCAACGAGCATGATGACCGTCCGATTTAATTTAAGATTTGTGCGCACGAAATTGAAACAGACACACAGAGTTTAAAGCGTTCTGCACGAATCTTAAAGCAAATCAACGGTGATTAAACCATCGAACCAAAGTAGGTCCAATGCCCATCGACCTACTCTCAGGTGCATAGATACACTTCAATGTTGATAAAAATAGCATAAATTTAAGAAAAAGTAAAAAGATTACGCCAGGTCAGCAAGCTCGAAGGATTTTGAAACTGCCCTTGACCAACTCTCGCCTCTCTTCTTGCGCTCGGCCTCTTCAATTTTGGGATGAATAATGGTGGTGTTCTCCTTGTGTAAACCCTCGAAAATTTGCGATTCAGTCCATACACCAACTGCTAACCCGGCAGCATAAGCGGCACCTAGTGCGGTTGTTTCTATATCGGCCGGCCTTACCACCGGGCTTCCCAATAGATCAGCCTGTGCCAATTCAAGTAAGAAAAAAAAACAAAAAGTTATCATAAAGCCAAAAACAAGTCGTGAATATTTTCATTTTTAAAGTTCAAAATAGTCGATATATACCGTTCAACATGATCTTCATATGAAAATGTACCTGTAAACTAAATTTTACATTTAAAAAAAATAGAGTAAGTCTATGGTACTATGCATATCACGGGTTGGTCTGTAATACGGATCAATATTTTCGTTTTTAAAATTCTAACGGTTAATTGAAACCGTTCAACATGATCCACATATGAATATGTACTTGCAGATCGAATTTTATATTTTTTAGAATTCTTTTATTTTTTTTTAAGATAGGTAGAAAATCATTTGATCTGAAAATTCTGGACCATCCAAAAATATTGATTTTCTACCTATCTTAATAAATAGTAAAAAAAAATTTAAAAATATAAAATTCGGTATACAAGTACATATTCATATGAAAATTATATTAAACGGTGCGGATCAACCATTAGGATTTTGAAAAGAAAAATATTGATCCGTATTACGGACCAAATCATGCTATGCATAGTACCATAGACTCACTCAAAAAAAAATATTTTTTTAGATAAGTCAAAAGTCACTACTTTTGAATGGTTTAGAATCTTTAGATCAAGTGACATTCTACCTATCTACAAAGATAGTAAAAAAAATTTAAAATTTGATCTACAGTACATTTTTCATATAGAAATCATGTTGAACGGTTTAGATCGACTATTGAGAATTTAAAAATGGAGATACTAATCCATAGTACAGACCAATATGGGCTATGCATAGTACCGTAGCCTCACTTTTAGTAAAACATTCAGCTTTAGTGTGCTTAAGTGATAACCAGTAAGAAAATGTGGGTACCAAACAAAAAGCTGTACCGGGACAAAGCACCAAAACAACAATAATAACATTAATTCATTTCAGTATCCTTTTTTACCTGATATATGAAGCACCAATCAAGAATTAATCAAGGCACAAAACATCAGAAAAAAAAACAAACAGTAAAATATTTTTACAATACATGGTAAACTGTACCTGGATCTGCATGAGGAGATTATTTACAGTGGCTCCACCATCAACCCTGAGCAAGAATTCGCCGCTCTCATTCCTTACCTCTCCTTCTTCTCCCGCATCCTTATGCATTGAACTCAAAACATCGTTCACTTGAAAACACATACTTTCCAAAACTGCCCTTGCAATATGCGCCCGATTGGTGTACCTCGTAATCCCCACAAGTACCCCTCTCGCATCATCTCTCCACCAAGGCGCAAACAGCCCATTAAATGCCGGCACAAAGTAGACCCCACCTGCTCAGGGGTGGAATTAGAAAATTTAGATAGGTAAAATACATAATGTGTGGTAAGTGGAATTTGAACCCAAGTCTCCACATCCACAACTACTAATGGAATTCTAATCACCAGGCTACAACCACACATTTAGCATTTCATGAGGGGGGACTGAACTATATAAAAAATTTAAGAAAAATGAAATTTCAATATATATGATTGATTTTTTTGAAAATAACCGTCCTTGCCCACCTGTGCTCTGAACCGTCTCTGCTAGTGCTTCGATTTCACTTGCTGAAGAGATAAGGCCAAGACCATCTCTCAGCCACTGAACAGCGGCCCCAGCTATTGCAATAGAGCCCTCCAGTGCGTAGTTAGTCTTGGCCTCCGGTCCCAGCTTGTAAGCAATAGTAGACAACAACCCATGAGATGACTTCACAATATCCGTACCAGTGTTTAAGAGAATAAAAGCACCGGTACCGTACGTACTTTTCGCTTCTCCTTTTTTACACAATTGACCAAGCATGGCTGCGTGCTGGTCTCCTAAGCAGCCTGTGATCGGTACACCTGCTAAAGGCCATCCATTTGATATAACTCCGATTTCTTCGGAATTACTGATGATTTCTGGTAGCATCTCTAGAGGAATCTTGAGGGAATCCAAAGTGGGTTGATCCCAATCTAGGGTTTTTAGATTCATTAACATGGTACGGGATGCATTTGAAACGTCAGTGACATAGGATGCAGCCCTGTACCTGCCATCCCGAGTGGTACCGTTGTGGCCACCTGTCAGGTTCCAGATCATCCACGTGTCGATCGTACCAAATAAGGCATCGCCGGTTTGAACGGCGTTTTGTATGACTTCAACATTTTCAATTAGCCAGAGGATTTTTAAGGCACTGAAATAAGTGCTTATAGGTAAACCACATGTGTCAACAAAGTGAGTTCGGCCACCTGACAACTCCTTCTCTAGTCTCCTGCATTTTATTCATACAAGTATTTGTATTTAAGCTAATTTTAAACAGTATAAGGTGAATCAACAGGTGTAATAAGACAATAAAATACAACAACAAATTATTATATGCCACTTTGAAAAATCAAGTTATGAATGGCCTTTGTAAAACAAGCAAATTCCACTGATCATGTCTTGCAATTTTGTATGAAAAATATCATTCATATCCTCTTTTTCTATTTTTTTGTAATACCGAAACTACCCTTCTTTTCAGGCATTCAAGGGGCATATTATGTTTCTACATTTATGTTATGTATGCAAAATACCTCATTTATTACAAAGCACGCATTATATTTTATTATTTGCACGAATCTAGTTGGGTCCCAATTAATATGTTATACCTTTTCAAGGTTAATTAAACTTCTAGTTAATTTCGACACAAAACAGTAGTACCTAAATAGATGATTAATTCTTAAAAAAAAAATTGTACTAACTTCTACTCATTACATTTACACTAAAAGTCGATATATAGAAAGAACATACCGGCAAATAGAGCTGGTACGAACATCCATCCAAACAATCGCATTGTAAAGGGGCAACCCGGTGGCCTTGCTCCATATAACGGTAGTCTCTCTCTGATTAGTGAGCCCCACCGCCTTTAATCCAGATTCCACATTGTACCCAGCAACTGTGGCTTTGTCTATTGCTTTTCCCATGCATATTTTCACACTCTCTAGGATCTCCATCGGATCGTGCTCTACCCATCTGTCAAAAGGAAGAAAACGTATAAATTATGTTCTTAGAGAACAAGTTTTGTATTAAAATTAAGAGTTAATGAATAAATTTGAGAAAATAAATAAGACTGTTTATTTTGATTAGAGCTAAACATTGATTTCCTGTAAAATAAAGTAGCTCAACTCTGAATTAATAAAAAATATTTGTCAGGAATATAAAACAAGATCATGTATTAAAAAAAAAAGATATTTGTAATATAAACGAGCTCAAAATTTCGCGTACCAATTTTAATTTTAGATAAAAGTTACCAATACTGGCCCAATCCTCTAGTTTTCTTCAAGGTGAAATTCCCCTTTGTTTTGCTTCTAGAAAAAGGTTTATTTTTTCACTTCAACAAAATTTTTCTGTTTGACCCCCAACTTTACTAAAAAAAAAAAAAAATCTGCAAAATGTAAAATAGCAAATCAGAATGACCGTTAGTTGTGATTCCTAACTATTGCATGTACAATAGCAAATCAGAATCATGTTAATTTCACAAGGAGGTTGTAAATAAATGTATACAGGATCTTTTTTATCTTAATGCAAAAGTCAAAGTCAGTCAGTGATTGCTACCTGACCTTCAAAAAAAAAAAAAAAATCATGGAACTCAAGACTTTTTTTTTCTTTTTGTTTAAATTGTGGATGCAACCGTGTGAACTATAGAGAAAATTCTCAATTAAATTTTAAATAGTTTCCAAGAATCAATTAAATTATTAATAATTACGCAGAAACTGTCTCTGGCTCACTACTTCCTCAAATCAAACAAATATATTACGTTTGACAAGCAATTATAACTCTTAATTAAGCAATAAAATACGAAATGAAAAGGAGAAATGGAGAATGAATGAATCATACCCCGCTTCAGGATAGAACTGAGTGAACTCGACTTGGTGAGAAGCGATCGGCCTGGCTTTGCGATCGTAGATGATGAACCTTGTGCTCGTTGTACCTTGATCGATCGCCGCGACAAACACATCCTCTTCGTTTCCTGCCATTTCTTTCTCGCTTTAGATTTTTCTAAAATTAGATTGAATTTCTATTGGAGAGAGAGAGATGAGGGGAGTGAGGTGAGATGGAGAAATTTATTAAAAGAGGTGGGAAGCGGGGTTTATAACCAATCAAGACTTGGTCAGAATTCGCATCCCCTAAAGTAACACAAATTTTGAGTTTAGATCTTACCGTCCGAAATGCTCAGGCACGATTATTAAAGAGGCCGTGCATTCCCCGGATTCTGATCGTACGGTTACAATCTGAACTCAAAATTTGAGTTACTTCAGAGAATTCCGACTATATTTTTCAATGGTCCCAAGAAATTCGGATCCTCTGAGATATCTCAAATTTTGCGTGACTTTATGGAATATCACAACCGTTCAAATAAGGTCTGCACGAATCTTAAAGCTTTAATAATACTGGCCTCTGCGCTATCCCCGAATAGGCACCGGACGTGGGTCACGCAAAATATGAGATATCACAGAGGATTCGAACTCGTTTCCAAGTGGGGCTTGTAACAGATCTCCTGTGGTACACTACAAACATTAACATGTGTAGTAATTCACTGTCTTCTTGGATAATGACCCGTTACATAGATTGATGTAAATATAATTCCACGATATGTTCTTGGAAGGCATATTTTGAGCTAAGGTTAAGATTAAGATTAGATAGAGACGAGGAAAAAAACTATAGCTAATAAGTCAAAGGGACAGCTGGGTGGCGGTTGGTTAATGCTTGTTTTTTCTATTAAATATCAATTGATTCCTACAATTTGGTTTGTTATGTATTAACAACAAATCATGACTCTAAGAGCGTGTCACGTGATAATTCTGATTCTATCATTAATAAATTTAAAAATTAACTTTATACAAACTTTTTATTAATTATAAATGAGAACGGTTAGTATGACATCGGTGTTATATGATACCAACTCTAAAAATTATTGGATCACAAGTAATCTAAACCGTTCAAACATATTTATGTTATGAGTAATGAGTTTATATGCAAAAAAATTATGTTTTTGAGTTATTTTAGTATCAAGTCATGTCAAAAAAGTTGGAAAATGAAT
This sequence comes from Carex littledalei, assembly GCA_011114355.1. Taxonomy (NCBI): domain Eukaryota; kingdom Viridiplantae; phylum Streptophyta; class Magnoliopsida; order Poales; family Cyperaceae; genus Carex; species Carex littledalei. The sequence goes on from CM022082.1 coordinate 5,819,932, forward strand.
GAAATAAAATTAACTTTAAAACTTTTATATTTGACCGCTTGACTTGATACTAAATAAATTTGAAAAATTATAAATTTTGCATTTAAATGCACAACTAATTAAATAGATCAGTTTGAACGGTTTGGATTCATCGTTTGAAGTCAATTCAATAAATTTTGAAGTTGGTATTATATATGTTGAAAGACACTCATGTGATACTGACCATACTCATTATAAATTTTGTTTAGATTTAAATTATTGTAGAGTTAACACTTGTAATATTTTGCGCCACGTGGCGAGCTCTGAGTGACAAATAATCCGATGTGAAAAAAATTAGCAATCCACATGATTAAAATTAATTTATTTTTGCTAGTAGACAGGGGCGGAGGGTAGTAAGGAGATTATTTTTTTCTATAAAATAATTTTTTTTTAATTATTAAACTTTATAATTTTTTGCATACATCAATATTTTTTAATCTTTTTATTAAAATAAAATTATATTATACAACTTGTCAATCTCAAATTTCTGACTCCGTCTACTAGAGTGTGCTCCATACTTGAGGACGCGGAAAGAGGGGAACGACAAATTTACTGTGTGGAGGTGAGAGATTGCAAAATCAGTGTTGACCGGACGAGCTCACCTGCTCCAGAGGGGGAATTAGAGGGAGAGCGGAGGAGAACAGAGGAAAGCGAGTACTGTTAGAAAGAGAACGTTACGTAAATTTTGACGAAATCTGTCACTCCCAAATTTGAATGTAGGTTTTACTGATCGAAGAAAAGCGTCGTCGTTCGTCACCTTCCTTCCCTTCCCTTCTCCTTTCTCTACGCATCAAGTTCTGCAGCACAGTCCTAAGTAGAGTTTCATATATTTTATCTTAACAAACCTTTGTTCATTTAGATAACCAAAAGAAAATCTGAAGTTTACTAAATTATAAATTAATTTATTATGGACAAAAATAATATATAGATTTATGGGGGGTAAATAGTGGGAAATGGGTATTAGTGTAAATATTTATTAGAGAAGGTAAGGTAGTAGTAGGTGGTAGCTGGTCCAATAAAGTTTGCTCAACATTGGCGATAATATTTTTTATATTGTTTCAATATATATATATCATGTTGTTTCTCCTGCTCCGTAAATTAACTTACTAAATAATAGAGCTAATAATTTTTATATCTTACCACTTCATAGTTATTAAATAGTAGTTTTGGCGCCTCCACCAACTACTACCAAATGCATGATTTATGATTTATTAGGAAATTTATCTCTATATATAAATTAATTTTAATGTATTTATTTTTTATTATTTTTACCGCTTGATTTTTATTAAAATTAATTTGAAATTTATAAATTTTGCATGTAAACACATCACTTGTCAAGTAGATCGATTTTAACAATTTAAATTCGTTATTAAAAAATCTATTTTTTTAGTCCTTATTTTATTTTACAAAAGACAAAAAAAAAAAAAAAAAAATGGCGATTGCCTTTTTTGTGTATAGGCGTGCAATATTTTTGGACTGAATAGTTGGGGATTGGATGGAGAATAGGATATGGCACAATTTTCTATTCTTTGATTTAAATATTTGATTTTATGTGGACTTTACGGAACGCATTAACTCAAAAGAGTATCTTTTGAATTAATGAATCTTAACTATCTGATTTTAAACGGGGCCAATCCGGCTCCTGCCTACGTTGGGAACTTTTAATATTAGTGCAGATTTAATTTGCACGAATTTTAAAATAGATCGGACGGTTGAGATTCATTAACTCAAAAAATTCTCTTTTGAATTAATGCAGAGGATACGAATTCGCCTTTACGTGGATTAGCTATCTAAAATTTGTGCAAATTGCAAAAAAAAAAAAAAAGCTCCTACATTTTATTATTACGCGACAAAAGAATTTGATAATGTCCTGATTTGATCACATCACATTATGTCACATACAACATTAAAATTTAGTTTTATTTTTTTACATGACATGACGTGATTAGAATGGTGGAGTACAGTCACATTATGTGAATTGTCATGTTTAACTATTTTTAAAATTTTAAATTTAGTTAAATGAAAAATCAGAAAAATATTAAAAAAAAAGTATGAAAAAATATATGCAAAATAAATTAAAATAAAAATTATTTTGGAAATATCGGTCACGTGACTATTTTAGTTTGCATTACACGTAGTGACATGTTATTTTTGATCAAGAGGTACACGTCATGTGAATGAACATGTTCTGTGATACACGAGTTACGTTATTTGACAACGTGTCATATTATATTAGACAGAACTGGTAATAACGTGACTATTTTTCTGACCAAATTTAATTATTAAATTTTTGCTTGTTTGATGAAACATGAGGTGGCCAGGTAATTACATTCTCATTAAATAATAGTAGTCCCTTTTAAAAAAAATTATTTCAAATAACAGTGTTTTTTATCATTTTAGCCACTTTCTCTTAACTTAACCTAGATGACAGCACTATGAGAAAGATTATTCACAATTTTACAACTAGCTAGAGATATCATTAAGATTATTTCAATGTAATTGTTGGGCATAGTAAAAATCTGGTAATTGAGATTTAATAAATTTGAACTCTGAGGTGTTGGAGGTAAAACTAAAAAAATACAAGCTTCCATTAACAAAGAATTGGCAGTATTGGTACCGGTAGAGAAGGAAATTATTCACGTCGTTACCAGTCACGTCACGTCACGTGTGTCAATCACGTGACGTGACTATTTTTCATCATCTTAGTCACATCGTCACGACGTCACGTCATGCAAATTGACTTGGTCACGTCATGTGACACATTACATGATCAATATTTTCAACATTATTCTTAATTATAATTTATTTTGTAATAGTTTCTTATTTTTTGGTACATTTTGTTATTATTTTTTTTGAACTAACTTAAACATGAAAATAATAATTAAACACGATCAGGCGTGACTATTCGCATAACGTGACTGTCTTCCACCATTTTAGTCATATCACGTAAAACTAAATTTTGATCACGTGACGTGACGTGACATGACCAAATCACAGCGTGATAGTCAAGTCACGTCATGTTTTTTCTTCTCTAGGTACCGGTACCGCTTACGTATTTACCTTTTACTTTTGTTCAGTTGAGAGGTGGGTTGTTAGTCTTAATAATACTTTTGGAGTAGGTTATTGTTTTTATTCTTACATAATAATTAACAAAAGGAAATAATAGGAGGAAGAAAACTCTTGATTGAAATTGAAATGGTGAAAGTTTGAGGTTGGTGACTATATATATATATACACACACACATACACACAGGTGGGTTAATATCAAAACGTTTATTTCGGAATTGTGATGCAATCAATTAGTTTTTCGATTTTCAAAGTTTAAACGGTCGATCCGAACCGTTAGATGTGATCTCTATATTAAAATGTGCTTGGAGACTAAATTTTACATTTTTTTAATTTTTTTACTATTTATTAAGTTAATTTTAAAATTGCTGATTTTAATAAACAGTCAAAATTTTCTGGATCATTGAAAATAGCAATTTTAAAACTGACTTAATAAATAGTAAAAAAATTCCAAAAAATGTAAAATTTGGTCCCCAATCACATTTTATTGTAGATTGAATGTTGAACGGTTTGGACCGACTGTTTGGACTTCAAAAATGTAAAAACTGAAATGTTTATTCCATGACTTAAGAACAAACGTTTTGATATTAGCCAACATATATATATATATATATATATATATATATATATATATATATATATATATGAGAGTGGCTAAGATCAAAGTGGTATGACCAAGGCCTTTGGTGCTACCAATTAGTTTTTGCGATTTTAAAGTTCAAATAGTCGATCCAAACCGTTAGATGTTCAATCTATATTAAAATCTGCTTGGAGACCAAATTTTACATTTTTTGGAATTTTTTTACTATTTTTTAAGCCACATTGAAAATTGCTGATCACATGGTCCAGAATTTGGTTGCACTGTTTTTACTGTTCACCCGGATCTGCCATTTTCAAAGTGGCTTAAAAAATAGTAAAAAAATTCCAAAAAATGTAAAATTTGGTCTCCAAGCATATTTTAATATAGATTGAACATCTAACGGTTTGAATCGACTATTTGAACTTTAAAATTGCAAAAACTAATTGGTAGCACCAAGGCCTTGGTCATACCACTTTGACCTTAGCCACTCTCTCTATATATATATATATAGAGATAGGCTATGGTGAGTTGTGAAGTAAAACGTTGTTTTACTTCACGCCATATTTTCATTTTGAAAATCCAAACAACCGATCCGAACCGTTCAACTTTTTCTAAATATTGAAATGTGCTTGGAGACTAAATTTTACATTTTTTGGATTTTTTTTACTATTTATTAAGCCACTTTGAAATCGCTGATCCACTGTGAACAGTAAAAAACAGTAAAATTTTCTGGACCACCGGATCAGCGATTTTCAAAGTGGCTTAATAAATAGTAAAAAAATTCCAAAAAATGTAAAATTTAGTCTCCAAGCACATTTCAATATTTAGAATATGTTGAACGGTTCGGATCGGTTGTTTAGATAATTTTCAAAATAAAAATATGAGCGTGAAGTAAAAATGACCTCTTACTTCACAACTCACCATAGCCCAGCTCTATATATATATATATATAGAGGAGGGTTCAAATGCCTCCATTTTTTGTGCCTCCACCATGCCTCTATTTTTAAAAACTTTAATAACTTAAAAGTCAAAATAAAACCGTTGGATATGATCTACATCATTTTATCTATGTGCTCATAAAAAATAATCACATTTCGATTTTGTTTTTACGTGAATCAATAAGTTAAAAAATCAACGTTTAGAAATTATCCACATTAGTACGTTTTTTACAAGCTCTTGATGACAACCAAAACAAAATTGAAATGTCATAATTTTTTACACGTGCATAGATAAAATGATGTAGATCATATCCAACGATTTTATTTTGACTTTTAAGTTTTAAATTTTGAGTTATTAAAGTTTTAAAACAGAGGCATGAAAAATGGAGGCATTTGAACCCTCCTATATATATATAGAGGTTGGCTATTGTGCTTCCATAATCATATGCCCACATATGCTTATAACTCATTTTTGCGTTTCCAATATTCAAATGGTTGATCCGAACCGTGGGCATATTCTCCATATTAATATGTGCTTGGAGACCAAATTTTATATTTTTCTGAATTTTTTTACTATTTATTAAGCCACTTTGAAAATTGCTGATCCGGGTGAACAGTAAAAACAGTGCAACAAAATTCTGGACCATATGATCAGTAATTTTCAAAGTGGCTTAATAAATAGTAAAAAAATTCAGAAAAATGTAAAATTTGGTCTCCAAGCACATATTAATATGGAGAATATGCCCACGGTTCGGATCGACCATTTGAACATTGAAAACGCAAAAATGAGTTATAAGCATATGTGGGCATATACTTATGGAAGCACAATAGCCAACCTCTATATATATATATATAGAGATCACATCTAACGGTTTAGATCGACCGTTTGGACTTAGAGATCACATCCAAAAAATGTAAAATTTGATCTCCAAGCAGATTTTAATATAGAGATCACATCTAACGGTTTAGATCGACCGTTTGGACTTTGAAAATCCAAAAACTACTTGGTAGCACCAAAGGCCTTGGTCATACCACTTTGATCTTAGCCACTCTCTCTCTCTCTCTATATATATATATATATATATATATCCTGATGAAAGCATGTTCTTTAAAATCCAATAATAAATGTCATATTGTCTTAAGCATGTTCTCTCTATATATATATCCAATAATACATGCCATATTCTCTCAAGCGCATACATGTATAGTTTAAAATTGCTAATTGTTTTGCTGTTGAGATCAATTTGATTTGAATTCATTTGTTGTTTTGCTGGTGAGATCAATTTGATATGAATTCAAAGGATTTCGTGTTTTAAAAATTTCTGACTGATAGAGGTAAAAGAGTAAATGTGAAAATTTAAGAATGAAAGATAATTACGAGTACTTCCTGGTACGAACTGGTATTCTGACTTTTAGAGGTTTTGTTAGTAAGCATACCTTTTACAACTCTTTTGAACTCAGGTATTTTAATTTTCAGAGGTTATGTATTTATTTTTTAATAAAAAGGCAACGATTCAGAGGCAAAATGAGGCCAATTTTTTTTTTTTAAATACAAGTTCTATATTAAAATTTACATCGACTTTGAAGCTACTTTTGTCTTCTCTGACAAAAATTCTGAATGCGCCTATGTTTATAGCAAAACGAATATGGTCATTACGACAATAAGTTCCAGTCATTATGACCACTTTTTCGAGACCATATCCTCTGAGGTGACAAAATATTTCTTTTTAGATCCGGATTATCCGATCAGAATTCGGGCCAATCTAACTCGAGGACAAATGCACGGAGCTTCTTCAATTTCATTTAGGATGCCATTGTCAAGCATCATTAATTTGTACTTAGATTCTCATGTGGAACCTCCATTTTGGTGTCTTTTTATAGGATCATACTAGATTTTTAATGTACCAGTCCCATTGATGAGTGCTGGTACGAACCATGACCAAAAGTATTTTATTTGGTACAATCAGTTCTGCAGTTCCAGTAAAAATGTCCAGTCTAACTGTTTATGTATGTCCTGTTTAGGCTGCTTTCTATGATAGATGTTGGTAAAAGATAAAACAAAATGAGAAATTTTGATGTTTTCTATTTTTCGATTGTGAAATCTGAATAAAGAATAAAATCAATTATAGTGTTCAAAAGAGAAAGTTGTGCATTTGTTTTTGTCACTTGTTGTAAGAGATTGGAGTGGGTAACGATCCGATTTGGTTCTGATGTCTGATCAAAACAGTTCGATCGTTATTAAAATTTGTGTGTACTTGATCTGCACAAATTTTATAGATGTCCCGTGAATCATGATGTGCCGATCAAATGGCTCCGATTGAAATGTAGAGAGCTTCTTTAATATTCGTGCATATTTGATCGAATCGGACGGTCTGGATCTAAACAGAAATATTGTGTTACCTCATGTGATATGAATTCCACTTTTTCAAGTTCTCCTCTTCCTTTAGGGCCTATTCGGTGCCCCACTGTTGCCGTGGGAAAAAGAAAATTCACTTTGAGTGAATTTTTTTTTTTCCAACAGTAACAGTAAATTTTAGTTCAAATTTTTTTTGATCCCACACCCATACCCATTCCTGAGGGGACGCCGAACAGGCCCTTAGCTTCCTCTACTGCTTCTTCAGAGCTCTATTTATCTACTTTTTATAATGGAAAACACTCATATCTTCTTTTTAATTTGGTTTCTATTTCTAGATTGCAGCTAACAACTGCCAAATATCAGCATGTGCTTTGTTTCTATTACATAAACAATTGAGTGAGATCATGGTAATATGTATATTATTATATAGTGGTATGTACTATAGACTCATATTTTTATTTTTTAAAGTTCAAATAATCAGTCTAAACTGCTCAACATAATCTTCATATATAAAAATATAGTTGCAAATCAAATTCTATATTTATTTCAAAAAATTTTACTATCTAATTTTTAGATAGGTAAAAAATTATTTATATAAAAAATAGTAAAAAAAATAGGAAAACATAGATCGTGTTGAGTGGTTCGAATAAATTGTTTAAACTTTAAAACATATATATAAAATTATAGATTTATGAATGGACCGATCTGCTAAGTGGAATCCACATCCATACAAAATATTAATGAATGAAAAGAAACAATCCACTAATTTGAATTTGTGAGCATTTATTTTTGTTCTTCCTTACCGTTATTTTCTAACAATCTATGAGATTCTTTAATTGACATTTAAGTGTGTCGATTTAAATCCTCAATTTAATTAGGTGTACTAATCTTTGACAGCTCATTTTGATCAGAACATTTCCAATATTCAGCTCTCAAATACCCAAATTTTCTAGAGAATAAAAGAATTTGGTTGGTAACGAAATTACATCAACATCATAAATTGGGATCCGACTCTGCTGCTTTTCTCTAAGAAAAGCAAGGTTCTGCTTTTCAGATTCCAACCATTCAAAATTTTCCATTCGCGTATCTCGATAAAGAAACTTTTTCATGCACAAATCTCAACAAATTTGAATGGTTGGGATCGGAAAAGCAGGATTCTGCTTTTTTTAGAGAAAAGCAACAGAGTCCAATCTCATAAATTGAGAGAGAGAGAGGGGAACAAAACAAGAACTTGGTTGGTAGCAAAATTTATAATTCAATTGACATCTGATTTGGATCATTACTATTATTATTTCATAGAGATTTGATTCGGTATCATTAAAAGATGTGCAGTTACTTGGCGCTATCAATCAAAAGTATAAAATGTATTAAAAGGATGCACTTTATAATGATTTTAGTGCGCAAGTAACAAACTAATTTTTTATTTGTAGCATTTTAAAAGTAGCACGGTTCCTTGAAATCTCAAATACCTAATTTGAACCTACACATCTCCAGCTTGTATTTTACTTTGAGTGACTTCTTTTTAATGTTATTATTTTTTAATTTAAGAAATTAAGTATTATTTATTGTTGTAATTGAAAAAATTACATATTACTATTTGTTGTTTTTTTAGTCGTTCAAAATAATCGATAATATTATTTGTCATTGTTATTTTTTTTAGTCGTTCAAATGTCTTCATTTTTTGTGCCTCTATCATGCCTCCAATTTTTAAACGTTAATAACTTAAAATTTAAAACTCAAGTATCAAAATAAAACCGTTAAGTTTGATCTATATCATTATTTTTATGCACATATAAAAAATTACGACATTTCGACTTTGTTTTGATCGGTGTCGAGAGCTTGTAAAAATACATTGATATGAATAAATTCTGGACGTTTATTTTTCAACTTATTTATTCATATAAAAACAAAACCGAAAAGTGATAAATTTTCATTTGCATGTAGAGAAAATAATATTTGATTACATCTAATGGTTTTATTTTAATATTTGAGTTTTAAAATTTTAAGTTATTAACATTTAAAAAATGAAGACATGATAGAAACAAAAAAAAATAAAGGCATTTGAACTTTCCTCTATATTTAATGCTAATATTTGAGATTTCAAGATATCTTTTGAATTTATTATTTTTAAAATACTACATATAAAAAAAGTTCGACATAACAATATAATGATTCCTAGCTTACAACAAAAAAATTGGACATATATATAATACAGGAAAGTTTACTTTAAAATTCGCGCAAATTCATATCCTGATCCAAATTTCCGTAACAAACCATCTGGAATTGGGAATTGTCGATTTGGGGTACAATTTTGGGTACCCGTATAGAAATACTCGTATGGTGCGGCATGCCGCATATATGGGATAGCGACCGTACGACTGCATTTCTGACAAAGCTCACCCACCGTATTGCATCCTATACCACCATATACACATGGCCTTCATACACCTTGAGTATGATCGTAGGCCCCACCAAATGCTTCTAGACTACACCTCGTTCTGGGAACGCTTTCAAATTGTATTTCATTTATAATTCGTATTGCATCCTTTATCACCATATACACCTGGTTTTCATACACCTTTTTTACTACGCACGTGGGCCCACCTGTAAATACACGTTGCATCTAGCTGTACACCTTGTCTGAACGCTTTCAATTTGTATTTCATTTATAATTTCATTTTTCGGTACTTTTGCCATGAGTCTGAATCCTTTGAAGTAACTCAAACTTTGTGACCGTCTGATCGAAATTAAGATCTTTTAATACTCGTGCCAAACATATCTGACGGTCAAGATCTAAATTCAAAATTTGACTTACTTTAGGTGAAATAAGTTCCTTTCGCGGTTTCGCCAGTGCTCTTTTCGGTGTCTAAACGCTAATGAAATCATAACTTATAGATCCATTAACCGCCATTTTTTTTTCCTTTTCTCTCACGCGTTTTTCTCTCTTAGAAGGTACACAAGCTGAACAGTAACGCCATTGGAAGAGACAATAACACATTTCTATCGGATTTGATTTCAGATAAGAAGCCCGTTATGAGGTCAGGGATGGCTGAAGAATAGAACTTTTAATTGGGAGAATTGCATTTGAATTTGTTTATAATTGGAGATAGAACAGGAGATGATGAGTTGGAAATATAAAGCTGGGTTATTTCTAATTGGCACAGTTGTTGTGATTTGGGTCACCTCTGCTGAGGTTACTCAGGTTAGATTTCTTCTCTGAATTTTGATTCTATATATAGATTTACAAATTTGTTTGCTTGATTTGGTATCAGTGTTTACAGAGCTTCCTACACAAACTGAAACAATTTTCAGGCTAAATACCAGTTCACTGGTATGGTACCAGTTGTTTATTGTGTTACCAAATGATTGGTACTAATAATTAAATTATGTGGTACCAATCTGTGTGAAAATAAAATAAAATAATTATAGTAACTCTTAGTGCACAATAAAATTTGGTTCTTGATTGTGTATTTTTGTTTAATTTTCTAATTTTCAGGGAATATTCACAGATTATAAACAGCCATTTGCAGTTACATACCTAGGTGCTTCGCTTATGGTTATATATCTTCCCTTGTCACTACTCAAGGATTGGATATGCAATAATGTAATGAAAAAGCAAACGAAAAGCACTGATGGCATTTCTGAAATTATCACCAAACCTGCTCAAAAGGTCATACTAGAAATGGAGTCTCTAAGCTCTTTAACTAGAAAAGATAGCGGTGTTGATATTTCTTCAAAGACAGATGAAGAGTCGGTTGCTCTAATTACATATACAACAAGCAGTGAATTTTCCAAGGAGAAATTGGCAGCGGTTCCTACTATGGAAATTGTGAAATATGGGTTTTATCTTGCACCTATTTGGTTTGTTACTGAGGTTAGACCTACCTTTATAATTCACATTTCACAGTAGAAGGTACCTCTTGTGGGCTCACTGGTACCATACAGGTGCCCAGTGACTGGTACTAATTTTTTATTCACTTGTATGATCGTGATGCCAGTTAAGAGTATTTTTAGATCAACAATGGTTTCCTAACTTTAAACTAAATATTATACCAAACTCACCTTCACTACTGCCAGTATTATTCATGTAGCAAGACCTACCTGTATAATTCACATTTCACAGTTAAAGGTAGGGATCACTGGTACCAGACAAAAACCAAGTGACTGGTGCTAATTTCTGATTCACTGGTATGATCGTGATTTTAACTGGCACCCCTGATGCTACTTATAGATAGATATCTTTCATCGAAATTAAATCTGCTAGTGTGCAATCACTAAGAATCGTCTTCTTTTTCTTTCTATTTTTACATCGGGGCAGTACTTGTCGAATGCGGCACTGGCAAGGACAAGTGTGGCAAGCACAACTGTGCTGTCTTCGACCTCGGGATTATTTACGCTATTTTTCGGGGTGCTTTTGGGGCAAGATTCGTTGAATGTGGCCAAGATTTTGTCCGTCTTGGTTTGCATGGCTGGTGTTGTCATGACCACCATCGGCAAAACCTGGGCTTCTGACGATGCCAAGCTGAGCCCCGCTGAGTATGCTCTAATACTTTGTTACTTGAACCCCCCCCCCCCCCTCCAATTTTTGTATAGGTACCATAAAAGAATAATAAAATCAAAGATGTACCATCGATTTCGATTAATTTCGTTTTATACCACAACCGCTGATTCAGCAGTTGAAATCTATGTTATGAAAGAGCCAGTTTTTCTAAAGATGATAACGCAGATTTCGCCTGCTGAATAATTCAGCGGTTGTGGTATAATACAATTTTTTTTGAATCGATAGATGGGTGAAATTTTGATATTCTTTTATGGTACTGATAAAAAATTTGTATCTCCCCTCCCCTCCCCTTTATCCCTGTTACCTTCTGGAGGGTGAAATGACTGAATTGCCCCCCTTGACTGCTTTGGATGATCATGTCTGTGCTAGTATGGATACTGGACATGTTCTCAAAAGTTGTTTCGAAGTTTCCAGTTAGATCAATATTCTTATTTTTGTACCTGATTTCAAACCATAATTGCTAGCTTAAGTGTACTTGGTCTTGTTCTTAGTTACATTTCTAATAATTTTTGGCATTTGGTTATTACAAATTTCAGGAGCGGAGAGAGAACTCTTGTTGGTGATCTTTTTGGCCTTCTCTCGGCTGTCACATATGGCCTATTTACTGGTATAATGTTGCCTTTATACATTCTTGATTGAAATATTTCAATTGTAACCATCCTTTTGTCAAAAGTCATACTTTCTATGAATAGCACAGAATATAGAAAAAGGTAGAATCCAGTTTTTTATTATAAAATAACCCTTGGATTTGTTTTTTAATGCATGAAGTTCTACTGAAAAAATTTGCTGGAGAGGAAGGTGAAAGAGTAGATGTGCAAAAGCTGTTCGGATATGTTGGTCTCTTTACACTTGTTGCTCTTTGGTGGCTTGGTATGGCTTAATTCAATTTTTCATTTCTTGAAAATTCTAGTAAAGTTTGTTGGCAATAATGATATAATAAATTTTTAAAACTTTTATATTGATTATTAATTGTAATTACATTTGTATTTGACCCTGTCAAATGAAGTAATTATAATTAATTATGCTATTTTAATTATTTTTAGTAACTTTCCTTAAATGCTCAAATCGACATGTATTATCATGTATGTAACACAGACCATTAGAGAGATGCTGTATAGACCTCTCCCGATTTCCTCCTAATAAGTACCGAAGTTAAGAAAAATAATTATGGAGCTTAATCTATATAAGATATAATAATGTTTGTTATAATATTTAATTTCAGTATGGCCCTTGACTGCGCTGGGAGTAGAACCAAAATTCACGATTCCTCACTCAGCTAAAACTGATGAAGTGGTGATAGCAAATGGATTAATTGGAAGCGTCCTCTCTGATTATTTCTGGTATTTACTGACAGAACAATTATTTTTCCAGTCAGGTTTGGTACCAGTACCAAGCCAAATTCCTTTCTCTACCTTTATTGGGGTTTCTTGCACCTAGGGGTGTCAATGGTACCCTTTTATCCATTTACTCGACTCCGTATCGTATCCGATAAGACGGTTACGGGTAAGAGTAAAGTTTTTTCGGTCACATAACTGGTAAGGATACCTGTAAAGATTATTTCTTACCCATTATCTTATATGGTAATTATTAAAAATAAAAATTATAAAATTATATATATAGTTATATATATTTATATGGGGATGATGCATGATATCATATATTTTTGTTCAGGGCCCATATATATCTATTCAATGGGTCAGCCGTTTACCCGACCTGTACCATATTCGATAAGATGGGTACAGTAAGGTTTTTTTTTTGTTAGCTAATCGGGTACCGGTAAGGGTAAAGTTTTTATTTGTCAACTTATGCATAAGGGTATGAAAATGCTTCCACCTGACCTGTTTCGTACCCGTTGACACCCCTACGTGCACCTTTTATAAAACAGAATCCTTGTAGGTCTTTTATTTTTTCTGGTATGAAAATTGTCGAAATTTTATATACAGGGCGCTCTCCGTGGTATGGACGACACCATTAGTGGCCACACTGGGCATGTCACTGACAATCCCACTTGCTATGGTTGCTGACATGGTCATCCATGGCCGACATTATTCTGCTGTCTATATTCTCGGCTCTTCTCAGGTGATGTTTATTATTTTTCTTGATAGAATGAGGCTATGGTACTATGCATAGTGTATATTGGTCCGTACTATGGATCAATATCTTCATTTTCAAAGTTCAAATAATCGATCTGAACCGTTCAACATAATCTCCATATTTAAATGTGCTCGTAGATCAACTATTATATTTTCTAGAATTTTTTGCTTTTATTTTAGATAGGTAAAAAATCACTTGATCTAATGATGGTAGACCATTCAAAAGTAGTGATTTTCTACCTATCTAAAAAAATAGAAAAAAAAAATTCTGAAAAAATGTAAAATTTAGTCTGCAATTACTTACATTGTCATATGGAAATCACGTTGAACGGTTCGAATCGACTAATTGAACTATGATTCTAGCCTCACTCTTCTTGAAATATATTATAGTTAAAGAGTATAAGAAACTTTCAAGTGTGCCCTTTGAATGTTTAGAAATTTCACCTTTACCCTCTGTAATACAAAGCATCACACACTTCTCAAAAACTCAAATGTACCTGCTTATCAGCTAAATTTGATTAACCGATGTATAGTTTTTGATAATACCTGATTAACTAAGGAAATTACTTCTTTTCCTCAGGGTTAAAAAAAATTAAAAAAATCTATAAATACTTGCTAATAATGTCTATTACTCTTCCTGCTGGTACCAAAATATCACCAGTATACATATTATATTGTATTATTGTACAGCTACTGATGCTAACAATAACAATAAGCAAATAAATATAGGAAAAAATTTCACCATGACATAAATCACTCGAATTCCTTTTATTATATTTTCTCTGAGAATTATATATTTTTATCTTTTGACAGGTATTTGCCGGGTTCGTCTTGGCAAACCTTGCAGATCGAATTTCGCGGTTTTTAGGCTTATAGAAACAAATCATTTTTTTTATTTTTATGTTGCAAGTTTTACACAGTTAGCTATTTTTTTTTCTCATTTTTTTGTGCTTTCCATTTGGGGAGCAACACGGGTCACAAACGACCATCGATAAGGCGTTTTTTCTCGGTTTTTCTGTGTTTTTTTTTTTGCCACTTAGCCAAATGGTATATGTAAATTGATTTTTAGATAAGTTTTTAGAACTTGTATTTCTTGATATACATTTTATTGCATTTTTTTTTTCTTACTCATCTCCAAATTGATTCTTCTACGTTACTTGAAAGTTGAGGATTATTTAATTATTTTGCGTCTTTTTGTGGATAGTGTTGTAGTTTCAAATTGAAATTTTAGCTTAAAAACGGTATTGAAAGAGACAACTTGGCTGCTTCTATGTTGACATAATTTTTGACCTTCTTGTGAGAATTTGGCAGCGAGGAGAAAATTGTCAATAATCAGCTAATCGTTTTTGTAAATTGTCGAAAGAGCAGGGTCAAACAGCAAAAAATACTTTCACATAAAACAAAACCCAGGGTCAACGTGCGGGGCCAATTAATCCCTCTGACAAGTGGGGCCTCTAACCTGATGGTGTCGAATCTGAAACGACCACCAGGCGTTGATTTGTAACGCATGCATCCATCCTGAAACAGCTCTTGGGATCTGCTATCCGCTCCATAGCACGAACAGGAAACCACCAAACCAAAGAACTACTTCTGTCCACGTGTATTTTTAAATGCGGTGTTTTGGTGGTTGCTGTTCCTTATCAGCAGCTGATTGATTTTCGGAAACAAACAGACTTGATTCTTTCCCTCACGCAAACTCGGCGAGCTTCTCAGATGCTTTTTCGGATATTCTGTGACGCGACTGTGTGATCTTCCATGTGGTATCTAGTCTACATGGTATGATTTTTTACTGGTGAAAAGAAGCTTGAATAAGAGTAAATATTAAATATCCATTGAAATATTAAAACTTAACATTTTTTTTGTAATTATAATTTATAAATAAAATGTATTACGCACGTGAAAAATTATAAAGAAACTTTAGATATGATAAGAGATATCTTTTGAGATATAATTCGTTAATTTTGTGTGCTAACAAATAATAAATGATGCACGCATGAATGCACAATAAATTATAATAAAATAATTAATTTTTGTAATTACCAATAAGTTACACAAGCATATATAATTGAGAAAATAATTATATCAAATCTTGTCGTTTTCTATCTCATTCTTTTTGTGCCACAAGTTTTTGTTTTCTATACTTTTTCTCTCTAGTTTCCTTGTGGGACTTTCTCTCTTTCCTACATATATATCTTCTATATCTTTGTATAAAAATTATTTCACAAATATAATAAAATTAAGTACATTCTCATGTTATAAATTAGAATAGATCAACCAATGTAAATAAAATATTTACACTCAAATAGATAATTAAAATTCTGAGGTCAATTAATTAAATATAAGACTGGAAATTAAGATCAACCAATTGTAAATTTTGTATATGCATTTACTCATAGATCAATTTTGTGAAAACTTTGGCAAAAATTCTTAACTTAAATCAAAGAAGTAAATTTGTGCACTAAGTTTGTATCTATATATATATGTATATATGCTGCTGTTATATTAATTTCTCCTGTCCAAATTATATTTTTTTTAAGCAATGAGAATATTCTATAATTAACTATAAAAAAGAGAGAATATTCTACAATTTGAAATATAAAGAACATCTTGTTCTTTTTGTCAATGAATAATATTGATTAATGGATAATAAAATGCTTGAATATGGCTATGTGTTTATAAACAAATATGCCAACTATACCCTCTTTGATGAGACTTGCTAAATTGATATATATATGAGCTAATATATTAAACAAATTTGCTAATTATCTAAGTGTAAACATAAACAATATATGAGCTAATTAATGTTAAGAATAGATCAACTAATGTGTTTATATGTGCTACAAATGAAGCTAAATTGTTTTTAGAATAGATACAAAATATTTTTCTTAGATTTTTATAAATACATTGCTTCACATTGTTACACATACTTGTACTATTTTAGTTGTTCAAAATGAATCAATTTAGTACAGCAAGAGAGCATCTCTCTCCACTTGAGAGTAGGTCCGATGGGCATCGGACCTATTTTGGTTCGATGGATTTAATCACCGTTGATTTGCTTTAAGATCGTGTGGAACGCTTTAAACTTCGTGCGCATATGTTTCAATTTTTATGCGCACAAATCTTAAATTAGATCGGACGAGCATCATGCTCGTTGAACCTAAAAGTAGGTCCGATGGGCATCGGACCTATTCCGTTCTCCTCTCTCTCTATCTAATAAACAGTTGAGAGTTAAGACCAGAGACATCAATGCCCGTACAAACAGAGAGCAGCTGGCCCTGGTAAAGGCTGTAATGTAGTAAATACAGGAAAGATAGATCACACAACAAATTACTTAAAGCATTAACTCAATATTAATTAATAAATCTCCAAATTAATTCATATAACAAAAATAAGGAAAATAAAGAAACAACAGCCCAATAATTTTCTTTCATAACTCTCTCTCTCTCTCTTACATAAAACCTTCCTTTTCCCCTTCCTCCAAACCACACACCTTCTCTCTCTCTCTCTATAACATTTTTGCATACATGGCTACTACAAACATTGTAGAGAGAGAAACCACAACCAACACCACCACCTCTCCCATTTGTGGTGAATCAAACAATGGCAACACGGTCTACGTACATGTCGACCCGTCGAGTTTTCGAGCGGTGGTTCAGAAGTTGACCGGTGCACCCGTAAAATCAATTCATGCTCTCTCCAACTCTTCTCTCCCCTCTGCAAAGAGGCCAAAGCTTCAGGTACATAATTAATATATTATAATGTTTCACAAGAGATAAGCATATATTATAATGTTGCCTTGCTTCAGATCAATTGTACCAATTTAATTTAATACAAGCCAAGAATATGGTTTAAATTTAAGCATTGTATATGCTTAATTCCTTTAAGCATGATATGTTATATGTACAAATTTTACTAGTTTTATATAAGTTCAAGCCAAGAATTAACACAAATGTTATACTACTGTTAGCTAGTACATATATATCATGTATTTCTTATATCTTATAAATTCAATCCATGTTTTTTTTTTTTGTGTTTATGTTCGTAGGAAAGGCGACGAGGCATGACACCCGCTAGGCTAGACATCCCCTTTGCTACGCATCTCCAAATTGTTTCGCAAATACAAAAGCCGATCGGTGATGTCTCTCTCTCTCCGGTTTCAACCATAGATTTTTCTTTCTTCTTGGCCTCCAACTCTCCTCTCTCCTCATCGCTTTCTCCTACTTCCTTTGCAAAGATTGCGGGCCCCACCGTGGTGTTAACGAAGGAAGAAGAGGAGATAGAAGAGAAGGCGATAGCTGAGAAACGGTTTTATTTGCACCATTCTCCAAGAGGTGGTGAAAATGGTGCAAAACCTAAGTTGTTGCCATTGTTTCCTGTCATCTCTCCAAAATCAAGGAGCATTTCTTCTTCCAATTCTTAGGCTTTTTTTTGCTATATTTTAGTAGTAGAGATCAATTAGAGATAATTATATTGTGTAAGACATACATGAGATGCATGGAGGTTCTTTTAGTCATTTATCTTTTAACCTTTGGAAAATTAATTAAAAAAACACAGTTTCAACAGTTAAAATATATTTTTGACTTTAGCTATTCTCTTAATTTTTTTTTTTTTTTTGAAACACATTTCGTTTCTTCAACTAGAATTGAGTATAAATAGGGATTTGAATTTAGGCTACAAAAGTTGACTGAAGTGGTTAAGAGAATTAATAATATTATTAGCAAATTAAGTTTGTTAGTAATAAGTATAATGCAAAAACAAACAAAAAATGTATAAACTATTGGAAACAAAACTAGTTATTTCTTTTGACCTTTGTGTAAATATATGAGAATTGATAATGTTCGTAAATCATTGACATGAACAAGACAAGAGCAGGCCTCTTGTCTGCCCAAAAGAGCCCTTGTTCCCAATTCAAACTTAAAAGTTCAAATTTATAAATTCTGGTCAGAATATTTGATTTGTCTTGTATATATATATATATATATATAGATAGAGAGAGAGAGAGTATGGCTAATGTGCTTCCTCTAGAACTTCGGCCTCGTGCTTCCGGGTGCATATCTTAGTGTTTGATGTTCGAACAACAAATTCAAACCGTTAAATGTTCAATCTATATTAAAATGTACTTGGAGACCAAATTTTACATTTTTTGGAATTTTTTTACTATTTATTAAGCTACTTTGAAAATTCCAGATCCGGGTGAACAGTAAAAACAGTCTGGACCATATGATCTGGAATTTTCAAAGTGGCTTAATAAATAGTAAAAAAAATTCCAAAAAATGTAAAATTTGGTCTCCAAGTACATTTTAATATAGATTGAACATCTAACGGTTTGAATTTGTTGTTTGAACATCAAACACTAAGATATGCCCCCGGAAGCACGAGGCCGAAGTTCTAGAGGAAGCACATTAGCCATACTCTATATATATATATATATATATATATAGGGTCCGGCTAATTTGCTACCGGCAGCATTTTGGCCAGCTACTGCCGGGGGCATTTCGGCCATTCTGGTGTTCAAACAACAAATCTTTTTATATAGATGTTCAATCTATATTAAAATCTACTTGGAGACCAAATTTTACATTTTTTGAAATTTTTTTACTATTTATTAAGCCACTTTGAAAATGACTGATCCGGATGAACAGTAAAAACAGTGCAACAAAATTCTGGACCATGTGATCTGGAATTTTCAAAGTGGCTTAATAAATAGTAAAAAAATTCCAAAAAATGTAAAATTTGGTCTCCAAGTAGATTTTAATATTTAGAACACGTTGAACGGTTCGGATCGGCTGTTTGAACACTAGAAATGGCCGAAATGCCCCCGGCAGAATGCTGCCGGCAGCAAATTAGCCAGACCCTATATATATATATATATATTAAATCCTAGCTCAGGGTATATAGTAACCCAAGATACTATATAACAAATTTAAATATCCAAGTGATAATTTCTAATTAATAAAGTGTGTTAGTTGTTAATTATCAATGGGCATCAGACCAAATTCAATCCTCATTAAGATTCGTGTAAACAATTTATATTAAACTCCGCCCGTGAATCTAAACTAGACGCACAAATTTTGACACGGATCGAACGGTTCCAACCAAGCATCGAACCGAATTTGGTCAGTGAAATGTTCTTATGAGCATTTTTTATATTTTAATTTATTTTTCAATTAATCTGGATTCATTTTAGAAATGCCCTGACAAGCATTAATAATCAAGTACTGAATAACAGCTGCATACTACAAATTGAGAGAGAGAGAGAGAGAGAGAGAGAGAGAGAGAGAGAGAATCAAAATAGGGACCGTTTTTAATTTATTTTGTGCGGCATTAAGAATAGAAGTTGACGTGAGTAAAGAAGAATTTAATGAAATCATGAACAACAGCTGATGAGAAATTAACATGCATCCTAGGTTCCATGCAGGAATTTCAAGGCTTTGAGAAAAGAGATTCAGACAGGCATTAATTGCCTCTGCATGCAGAGAAAAAAAAATGCATTTAATGAACGTTATTTTGGCAAAAGATATCTGACTTGTTTTTATTTATTTTTTTGGTCAAACAACCTTTTTTTTATTTTTTTATTTTTGCTTTATGTTATAGGTACTATTGAATTTTCATCCTTAATTGTTCAAAATAAAAACGGAAGGTTCAAACAGTACACAAAATTTCTCCTAATAAAAACTGTGCTTTTTCTTTAGAGGAGTACCGTCATAACTGTATTTTTTCTTTTCGCTACGGTAGTTTTTGCGACGGAGTACCCTCGCGATAAGTGCCTACTTTGTTGTTGTGTATGAACAATAAAGTAATGTATATTATTTTGTTGGGTTAATTAATTTTCTCTGTACCCTCTAAAACTCTTTCAGTTTGCTCTACATCAGTATTCGCGAGGGTAAAAAGTGACTATCTACGAGAGTATACCGACAAAAATGTGTTTTTTCTATTAGCAATGGGAGTATCTGCGAGGGTATACCGACAGTATCCCTCGCGGATACTGACCCATTATTATAGTGATAGTGTCAGTAAATGATATAGATTAAGCCAATGCAGTAGAATTGAAGACTTAGATTGATAATGTTGGAATGTGCATTGTTGGCTGGATGTGAATAATATTTTTTTTCCTGAAATAATGTATTAATTTTCTTTTCGATGAACTCGTCAATTTACTAATTTCAGCTTAATAATGAAATTAAGCCATGATGAAGAGCACAATTTATTTTTTCATTTTTTGTTTAACCATTATGTCGTTTTAGTATTTAATGTTAATCTTCTATATACTCTCAAAAACTTCTTTAGAGGAAGAACCAAGAAAGAAATGCAAAGTGAAGGAGAAAGAAAATACATGAAGGGTATAATCGAAAATATAAAATTTATAGCGTGTGAGCTAATTATAAGGATAAATAAGAAAGAATTGGAAGAGTTGAGAAGCAAATATAATATATTAAAGTATTCAGGAATAAATAAATAAATTAGTAAGAGTTAGGGGACACACAAGAAATTAATCCTATTTTGTTTGGCTTATTCAATATTCGGTAGGACTCATAGGATTAAATTTTAAGTAGGGCTAAAGAGTTAATCTGATTAAGAAAAGTAGAGGCAAGAAAGTCTTAAGGAGCCTTAATCCAATAAAAATGATGCCTTAAAAATTTAGGCAAGAGGGGTTTAAGCTTAGGAATTCGGGCACTAGAAACAAAAGTTAATGCTCACTAAAAAGATGTTATTTACATGAATTAAAGTTCCAAGGAGTCTAAAAGAGTGTTAAGGAGAGGTTGCCTAATTTGTTACTATTTTTTTCTGGTTGAACTTTAGATACCAACTATTAATAATTCATATTAAACTAGCTAAACATTAAATCATTTAACTGAATACTAACTTGTATTATTAGCTGAACACTACTAGATATTTGCTTCCAAATTTAAAGACCAAGTACAATTATACGCACATATATCATTCAAAAATTAACAAAACACAAAAGCCTGTAAGATTCACTAAAACTAATACCAGAAAAATTCACAAATTAGTTTCATCCAAATCTGTCATCTCGTGCATATTGGTCCGTACTATGGATCAATATCTCAATTTTTAAAGTTCAAATAGTCATTCTGAATCGTTCAACATTACCTCCATATGAAAATGTACTTGTAAATCAAATTATACATTTTTCAGAATTTTTTTACTAACTTTTTTAGATAAATAGAAAATCACTTGATCTAAAAGTTCTAGACCAATCAAAATAGTGATTTTCTACCTATCTACAAAAATAATAAAAGAATTCTAAAAAATATAAAATTTAGTCTGCAAGTATATTTCATATAGATATCACATTCAACGGTTTAGATTAATTGTTTGGACTTCAAAAAAAGTTTGAAAATCATAGAAAAAAGATATCTGATTTTGGATTTTACATAGCTACACTCTAAAAACTGATTAATTAAGTTAAGAGGTCTACTAAACCCATAAAACACCCCAATTTTATTCCAGATTCAAAATATAAAAGAATAATCTACAAAATTTGCCGGCAGTTCGAAAAAGGGCCAAAAGTGCCCTGAAAAACGAAAAGAAAACAATCATTTAATATCCCCACATATACAATTGTTACATAGCTAGCAAAGCTACAAGTTTATTCGAATTCATACTAAGCAAGATATTATAATTTGTATTAACTGGCCGAAGAGCATATCGAGTGATTCGCATATAACCCATTTACCGGACTCATCATATGTTGTTTGTTCCTTCTCCTTTTCGAGACAACAGTGAACCCATCCATGTCATTCTTTTTCTCACTGGTACTGGTACGAACATTCGGTACCAGTACCGGAACAGGTACGTCTCCAATCTTAAGCAATTCCATACCATCCTCCCCACTGTTCAGTTTCTTCTCTTTACCGGTTTCATCAGACGAATCCATGTTGTCCCGCACGGATTTAACTATAAAATTGAGTAAAATTTGCCGGGCAATCTCATTTCTTTCGAAATCTTTTGTACCATTTTTTCCGTTATTTTCTACTTTTTCAGTTTCATCTTTTTGGGGTGAATTCAAAGACTTAGTTGGTACAAACTCAGCTGCATTAGGGTTCATCACACTAACCTTAGTTTTACTGTACGTACTAAACCCCTGTTTTCTCCCAAAATTGTGATGACTGGTACGGTAATACAATGCTGAGCGGGGCCCACGCGGAACCCTAGTATCAACAAAATCAGGTCCAATTTCCATACCCTCAGTGTAAACAGGCACCGGGTTGAACAAAACCGGGTTCAAGCCCGGGTTAAATGGCGGTGCTGAGGCCGATAGCTTGCTCCCATTTTTAGTTTCTTTCTTCGCCTCTGACGGACTGTCAGGACTGGTGCTGTCGCCAGTTTCCGTAAGTGAAGACTCGCTAACTGGAGTTTCAGAAACTGGGGTTGCTGCAGTCTCGGTTACATTTTCATCTTCCCCATGTTTCGTATCTTCTCCATTTGACGCCGCAATCTCTTTATTTTCTCGGCCTCGTTCTATGTGCTCTTTCTCTTCGTTTATCTCTGATCTCAGTTTTAAAAGAGCACTAGGTGGAGATACCGCTACGTCCTTGTACGATACCAGGATAGAGGCCATTTTACCGACCGTACCAGTTTTCTTGTATTGTTCATACTTCAATGACTTTGTAGAAACCTTCTTGCTCTCCACATTTCCTTTTCGCACAACTGGTCCCGATACTGGTACCTCTATCTGCAGAGGTACATTTCTCCTTCTATTGTTATGAGATGCGTAATCTGACTCATGAAGATTCAATTTTGTTAGAGTTGGTCTTCTCCTGCCATTTTTTATCCTTCTCTGACCAAAACGCCCCTTCGAGTTGGCCTCTTGCCATCCCTCATCAGAGTATTCCTCTGAAGAGATGGTGCAGATATTTGTCTCTTCGATCTTTTGTGGCAAGTTTGGTGCGGGCTGTGGTGCGTTGGTAGGTGGTGCTTCTTCTTTGGGAGGCATTGTATTTGATGGAGATATCAAAACTTCTTCATGTTTTGGTTCAAGCATTTGCTCTTGTTCTTCTCCTTCTTTGGGTTGGTCAGATCTGCTATTATTCTGCAACAAGTACTAACTATATAAGGTGAAAAGTAAAGTAAGATAAATTATACAAGGATGTGTAAATGTACCAAACAAAAAAAAGATAGCATAAATTTAGAAAGAACATCAAAACCCTAGCAAGAAAATTAAAAAAAAGGACCAAAAAGCACAAAACAAGAAAAGAAAAGTACCTTAGCACGGCGGAGCTTTCTTTGCATCTCCCTCTCCTTTTTCTCATCATCTGGATTTATAAAATCAAGCAGGTCGGAAACACTGAAAATGCAAGCAAAATTGATATGTGAGAAATCTGAAATATATATAAATTAAGAGTGAGGCTATGGTACTATGCATAGCACGGATTGGTCTGTACTATGGATCAATATCTTCATTTCCAAAGTTCAAATAGTCGATGCAAACCATTCAACATGGTCTCCATATGAAAATGTACTTGCAGACTAAATTTTACATTTTTAGACTTTTTTTTACTATTTTTTTAGATAGGTAGAAAATCACTACTTTTGAATGGTCTAGAATTTTTAGATCAAGTGATTTTCTATACCTATCTAAAAAAATAGTAAAAAGTGTAAATTTAATCTACAAGTACATTTTCATATGAAGATCATGTCAAACGGTTCAGATGGACTATTTGGACTTTGAAAACGGTGATATTGATCCATAGTACGGACCAATCCGCGCTATGCATAGTAGCATAGCCTCACTTAATAGAAAAAGTTAACTATAGTTCTTACTTTTCCCATTCTTTTCCTACCAATCTAACCAAAAACATGCAAAGTAAAGCAACATAAAGAAAAAATTGAACAAAGATCAAAATATTTCTGCTACACTTTGGTAACAGTGGTATCAGAGATGGTTGGTACGGAAGAAATAGCAAATTCATACCTTAGATGGCCTTTGCTTGCGATGGAAGAGTCAGGCTTAGGGATTCCTCTTCGAACTGCCTCTTGTTGCTCTAACGCCTTTGATTCAAAATACTCCAGCCATGCAGCCGCATCCTACAAAAAAAAAATAGTATATTTAAAGTACCATTAAAAAATAGTCTCATTTAGATAAAACTCTGGGCTCAGCTAATTTTGAATTTTCTAGTTTCGCCCCTGATTATGAGGAGAGGAAACAAACCTGAGTACGGAGGTCGTCAGGTCCAAGTTTCAACTGAAGAATTTGTAGAGTTGTTTGTTCATGTTGCACGCTTAACGAGAAGGCATCCATCATTGATAGAGCTATAGCTATGGCATGGTAACTAGCAGCTGTCTGGTAATATTAAAAATTGAATAATATTAGAAACAAACCTAACCAATATATTACCAAAATTCTGTTTTATTTTTTTTATTTTTTCAGATCCATCTATGCCATTGAAAAACCCGAGAGCACTCTTTCTGTTTCCCTTTATTATTTAATAATAATTTCTATAAATAAAAAAATCTTGGCAGAGAGGGAAGGGGGGGACCTGGATGTGATCAGGTCCGAGAAGCCTCTTGTTGCAATTGAGAGCCTCATGGAGATATCTAAGGGCAACATTGACATTTCCCATGCCTTCTTCCATCATTGCCACATTTATGTAAGTCGCTGCAGAGTTCGGGTGTGATAACCCACAGGAGAAATGGAGAAGATGGAGTGCACGACTCACATACCTTCAAAAGCAACATAGAAGATATATCTTATGGTATGATCGAAATTGAAACCAGTAGCAGTTAAGTCCTTTATTTATGTAAGAATCATAATTCAACAGAGAAGTGAAAAAAAAAAAAAACTGGAAACACTGTAAGCTTTGAAGTTTATGTGCTACTCCATATCAACAAAAATGTTCAATAAAAACTATAGATATGTGAAGTATCGAACTAAAACTGGTTCAGTACAACCTGGAACATACACCGGTAAAAAATCCACAGATTTAACGTGCATTGTTGGGTACGAAAAAAAAAAAAAAAAAATAGGTAGAAAGCAAACCAAAAGTAAAATCCTACAAAAGCTATCCAAAATTGGTACTGTGGCCACAAAATTTTAATTCTTACTTCAAAGCCAATTCAATGTGTTGAAGTCTGTAGTAGAAAACTGAGAGGTCGCCATAACTCTTCATAGTCTCAGGATGGTCAAGGCCAAGCTCCCTTTCATTTATGTCTAGAGCTTTTTGCTGATAAATAGTTGCCTGCAAAATTTATGAACAAAGGCAAAATCAGAAGCATGATCATGTAAGAAGACTCACAAAATCGACACAAGGTTAAATTCAATATTGAAATAATATACGCCCTCTGAATGAGGAATTATCTAAAAGAAGGTGAGAATTCTCATCTTACATTATACAAATGAGTGAGGCTATGGTAATATGCATAAAACACAACAGCCCGTGCTATGGATTCATATCTCCATTTTTAAAGTCCAAACAGTCGATCTGGACCATTCAACATGATTTTCATATGAAAATGTACTTGCAGGCCAAATTTTACATTCTTTTTAGAAATTTTTTACTATCTTTTTAGATATGTAGAAAATTAATATTTTACCTATCTAAAAAATAGTAAAAAAATTCTAAAAAATGTAAATTAGGTCTCCAAGTACTTTTCATATGGAGAGCATGTTTAACGGTTTGGATCGACATTTTGAACTTTAAAAATAGAGATATGAATCCATAGCATGGGTCGATCCGTAATATGCATATTATCATAGTCTCGCTCTTGTACAAATAATACTATCAAGTTTCACACAAATTACCAAAATCACACCATGAAAATCATGCATACCTGGTTAAAATCCCCAGTGTGATAAAGGACCACAGCAACAAGGCTGTATGCATTGGCTGTCATGCGATGGTATGGCCCACAAACAGCTATCATCTTTGACAAGGCCTTTAAAAAAAATACAGAAAACATGTCATTACTTAAACTGACTAAATTGTCCCTATACTTTTGGTATAAATAGAAATGTCACATGTTTTCATTACCTTGGTACCACAACTTACAGCTTCATCCAACTTTCCTTTATCCAAG
Organism: Carex littledalei; assembly: GCA_011114355.1. Lineage (NCBI taxonomy): Eukaryota > Viridiplantae > Streptophyta > Magnoliopsida > Poales > Cyperaceae > Carex > Carex littledalei. The sequence continues at coordinate 5,846,582 of CM022082.1, forward strand.
GCCGTCTTAGATGCTTCTAGAAGGTTCCGACCATCGGCCGATGAAGAAACCATGTGCTGATGGTAAATAGTGAAAACTCTTGTCAGGTCTCATGTCCCTTATTTTTTTTTCTTTTTTTTAATTTGCATTATTAAGGAATAATTGAGATATTATACCTTGCAAATGGGTACAAGACTTATAATGTCGGACTTCTCGAATGGGTTCGGGCCACTCAAATCATAGTCCCTTGCAACCAATTCTAAGCCCACCTGCCAAATGAACAAAAATTAAGTACAATTGAGGGTAAATGTTTAATTGAAAAACTAAGCGCTAATTAAAGCTAACTTGATTATGATTTTGTTTATTTCATTCTTTACCTTATTGCAAAGCCCTCTCAAAAGAATAAGCTTTCTCAAATGATGAAATTCATCTTTTATTCTCCAAGAAAACCTCTTGCAAAGGAAGGTCTCGACCCATCCAAGTCTCAGAGAATACTCTTCGCTCTCTTTATCAGGAGATCCAAGGAGTATATTTAACATTTCAGCAATTGCTGAGGACGCCGTTGAAAAGTCGTCGACAGCTGCTATCACAGCTCTAACAATGTGCTTAAAGGATCTGACCACCATCTCATGGATACAAATTGACTGTATATGTGGCAACTTCTCTGCTAGTTCGACCTGTTTTAGTTAAAAAAAATATTGATATAAATGTACCATGACATAGTAGATTGTGTACATCAGTCAAATCAATACAATCTTCCTAATCCACAGTAAAAAAAAATCATTTCTTCCAGAGATGCAAAAAATCTCTATATTTAAATACTCACCACGCGTCCTAATGAGTACATGCTAAGCCCTCTTGTATGCATAAAATCTGTCATGGTTTTACCATCAACTGGAGAAAGTTCCAGAGATGCAAAATCTGACACCTGGCAAGGAACAAAGAGAAAAAATGTTAAGAACTTCAGAAAACTAAGTTTTGATACAAAAAAACAAAAACAGAAAACAATTGACAGTAATATACCAGCTTAGGAAGTGCCACGTCATCATAGTACTTCTGTGCCATTTTCACAAGCTCCTCTGGAGACTGCATTAGCAAATAAAACCTCTTGATTATTATTAAACTTTGTGCAAACACAACAATACATTTGTTTGTGTATTAATAATCTGATGAGATGTGTACGGTAGATTTGAACACAGAATTCCAGAATCTTCTTTCTAGAAACTTACCGGCAAAAACCTCCTTTTTGACTTTAAATAAAGTTCACTGAACCTATAGTCCTAGGGATGTAAAAAAGTCACGTTGTGACCGGATACGTCACGGCACGGCACATGTGCCAGTCACATGTCGTGACCATTCCCGTGACATATCCTTCAGAAAATTGGCACGGCATGGCACGTGGTCACATGTATCAGGACCGTTAGATCTTGATCTAATGGTGAATTGTGAATAAACTAACTTAAATTATGGAAAAAATAGTTAAACGTGATCAAAAGTGACCAGTCATGTTTGGACACGACACGTGTGGTCACGGCGTGACTAACCCGTGACTGTCCATCCTGATTTGGTCACGGCACGAAGCATGAGACAAGTCATGGCGTGACTAGTCACGACATGGCACGTATTTACATCCCTAACCTATAATAGTGAATTGGTAAAGAAACAATTAATAACAAACCTTATAATGAAGACCCATGCCAGAGCTTTTGAGCCGCAAAAATGCCTCTTCATCCACTAAATTCCTAATCTCTTCTCCGCCATCACAAGTTTTAACCTCTTTTGCCTCATCATTGACACTAGTATCATTTTTCTTTTTTCTCTTGAGTTGCCCGAAACCCAAACCAAGACCCTTCACATCTAAGGTTTCTACTTCATTTCCTTTCACTTCTCCATCTAGGGTTTCTTTCTTTTGCAAGTGTTGTTGCCACGAAAACCCTAGCTCCCATCTGACAGCTCTTTTTTCATCATGAGATGATTTCTGTAGTTTTTCTAGGTTTTCCCTAAGTATTTTCCTAGCTATATCTCTTGGTGATGGTGAAGAAACATTTTTATTAGGCTTTGCAGAAGGAGACTTGTTTCCGATGACTGTATTTGTCTCAGCATTTGTGCATTTCGAGAGAACCACCCTTAGGCTGAAATGAGAGAAAATCAATTAATGTACAATTTACTATATCTTAGGTTCAAGTTGGAAAGATTAAGAAAAAATCACAATGAGTGAGGCTATGATACTATGCATAGCACAGATTGATGCATACTACGGATCAATATTTTCGTTTCCAAGGGACAAATAGTCTATCTGAACCGTTCAAAATGATCTCCATCTGTACTTGTAGATCAAATTTTACAATTTTTAGAATTATATAACTATGATTTTAGATTGGTAGAAAATCACTACTTTTGAATGGTCTATAATTTTTAGATCAAGTGATTTTTAACCTATCTAAGAAAATAGTAAAAAATTTCTAAAAATTGTAAAATTTGATCTACAAGTACATTATTATATGGAGATCACGTTGAACTGTTCATATTGATTGTTTGGACTTTAAAAATAGAGATATTGATCCGTAGTACAAACCATTATGAGCTATGCATAGTACCATAGCCTCACTCAACCTCAATTTACAAAATCGATGCAGAGTATTATCACAAACCCTGTACTAATTACAGTACCAGTGCTATATACCTGTTAACATTCAATGCATGTGCGCCACCATCCGGTTGTTCAATTTTGCCGAGATTTGATTTCCCATCGGAAGAAGCACGTGCAGGTCCCACAACCTTCACAGTTGCTGTGTAACCGCACTGTTTCACAATCACTATACCCAGTGTAGCTGTATCCTGAAAAAAAAAATATATATATATATATATAATTAAGTCACCAAGTACATTTTCATATGGAGATTGTTTCGACTTTGAAAACGAACATATTGATCCATAGTACGGACCGATCTGCGCTATGCATAGTACTATAGCCTCACTCAATAATAATAATAATAATAGAAGAAATTTAAAAGAAAAGAAAAAAGAAATATACCTTCACTATTACACTCTCATCAGCTGTTAGCCCTTTCAACAAATTCCTTCTAGAAACTTCTTCTCCACACAGATTTAAAACACTACTTCCATCTACTTTTTCATCTCTTTTCAAACTCACATCAGCACTGTCTTTTCTCACAATTACGTGCAAGTCCCCGATTTTCTCGTCATGTATAACATCCCCATCCAAATTTGAACTATTCTTATTTTCTAGAATTCCACGAATTGTAGAAGTAGCTTTAAAAATGGCAGTGTCGATAAATAACCCGTGCAATAGAAAAGCCTTTCTGTCTCTGACAAGTCTCTCTTCCTCAGTTTTGCAAGGAAGACCAGATAAAATTGAAAACTCAGTTGCCCACCTAATTTTTTCAAACTTGCCTTTTCCCCATTGGCCACCGCCATTCCCGCCCCAATTTTCGTCCTCTAGTGGAAGTGAAGGAGAAGAAGGTTCTAGAAGTATAGGTGGTATGAGCCATGTGTTTGCACGAAAACCATATGGTAGATTTCCAAACTTCAAAGGAAAAAAATTAAAAAGAAAATAAGGAATCAGTTGAAATGTATAATAACATGTACCAGACCAAACTCGAATACATATCTAACAAGTGTTTAAGAGAGGGAGAACTTGTATAATTATACCTTGTTGTGCTCCACAAAAGCTTTCATTAGGGATTCATATGCCTGCATATGACAAGTTCAACAAATTAACCAACTTGAACAAACTTCAAAGTATAAATCAAGGTTTCCCAATCTCCCAAATATTTTTATTTGCTACTTAAGATCCTAACCAAAGTTCAACATCATAAATTTCAGTACTGCGTATAACCTGTATGTCCTGTACCACCAAATTAACAATCAATTTACATAATTGAGCCTCAATTCAATCCAAATCTGCAGCAACTTAGCCTGGTTTCACCTAATCTACCTCAAGTTAGTCATTTAATAAAATAGGAATGAAATCTATTCCTTTATAGGAACACTGACATTTGTAAATGAACTGCTGAGCTGTTGCAAGAGATCTACTAGAGATTTGCATATGATATGCTCCTTTCCAACCACGTAAAAACCTTTCACTGATGCCACCACATGCCAAAGCTTCCCATTGCAAACCTTTACCTGAAATATTTTGACATTTCTTTACTAAATAATTGACAAAAATTGAGATATGTAATGTGATTATATTCATTGAAGAACTCTTAACTCTTAGCTGCCTAAACAAATATCAATTTTGAAGTTGAGTAAACAATATCATAACTTGAAAACCTCAATAGTGCATATGTATCAAACATTTAGTAACTTTGGGATCCTCAATTTACAAAATTAGCCTCAAGTTATCATCAACTGTTGCAATTAAGCACTAAAAATGCCAGTAAAATAAGAAAGAACCAGGAGCAATGGTAACCTCAATTTCAAAATAGTCGCCTTCCCGCCTCTCTGATGAAAATTCCCCTTCATGCCTCCTGATAACTGCAACAAGAAAAATACAATAAATTCAGTACATTTATCAGTTTGGTACATACCAGTACCAGTAACAAATCATTATGCCTCCTGATAACTAAATCAAGGAAATACCATAAATTCAGTGCATGTATCAGTTTGGTACATACCAGTACCAGTAACAAAACCATTATGCCTGCCAATAACTCCAACAAGGAAATACCATAAATTCAGTACATATATCAGTTTGGCACATACCAGTACCAGTAAAAAACCAGTAGTAGGTACCATCAGTAGACCTCACTGGGTACATCACTCAACCAAGTATATATATATATATATATACAAAACAGAGAAAATGCACATACACTGAATGGGAGGTGTGACATGGCAGAGAGAGAAGAAGTCATAGAACTCGCTGAGCTTGGGAGGTGGTTTAATGGCAGCCATGTCGAACTGATCTGAAATGGCTGGCACTGAGGCAAGAGTGGTGGAAGTAGGAGAAGGAGGAGAGGAGGAAGGTGATGGGACAGGTGTCGTCTTCTCATTGGTCGAGGTGGCATTTTGTTGCTTCTTTGCTTTTCCAAAAGAAGTGGTACAGGCGACAATGTCTAGTAGCCTCCGCACGTGCGCCACCGCTTGTTCTTCGAACGAGTAATCCTCTGTCACGTGAAAGTGAATCAGTTTTCATGGGCCTTGTATTATAAATTTTTATGGGCTTTTTCTAGAATTGATTATTTGTAGCCCATAATGGGCTTTTTTTTTTCTAAATATAGAAATAAACTACTAATATTAATTTTGTGTTTTCTTAATATATTTTTGAAAAAAATATTAATTTTGTCTTTTTTAATATATTTTGAAAATTCAAATTCATTTTTTCTTGTTTTTATCTATTTCTAAGAAATATCTTCTTTCTTCCCTTTAAAAAAATCTAAGAACTATTTGTCAATCATATTAAAATGTGCTGTAAAAAAACCCAAATTTAATTGCAAGAAAAAAATATATCTTTTCATATTCCTTTTTTAATAAAAATTATGGAAAAATGATCAAATCTGGGAATGAATATCCAAACAATCAATGGAGAGTGGAGCATAAATTGTGCTAGTATGATAGAATCATTCAAACATATATTTAGTATATATGAATTAAATGCCAACAACTTTTTGTGAAAGTTATGAAGATTTGGAGCCTGTATTTTATCAGATTGGTACCAACTTACCAACAAAACAATATCTTTATTAAATGCATAGTTGTTAGGAAATTTGGATTTAGGCACATGAGAAAAAAAATTGCAATATTTTTTTATCAGTTGTGCTTTGAATTTGAATCTAATGAGAAGTCTTAAGTGTTGAATTCAAATAGGTATTTCAAACAAGTGACTTTTCATTTGAGACTTTGACACTGTTGACCTGATCAAATTAAAATTGATAAACAATAATACCAACTTCATTGATGCATTCAGTGTGCCCCAAAATATTTTAGGGATTTAAAAGGGCCCATTTGCAAAAATAAAAAAATAAAATAAAATTATGGAATTGTAAAGTTGTACAGAATTTATTCAAGGTTTTAAAGTAAAACTTATTAACAACTTCTATCAAAATTAAAATTATATATAAAAATTGTTATGTGGATATGACAATTAATATTTACTTGATACTATATTTCTATGAACAGTTTTTTCTGAGATGAAAATAAATATTATTTAAGAGAAACATGTATGAGTTAATGCCATCACAAGATTAATGCATCGAAAATTTATGGAAAATTCGTCACGTGGCGTCGAAAAATGATATCGGTTTTGTCATGATATTGACATGTCACGTCACGTCACGTGTGTCTTCCTTCAATAAAAAATGATATGACAAGGCACGTCATGCAATCTGACATAGCCACAATCACATTATGTGACCAGTTTTTCTAACATTGTTTCCTTATTTTAATTTATTTTTCAATTTTTTCATACTTATTAGTATTTTGTTCTGATTTTTTCAATAAACTAACTTAAAATTAGAAAAAAAAATAATAATTAAACGTACATTTAGTATATATGAATTAAATGCCAACAAACATATATTTAGTATATATTTAGTATACTTATTTAGAATCATTCAAACATATATTTAGTATATATGAATTAAATGCCAACAACTTTTTTTGAAAGCTATGAAGATTTGGAGCCTTTCTTTTCTCAGATTGGTACCAAGTTACCAACAAAGCAGTATCTTTATTAAATGCTGAGTTGTTAGGAAATTTGGATTAGGCACATGAGAAAAAAAAATTGCAATATTTTTTATCAGTTGTGCTTTGAATTTGAATCTAATGAGAAGTCTTAAGTGTTAAATTCAAATAGGTATTTCAAACAAGTGACTTTTCATTTGAGACTTTGACACTGTTGACTGATCAAATTAAAATTGATAAACAATAATACTAACTTCATTGATGCATTCAGTGTGCCCCAAAATATTTTAGGGATTTGAAAGGGCCCATTTGCAAAAAGAAAAAAAATATAAAATAAAATTATGGAATTGTAAAGTTGTACAGAATTTATTCAAGGTTTTAAAGTAAAACTTATTAACAACTTCTATCAAAATTAAAATTATATATGAAAATTGTTATGTCGATATGACAATTAATATTTACTTGATACTATATTTCTATGAACATTTTTTTTCTGAGATGAAAATAAATATTATTTTCACAATAATAGAGTAATATTCAAGAATCTATCTCTATAATCTACAATGTGCATGCACTTATTTCAAAATAAAAAATAATTCTGTCATTGTGCTCTCATTAAATCTTGTTAAACATTTCATTATATATTTTTTGAAAGTAAAGCAATGCCGGATTAAGATTTATGTAATTTTATAATAGATAAAAAAAATATATCATTTTCAAGCTAATTACATATAATAATCACATGTTTCTTCATTTTCACTTGAAAGTGACTCTTGACTTAGTAGGGATAGTAGAATTTAAGAGAAACATGTATGAGTTAATGCCATCACAAGATTAATGCATCGAAAATTTATGAAAAATTCGTCATGTCGCGTCGAAAAATGATATCGGTTTTGTCATGATATTGACATGTCACATCACGTCGCGTCGCGTCACGTCACGTCACATCACACGTGTCTTCCTTCAATAAAAAATGAGATGACACGGCACATCATGCAATCTGACATAGCCACAATCACATTATGTGATCAGTTTTTCTAACATTGTTTTCTTATTTTAATTTATTTTGTAATTTTTTCATACTTGTTAGTATTTTGTTCTGATTTTTTCAATAAACTAACTTAAAATCGGAAAATAATAATAATAATTAAACGTGATCAACTACATCATCATTTGCGTAACGTGATTGTTTAATTAAATTTGATCAATTATGATACGTTACATGAAAAATAATTTAAAATTATATTAAGACTACCAATTCGGATCTTCTGTGGCGCTACTGAGATATTATGCACATAGAATTATATTTACAGGAAGGAAAACCAGTACTGTTCTAAAATAGTAATTATAAGCTTTTGCATTACTTGTGACATGTAATTTAATATTTCTTCAAAGATAAGTAATGACAGAATATGATTTATAATTATTTATATAATTTATTTTCACATGTTTCTTGAGTTTTCACTTGAAAGCAATGTTTTAAAATGCGGTTTCTATGCGGTATGCGGAAGGCCACCGCATACCACATATACGGTATGCGGATATAAACAAGTATGCTGTAATATGCGGTAATATGCGGTAATATGCGGCCAAATATGTGATAAAAATATGCGACCGAATATGCAGCCGAATATGCGATCAAATATGCGGCCGTACATGTGAAACCGCATATTAGACCGCATATTGATTTTCTATGTGATTGCATACGCATATGCAAGCGGCACATACACTGCTTGAAAGTGACTCTGTGGCTTTTTCAAGAAAAACAATCAAGAAAAGAAATGAAAAATAGTACCCATTAATTAGAAATACAATAAATTATGTGTGCCTCAGCTACAGCACAACTACCAGCTCAGAGTTTCTGTGGCGTTACACTGTGCTACATGCAATACAACACAGATATTATGTACTCAGAAACTACAGTTACAAACAATGTGACAAATGATGAATAATTCGGGAAAGGTTCGGCGAGATAAAAAATTCGTGATTCGGGAATAATTCGGATATAATTCGGAAAAAATTCGGATAGATTTGTATACTTGTAGTCTAGAGAGCTAAAAAATTAATAAAAAAATCACGAATAATTCGTAAAATTGGGGAAAGATTTATTAAATTTGTGAATTATTCGCGAATAATTCGGAAAAAGTTCGGAAAACCAAATAATACAGAGAATGCTTCAGAACCGGTTCAAATCCAAAATATTTGTGAATCTTGTCAGTATGATTATACACAGAGAAACTACAGTTACAGGAAGGGAAACCTGAACTGGTCTAAAATATTTAAATTTAAATCAGAAATAGCCAAATTTTGAAAACAGAAATAGCAGAAGAATCTTCCAGAAAATGACACATTAAATTTAATGCCACATTGCCACGTCATGATGTATGTATGCCAGTACAAATAAGTGAAAATGGACGGTAGAGAGAGCAAAAAGACAAAGATTGATTGGAAAATATATTTGTAAAAGTAATGTAAATTAATAAGAGCCGTTGAATGACTGGCACGTGGCGGCTATAGACTCAACGGTTGTCCTTATTCTCATAAAAAAATATTTAAAAAATTAATTATTATTTTTAACAAATTTTTATTTTCATAACTTTCTTTTTCTTAAATATATATTTTTAGTTGACAAAACAGTTTCTAGTTTTTTTATATTATTTTATTTAATTTCGAACATGAATAGTGGATATGACTTTATGAATTAAAAATGATAATATGATATTAATTGAATTAAATTAACATGCACAAGTCATGATAACTACATCTTTGAATTTTAATAAAGCTAATAATAAGATAGTTAAGTTAATCTTGGCCATTAGATTCAAACTCAACGGTCCAAATTATTTCAAAATTCCAACATGGGTCAATCAAATTGTTATTTTGTGATTAGTAAATTATTTCAATTTGACAGTGGACAATTACTAGGTCTACTTGGCAACAAACAAAAAGACAAATAGTGTCACATTGAAAATCTCAAAGAAGAATTAAAAGAGAGAGAGAGAGAGAGAGAGAAAGGAGAGATTAAATCAGAGCCGTACATACCTTCAACAATGGTGAGATGAGGAGGTTTGAGAGCCATGATTTCCACGCCTTCTTCCAACCGCTGCCCTCTCACCTGTCATACATGCCATGCATCTCCATTTATTTAATATTATTTAATTCTACTTTAACCATATTGTTACTATTTTATTATTATTATTATTATTATTATTATTATTATTATTTATTACTGTAATTATGTAATATAAAACGAGGCTGCTAGAGACCACCCAAGAATGCACCAAGATATACTAATTTTTCCTTGTAAAAATATATATTTGTTAGCAACAAAATGATAAGCCATATAGAGAAGATTACTAGTCAAATAATTTGGTCCCTATGATTTTTGATGGATTATTGATGATGAGTTTGCTTATTTTTTTTCGGTCGAATATATATATTTTTTCGTTTGAAAAATAGGTGGTATTTATGTCCCACCTATTTTCATCAAAGGAAACATTTAAAAATGTTTATATTGAATAATTGTCTCTCCAAACAAATCGAAAAACATTGCATGCCACAAAAATTAAATAACTTATTTGCACCATAACCCTTGGTCGACTCTCTTTCTAATCAGAAAATTTACATATACTTTTCACGGGACATATAATATTTCGGATTTCTACTCACACATTTGTCACAAAGATTAGAAAAAAACACACATTTATAGAAAAATTCACACTCATGTAAAAAATAATATATATAGACATGTTTCAGTACAAAACAACTATAAACAGCTGTCATGAACTTTTAGACTCTTTATTAAAAAAAAATTTAAAGCACGCACTCGTCAGAATCAATAAATAAACGCTCGTCTGAATTAATAAAATGCACACTTTCTTAAAAATGGACGAACAATAATATTTAGTAATAAGAACCTCAAAGTAACTATAATATTGATATTTTGTAACGTACATTTAGAAATATTCGCACTCATTTAAATAGAAAATATATATCAGTCTGTTTCAGTATAAATTGTTATAAACAGCTGTCATGAACTTTCAGACTCTTTATTCAAATATTTTAACATACACTCACCAAAATCAATAAATAAACGCTCGTCTGAATTAATTAAAATGCACGCTTTCTCAAAAGCATGCGAACAATAATATATAGTAATAAGAACCTCAAAGTAACTATAATAATGATATCAAATTAAAATATATTTTGAAACAAAATAAATGCTCGTCTGAACAAATTAAATGCACACCCGTTAAAAGTATGGGGACAATATTTGGTTATGACAACTTAAAATAACTATAATATTCATATTTTTTTTGAGATAAAATTAATAATAAATATGAGATTAAATAAAAAAATGTTTGGAGTCAAAGAGAGTACCGCATGAGTTAAAGAGTAGTTTGTCAGATGGCAGGTTTCAACATGACTGCCTAAGAGCTTCTTCACATCTACAATTTTGTCAGTGGATATTCCCTGAAAAACCCACAAAAAAATTAATATTAATTACCTCTAATTTCATTGGTGCAAATAGCATCCATTTGAAAATTAATAAAACCAACAATAGAATTGATGCAAATAGCATCTAAAATTAATAAAACCAACACTAAGTTCTTTAATTAATAATCATTGTTATGGTATCTGTGAACATTCCTTACAAACCCAACAAAAACAATTCAAATTATAAAATAAAATTATTATAATTAAACTTAATATCAGCTAAAATGTATATGTGCTTAAAATTATTATAATTAAACTTATTTTATTTTACAATGATAACCTTGACTAGAACCAAGAAATTTATTGAATAATTAATAATTAACTTTTAATAATATATGTGCTCAAACAAAATACCAATTCACTGTATTTTCTTGTTAATTTTTTAGGAAGAAATGGTTGAATTACCTTGAGTGTAACCTCTGTTTCGTAGGGGGTGATAACCGTTACATCGATTAAGCTCGGTACAACTGCGAAAAAAATTCAAACAAAAACCAACATTAATAAAAAAAATCATGTATAATTTGAAAAAAAAAAAGCAATTATCAGGAAAAAAAATCATTAGTAAGGAAACAAAAATTACAAAATTAATCGTCGAACTTGAACGAGAAAAAATCGATAATAAAATTTAATGCATGCATGTTGGTATATATGATACCTTTCTCTTCTTTCTTCTTCTTATCTCCTTTGCCTCTGTTTCCTCTTCCTTTACCAGTTTTTGGGGCCATAACAAAACACAAATTTCTCTTACTATTTCTCTCTTTTTTCAAGTACCCAGTAAGTATATATATACTTGGTCACTGAAACTGATGCATTCCTTGAAGGAATTACCAGTTTGTCTAGAGAGAGAAAAAGAGAGAGGGTTTTAGAAGGGAGGGAATGTGGAGAGAAGAGAAAGGATAGAGAGAGGATTAGAGGTGTGTGGGTTTGGCTTTCACTTAGAGATATCGCTTTAATCCTGGCCTCTCGCTCTCTATGGGACCCCTTATATTAGAAGAGGAACAAGATGTGCTTAGATCCTCTGTGGAAACTACCTCCTATAAAATGTGTAGCGGGTTTGCACTTGGCAATATATATGCCTCATTTATTATAGGTTTGTTTCTTACATAGGAAAATTTGTTCAACACTACAAGTATTAGTTTAATTTTGTCATGTTACACAAATTTATTAGTAATTATATATTTAAGAATTACACTATTTCGACTAAAGATAAAAAATCATAACTGAAAACAATATAAGGTTTTGAATTCGATAATACCATACATATATAAAAACTTCATAGTTTAAAACATTACTTTATAATGAGATATTACTAGAGTTTCTATTTTTTTTTTTCAATATATTCCTTTTTTGAATAGAGTATTATTAGATAGTATAATTTATAATCTTTGTGTGTGATTTTTCATTCGCGAATCTTACTTTTTTTTATGATTTCAAATTTAAGTTTTATCGTGACCTAGTTTTTATCGCCACGCATGGTAGCAACTCATTACATAGTCGACTACAACAACCGGATATCCGTATTTCGGATTAATTATAAAAAAAAAAAGGAGGGGGGTTGCCTTGCCGTCAAATAGACTTAATTCCATCAATTTATCAAACAAATAAATGAAATCAAATGACTTGATTTATGGAAAAATGTATTATCCTACACAGTAAATATTTGCCAAGTACTAATTAAGAGTTAGGACCTTATAAAAAATTATAATATGTGCACATTCAAATTTTATTCCTTCTCATTACTTCATAAGTTCATATATATAGTTGCATTTACTTCTATCTTGTGAAGTAGAGTTTTAAGAATAGTTAAATTTTATTTTAAGTTCTTACTTGTGGAAATTGTCTGATTATTTTCATGTATAAAGGGTCATAAAATAACCACAAAATTTCTGATGAAAATATAATATTTCCAAGGGTACCCACAGATATGACATGTTGAGTGATTACATATAACTATGATTCTAGTATAATTCTGATTTTCCAATAGTGAGTGATTACTTATATTCATCATAAAATTCATTGGATCAATTTTGGTTGGGCATAAAATTATTCAAAAATAATTTTTCATATTATGTGATGTTATGTCATTACATTTTTATTTTTATTTGGTTATACAAAGGAGGCAATAAGGAAGGAATGGCATAAGATTATTATTGCATTCAAAAAAATAAATAATGATGACCAAAATGATAATGGTAATAAATTAATTATAATGATGATTTGTTAATGTTGATCATGATAGTTATGGATATGAAATAAAATTACAACAACAACAATAACAATAAAAATAATGGTTTGGAAAATTTTGATTCATACATATATTTTTTAGTTGACAAATTATAAAGAGACATCTCTATCATAGCATACATATACTCACATATATAATAAATGCAACTAACAAAGATTTTCCATTTAGAGAAAATCACAACTTTCCTTAAATAAAAACCATAGGCCCATAAAATTTGATATTAATCATTAAATTCTCTGTCAACAAAAATATGTTGTTTGGTGTGACTTACCTTATAATCATAGTGATATTGTAAAGATACTTGTCTGAGTTGTCTCTATTATGATCCCTTCACTATATTTTAATTATTAAAGATTCATAAACTAAAATGAAAAAAGATTATATATCAAAATAAAATTGTTAAAGGTGATATATATAGATGTGCACGTTATAGACATATACAACATTAAGTTATCATATTTTTGTGTCGATAGATGCCAAAAATTTACAATCAATTAATGTTAATACGTTGTCGTTTTATACCTTTAAGTTTCCATCACAATGAAACAGTACACATTAATTTTTTTCATACACAAAGTTAAAGTCCATATATCAAAATATAATCATTAAATGCGATACACATGTGTTCTCTATAGACACATACGACATTAAGCTATAATAATTTTGTGTCGATATTAGAAGTTTACAATCAATCAATGCTAATACATTGTGGTTTTATACTTTTAAGTTTCCATCAAAATGAAACAGTACACGTTACTTTTTTACATTTGCAAAGTTAAAGTCCATATATCAAAATAAAACTGTTAAACGCGATACGCATGCGTTCGCTATAAACACATACAACATTAAGTTATCATAACTTTGTGTTGTCAGACGTCAAAAGTTTACAATCAATCAATGTTAATACAATACATTGTAGTTTAATACCTTTAAGTTTCCATCAAAATAAAATATTACACGTTAAAATTTTACATACGCAAAGTTAAAGTTCATATATCAAAATAAATTGTTAATTGCGATACGCATGCGTTCGCTATAGACACATACAATATTAAGCAATCATAAATTTGTGTTGACAGACGTCAAAAATTTACAATCAATCAATGTTAATACATTGTCATATTATACCTTTAAGTTTCCATCAAAATAAAACATTACACGTTAATATTTACATACGCAAAGTTAAAGTCCATATATCAAAATAAAACTGTTAAAGGCAATACGCGTGCATTCGCTATAAGCACATACAACATTAAACTATCATAACGTTGTGTTGACAGACATCAAAAGTTTACAATCAATCAATGTTAATACATTGTCGTTTTATACCTTTGAGTTTCCATTAAAATAAAACAATACGTTAATAGTTTACATACGCAAAGTTAAAGTTCATATATCAAAATAAAATTGTTAATGGTGATACACATGCGTTCGCTATAGATACATACAATATTAAGTAATCAATCAATTTTAATACATTGTCGTTTTATACTTTTAAGTTTCCATTAAAATGAAACAATACACGTTAATTTTTTACATACGCAAAGTTAAAGTCCATACGCCAAAACTTTAAGTTTCCATCAAAATAAAATTGTTAAAGGCGATATACATGTGTTCGCTGCAAACACATACAACATTATACTATCATAAAATTGTGTCGATAGATGTCAAAACTTTACAATCAATCAATGTGAATAAATTGTCGTTTTATACTTTTTTAGTTTCTATCGAAATAAAATGGAACACGTTAAATTTTAACATATGCAAAGTTAAAATTAACATAATTAAGTTACATTTAACATCTCATTCATGATACGAGAGGCCAAGTTGTGGTTACAAAACTGTTGATGATTGGTTGTAATTAGTTGTAAATTTTGTTGTTTTTCATTAATTAAGATGTACTCACTGATAATCACTATCAGTTTTTCAAAAAAAAAAAAAACATTTATGAAATCAAGAGGAAGACTTCAATTTTGAAAGAGAACTATCTAGTATCAAACTAGATAGGAATGTGAAACACGATACAAATAGTTTTCAAAATTGACCTCTGATAACTATTTAATCATAATTTTCTCTTTACAAGTCCACTAGATGCAATTTTAAGTCCGTTGGAAAATAGACGATGGAATCTACAACTTTAATATGAAGTATAAAATAAAGTAAAAGATTTCTGAAAAATATAAAATTTGATCTTCAAATATATTTTAATATGAAGATCATGTTGAATAGTTCAGATCAACGTACTGCTTGGACTTTAAAAACAAAAATTTGAACGCCAATCAAAACAGAGGATTTAATTCTCAAATTAAAATAGCCCAACTCAGTAATTATGTATTCACTCGAAAAATCTATAAATTATTTTGTTTTTTTCTTTATTCTCTTCCATCTATTTTAATCGAATGTCTTATATATGTATTACGCTTTTTTCTCGTGATTTTTAACAAGTTATATGTGTGATATGTCTAAGATATAATATAACTTTTTGTGGGAATTCCATGTATATATATCCCTCAAAAACTTCAAAATTATGTATTTACCCCCTCTAAACTTCTAGAACTCACAAAATTTATCCATTTTATTGTCTTTTAAATCAAAACTCATTTTAAATTTATAAAATATCCATTTTATTCTTTATTAAAAGCATAAAAAATTTGTAATATGTTTAAGAAAATTTTGACCTTATATTTGATTAGTTTTCAAGGACAAAATGAGTATTTTATAAATGGTAAAGGGTATAATGGATATTCAGTTTTCGAGGGAAAAATAGATATTTTACAAAGTGTAAAGGGTATAATGGGTATATTATAAGACCAACTTTTTCTTAAACAAGTTACAAATTTTTGATGCTTCTAATAAAGAGTAAAATGGGTATTCTATAAATTTAAAATGAGTTTGAATATAAAAGACAATAAAATGGATAAATTTGTGAGTTTTTGAAGTTAGAGAGGAAATACGTAATTTTGTTGTTTTGAGGGATATACGTAAAATTCCCCCAAACTTTAAGCCCATCAATAGAATGTAAAAAAGTCACCACAAGACCAACACATTGCGACAAGATACGGCTCCGACACCATATGTGTGTTAGTATATGTTGCTTGTTGTGCTCATTCGCGTACCACGGTTATCTTTCAAGATACGACTCGTCATCAAACCTAGCTAAAATAAAATACAATTTATGTCATTATTTATTTCAAACAACAATTAATCATGTCGTTGTTTATTTCAAACAACAATTTAAATTTCAGATAATAAATTTTTTTTGACATAAATTTTTTTTACACCATTATTTCTTTATTTTGCAATTTTTATGACTTTTTAAATATTTTTGTCATTTTTTCATCCTTAACTAAACTTAAATTTTGAACAAAAATAATTAAATATGACTAAATGTGACTACACATATTCAAATTTAAACTTTATTTTTTTTGTAGCCTTAACTTGGATGAATCCAAACTTTGTTGCTTGTACAAAGAAGAAAGATGTCTCAATTCATAATGTACCCATCCTGCTGTTTGTAAAATAGTACACCACGAAATAATCGATTGTTTTGCTTTCTGCATTGCACTGTCTAAATCGACTATTCACAGGTTGGAATTCACATTTTTTACAATTAGTGGATCTGGAACACTCTTTTAAACTTGGCACGAATTTCAAAGTCCAATAATACTGCCCCGTGCTAGCTCGAATCTCAAACCAGCTGAGATTTAATCTCAAACCGTAAGGTGAGGAGAATCGTCTATGGTACTTGAGAGGATACGAATCCCACATGTTGCTCATAAGGGTGTAAACGGATTGGATATTTTCTGATTTTGTCCAGACCCGAATCCGGAAAATTTCTTAAATTATCCTATCCGTATCCGTATCCGAAAAATTATAATGGATAAAAATATAGTTTGATCTCTAGTTATTGATAACTATCTGTATCTAACCATTTATATTCCTAAATCACAACAAAATTAGTCTAATGTTCTTAAACAAAAATATTTTATTAATGAAAATTGTTGTCTTTGAATGCATCTTTTCTGATGGTTAATTTTATTAATTATAAGATATTAACTTTTTTTTATTGTATTAATTCTAAATTTCAACTGAATTCAACATAAATATTAATTTAATGTTTTAGAAAATAATGTTATTAATTTAAAAGACTGATTATTATTTTTGGAAAGATGGTGGAATCATTACCAAATATTAATAATGAGTACTTGAGCCAAAGTCAATTCAGATATTTGTAATGAAGACTTCAAATATCTCGTGGTAAGTTTTGCATGATTTCTTGGATGAAATGTGTGACATTCATGGATAACATATGCATTACATCAATAAAGACTATATAAATAAGTAGAAAATACCTGAATAAATAGTGAAAAAAATTAAATTGTCAAAACACAATAATATATAGGATGTTAGAGAAAAATCAAAATACTAATATAGTAATATTTATAATTATATGTTACGATTTGACTACAAAATTGCCTACAGATGTTTGTTTTAACCAAAAAATAAAAAAATAACACCCGCCTTCTAAAAGAATTACTAAAGTACCCTACACCAATAATATTTTAATGATGTATCTGTTGATAAGAAAATTTAATTGCATATGTACAGTAGGATTGCATGCAGATTGTACATTGATATTGCTTTATTTTGCTATGAAAATGTTGTGACCGAAACATCTCTTTAAAACAGTTTATAAAAATAGTGTGAGAAATTATTCTGAAAATACTTTTTTTGAGAGATGAGATAATTGTAGTTAAAAACTAAAAATGAATTTGAGTCATGATCCACATACTCTCTTGTAGTTGAGTCATGTAGTTGAGCTCAAACAATAAAACCTTACCAGAAAACAATCTATATGAAGAGAACTGGGGGCAACAAAACAAAGTTGAACAAAGAAAACATTTACAAAGATAATAAAAAAAATAATTAAATCTTACAAAATGTCAATCTGTGAAATATAGAACGAATATTTTTAAACATTGGTATTACTTGATTAACATGTCTATAGAGTACATGTAAACAATGAATTGCAATTATTTATGAATTTATGCTGTGATGATTCTAACGATTTCAACAATTTGGTAACTAAAGACAATGAATTACAATTATTTAAATTATTGAGTTATTCAGTGTTCCAATATTTTAATTTTTTTTTTTTTTTGAAGATCAATGAGCATAGCTCAACTGACGATTTCATTAATAATTAAAAAGTTATTTACAAAACCTAACTCATTTAATTACGAAGTACTCACGCGAAAACTAAAATCATTTCTGATTCATAGGTTCCTCTGCCATTTGTTAATCGCCATGGCTGTTTGACCCACCAAATGTGGGATGGTCATAGGTGTGTTCGTGAACAATCGCCTGTTACGCTCACGCCATAAAGCTCAACAACCTGATACCCACACCGAGTCCCACTATTTTAAGTTTCTTGCTTCGTTGGGTCGTTGTTTGTGAAACAGTACACCATGAAATAATCGATTATTTTGCTTTCTGCATTTGCGCTGTCTAAATCCACAAACTATTAATTGTCACAAGTTGCTCTCTTTCTCTATCATTCTAATTTCTCAACTTCTAATCTGAGACTGGGCTTAGTGGGTTCTATTTCTTGAATTCATTTACTTTTGCATTTTGTCTTCTTATAATTTAGGCCTTGGCCTTAATTATATTAGATGCTTTCTCCTTTGTTTTCCTAGCTTGATCTGAATCGATTCATTACCAATGTTTTACTCTCATTTTTGCCAGAATCGATCAAGTTTTTTTTATCCAATCAGTATCTGACAAATATTAATTTCAATCATGCACTAAATTAGCATTTATTGTAAGAACAGTTGGTTTAGCTCCAAGCCTCCAACAAGAACATCATAATTGAATAAACAGCAAACAACTATACTTAATCCTAGTCTACATCGTACTAGTCTTATTAAGGAAACAGCAAAACAACTATGCTCACAATCATACCAGTCTTCACTGTATTATAAACACACACAAACACACAACACACACATTCCCCCAAATACCCACCGAGGTATTTTATCTACTCAACCCTTGGCTTCTATTAATTAATTTTAATGATGCTGAGGAAAAGCTGATTTTGTGATAAGCAAGAATTAGCAAACTAAAAATTGCACATTTCAGTAGTTCCAAAATATCTGATTACTCCTGTACCGCTTTTTCAAATATACCAGCAAAAGTTCAGCATATGACCATCTCTTATTCTTGACAGAATCCAAAAGAATCTCATAACTTGCGTGAAAATCCCCTTTATCGAAAGCCTCAAACACTAATGGGTCGGTACATACCACAGGCACACGACCCGTACCCATCTTCTCTAGTGCAAAAGGAGAGTTCTTCCAAGCCTTCTCTCAATGTAAGCATCAACAAAGCAACCGTACATAACTAGATCCGGTCCCACACGCTCACTTTTCATGTGGTTCAAGCTCAGATGCAAATCCCAAAACATGCACATTTTTGAAAAGGCAAGTGCCCTGATATTGAACGTGTTCAAATCGGGTTTGAACCCGTTATCCAACATATTCAGAAACTCTCTCTGTAGGGTCTTCATTTTAAAATTAACAGCATATGACAGTAAAAGAAGGTTCCAGAGCAAATTGCCACATCCTTCACAAATTACCCTAATTTAAAATATTTCCTCTGGCTTATATACTTGGAAGTCATAGAAAGGATCGTATCTTTCTCAATCGAAATTCGAGATTTTTTAAGGTTCTGGTACACATATTCCATCTAAAGAATATTTCCCGTAAAGGAATCGATTTTTAAACCCTTTGATGTCATTTTGTAAAGAGTCTCCTCCATTAACTCCAACAAACCGGCCTTGCCGAAGCCAGAAACGGCTAGAGAATGTACACTTTGAGAAATTTCATTGTCGGTACGATTTCCTGAAGTGATATCATCTAGAATTGGAAGAATATCAGACATGAGACGAGATCGATATCTATGTTACTGTTACTAGTGGGGGCAAAGGAGCTATAAATTTTATATGATTGACCTCCATTAATGTTTGACCTTCATAACTCGAAAGTGTGGCTTCATCTTTGTAGGTAACTATCCGTATTGACCGTTTACATCCCTAAACCACAACAAAAGTACTCCTCTCTATTTAAAAAAAGAAAAGAAATATTTTGTCCCTCACTGGATATGGATTAGAGGCGAGGTTAGGACTGTGGTCTGTGCATGTGATTTGGGTTTGCGGAGGGTAAATCTTTCTCTGTTTTAATCCAGGCCTTATGAAGAGGAGGCTGGATCCTCTATGGCAAGTACTATCTTTCAAAGATGCCAGTTTCCATTTTGAGAAAACTCATGCAGACCCATTAATTTGATCACTAAATGACCTTAGTAAATCCCCAACGACCATCTTCAAATGTTCAGAGAGCCTGATATCCATATCATTTTCTCTATTTTGCTATAACCCTAAATACGCGGGTCTCTTAGGCTTAGCTAGTTAACTCTTTCTTTTCTTTGAATTAAGTAGCTAAGGAACGTCGCAGAGAGGTAAGAAACATGCCTTTCTTCTTAATTTTTCACTTGGTTTTGTAGTTAACCGAATCCCAAACCCACCTGTGATCTTCTCTTCTCCTGATTTGCTTGATTGGTTGCTCAAGGGACCAAATTGATTGCCCTAACATCATAATTTCACAGAGACTTACTCGATTTTGCGAAGAATTGAGATAGTTTGGTCTCTTGTTCATCAATTTCTTCCTTCCCTTCATTTCTCGGCCGTCGGAAGAAAGTAAAGTGAGAGGTTGAAGAAGGGACTGACAAGCGTGTGGGGCCCGCTTGTCAGTCTCGTTCAGGGTGGGGAACCGCTTTATTTGTTTTTTTTTGCATTTCGGGTGCGCTTGTTTCACTGTAAACCATGTATGGGATTGATATCGGTCCACAATACTCTGGGTGCGAGCAAAACGAAGGGGTCACTTGCGAGGAAGCGCCGAGTTTAATTTCAGTGTCGGGTTTGGGTATATTTGGTTTACTGTACACCGAGTCACTGACCGTTTGAGGATTTGCGCTGGCCTTGAGTGATCCGAGAAAATTTTAGGATGAGTCATAAATTTAGCTCAGGGTTTGGCTGAGTTGGTGCATAGTGAACCACTTGACTGGTACTTCGGTTCACAAGTTTTGTTCTGGTGAAACAAGTTCATCTATCTTGGCAAACCAGCGAAATTTGGTTTGTTAGGATGATTTATGGACCCAAGTTAGAGGGTTTAGTTTTGTGTACCCTAATTTGCACCCAGAGACGCAAGGGTAATTGCTAAAGGTACCCATTGCCACGTGGATCCAATCAGAGCTTTCTGTTTTGTAATTTTAATATCTTTTCAACCATTTTGAGTTAGGAGATGTGTAATATCTCAAAATCCATGATTATTTAAGTAGAATTTAATCATGAATATTATTTTGTAAATTTTATCTCCTATTTTGTGGTGTTGTTCCATTTAACATATGATTGACATGTTAATTGGCCAACTTTAATTAATTAAATGACATTTTTGTCCAAATAATTAGGTCCCAACTTTTTAGGGTCAAACAATTATCAAATTTAGTTTGTAAAAAAACTAAATAAAACGTTAAATAAATAAAAACGGGATAGAAAAAAATAGTAATTAAGTTTGTGGAGATATTGAATATTATGATATTTTTATGAAGAATTTGACTATTTTAAAAATTTATATGGAAACACCGAAATTTTTTCCTATAGCTGACTTATTATGGGCATGTGCGGAAGCTCGCGCACAGAAGAGGTGTGGTTATGACGAGTATATATATATATTTTTTCCGTTGCACATGGTTTCCTAAATCAAGTCAATGCCCTTAATTAATTGCATGCGCATAAATAAAACTTCTTAACTTAATGTTGTCAAACCATTGCTAAATGTACACGGAAATTAACCTCAACTCACGATTTTTGTGAGCTGAAGCCCTTTTTTATTTTATTTTTCAAAGCTCGGTGTGCATTAGTGCGTATATATATATTCGTGTAAGGATAGATGGTGGAGATTTTTCTTTACACTGATTTCCAGTTTATGTACCTTTCTATATATGGTCCATACAATTTTTTTTTTCTTTTCTTCTATGTTCTTACACAAAAGAAAGTATAATGTATTATTGTGATACAATTGCAATTTGACATTTTGTAGAGCACGATTCATAATGTCAATCCAATTGTTCGTTAGATCTTTATAAACTAATATTAGAAAAGAGTTGTTATTTTTCTTAGGGAACTGAGATGTTATTAATTATTATGTAATTAAGCACATGTTGAACAAGGTGTCTGGATCTAAGTTTAATTTTTTTTAATATTTATTCGGTACGACATGTTACTTGTGACAACTCATAATTGTCAAGACTGATGGCCATGGGATCATGGGAAGCATATATGCATGTACTTAAGGCATCTGTTTCGCAGCACCTTGACTTTATTTAATATTTATCCACAAAGAATTGTACCGAATATTGGCCTATATAAAAAAGTTTAACCTTCTCAATGTTCGTTTGCGTTTACCATGCATATACACATATTTTTCTCTTCTCTTGACTAAATAAACTTTATTTATTCTGTCAGTTGCCGAGTTTGTTGCTATTACTCCAGGTCATGGGTCTGGCAACCTTCTTAAGAAAATGAGAAAGTTAAGCACTATATATATATGCTAGCTACAAGCATATTGTGTATATATACTCTTCATAAACACACATAGAATTTAAGCAAAGATGACAAACAGCCATCAAGGGATACTCACGGATACCGAGCTCTTGACCGCAGCACGGCTATGTGATGAATCCCGTTTTGCACGCATTTTGGGGCTTGGAGAGAATATAGGTGACTTTACCATCAATACAGATGAACACTCCATTGCAAGAGATGAGCCAGACTTTCTTCTGGGAGTAACATACATGGGTAACTCACTTCTACACCTAGCAGCTAGTTCCAACTTCTTGGATCTTGCAGAAAAAATCTGGCGTAGGGAGAAATCTCTTTTGGTGGCTCGTAACAAGGCGCTTGAAACTCCTTTGCATTGTGCCGCAAAGAATGGAAACCATAAAATGGTTTCATTGTTTATCGATTTTGCATCCCAGATGCGTGTTGAAGACTGCCTTCCACGAGTCGTGGAGGTACTGTGTGCTCGAAACAAGGATGGGGAGACTGCCTTACACGAGGCAGCCCGGAACAACCATGCAGATGTGGCACATTTATTAATTACTACTCATCCGGGGTTGGCAAGTGTAATGGATGACCAAGGTATGTCGCCATTTTACTTAGCAACCATATCAGGTCATTTGGATGTGGTGCACGAAATGGTGCAATGTTCGAATGCAATGGATGTCTCTAAAGCTTATTACGCTGGACCTGATGGGCAAACCGCACTTCATGCTGCAGTCTTGAGAAGCAAAGGTAAAAAAATTAATTTCTTTTGTTAAGTTCATCTAAATTAATGAAAATTATCGGACTGACCAGAATATGGATATCAGCTAACATATATTTATCATAAACATAAGTGATTATCTGAGTATATAAATAATAGTATAATACACTGATAATTTTGCATTTTTCTTATCTAGAAATGACTGAAAAGCTATTAACATGGAAGCCGATACTAGCGCAAATGCCAGATAACAGCGGGAGTACTCCCCTTCACTTTGCTGCTTCATACGGTTACGACAAAATTGCCCATGTTTTATTGGAGTGCGATCATTCACATGCATACCTCCACGACTCGGGTGGATCTTTTCCAGTGCATGTTGCTGCAAAAATGGGCCATGTTGGGGTAATTGAAGAAATCATGAAACGCTGCCCTGATTCTGATGAGCTTCTAGATGCTAATGGAAGAAACTTTCTTCATGTCGCGGCCAAAGAGGTGCAGCGTCCTGTACTTAAGTGGATTTGTGGCATTCCTTCAACGCATAAAAGCATGAAGAATGCTAGAGACAATGAAGGAAATACTCCACTCCATTTAGCAATGGATTCTGGGCATGAAATGGTTGTTAAACTGCTAATGCGAGACAAGGAAGTGTCCTTAAATATGTTCAACAAGAAGGGCTTAACTCTGCGGGACAAATCGGCAATTGCTACTTTCAATGACAACGCAATTTATCCACATATACAGGTGATATAATTGACATCTAGCTATAAATTCTCATAATTAATTTTCTTGTCCATAATTAAATTATGTGGTGGCTAATGGTAATTATGAATTTTGCTCAAATAGATGACTCTTTAAGATAAAAGAAGTATTTGATTTCATTACAGACTTTAGGCAAAATGGAGAAGTTAAATACAGATTTTTTTTTTTTTTTTTGGTAACAAATCTAATAGCTAGATTGGATTATAATAATTCAGAGCTATACACGCTTGAAGTATATTGGGTCCAATCTATGATTTCTTCATTGTTTGTGAAGCTTAAAATGATTTTAGTGCCCTTAATCGTAAACTTTCTATTTCAATTATAAGCGTCCGATGAAATCAATATGGGAATATTTTTTTTTTTTAAGATGACCCATTTAATCGTACATATATATATATATATATATATATATATATTTGTTAGTCTTTTTGTTTATAATTATTACTTTCTTACTACAATTTTCTCATTACTGTTTGGAAACATAGTTGCCCATTTTTTTATGCCCAATTTATGTCTAACATTAATTTCGCTAATTTTATAAAATAATTACAGAAAGTAAACTTCTGGATAGAGAGGTCGACGGAAATGTTAGGAGCTCACTATGGTGCAAGGCGGTGGGATCAGTTTGTAGATGAACATACTACAAAGGAAGATGCGGAAAAGGAGAATGAAAAACTCTCAAAGGCAATGCAAACCATTGGTTTAGGCTCCGTACTCATTGCTACTGCAACATTCGCTGCTGCATTTACCATGCCAGGAGGTTATCGAGCTGACGATCACCCCCAAGCTGGCTCGCCTACTCTAGCAGACAAATATGCTTTCAAAGCATTTCTTGTCTCAGATGCACTAGCCTTCTTTTTTGCGTTTCATAGCACAATGATACTCCTCTTCCGTGGAGTAACTTCATCCAAGCCTCATTTGAAGAAGTATTTTGTGTCTTTCGCTCTACAATATATTATCTGGGCATCTAGGTGCACTGCTATATCATTTGCACTTGCAATTTATGTGGTCCTAGGTCCCAGCAACATTTTGCTTGGAATTCTTGTTGTTATTGTTGGATGTGTAGTAATGCAATACGATGGAGTTGCTCGAGATGTAAGATTAGCTCGTACGGTAATATATCGAAGGCAAGCTTGGAAGAAACTGTTTCAAAACAAGCTACCAGAGGCTACACTGAGGGATTGTCCGGCAGCATGGCGGCGATATGCACACTTCTATATAATGTATTGGACAGAATTTTGCTTGCCTGCTGTGATTACGGTTGTAGTTCCCCTAGTACTTGGCCTGTTTCTCCTAAAAACCGTGAATAGTATAGTTGTTGGTTCATAAATCTGCTCATCCGACTAGTTTCATGTACCCTTTTCGTATAGAATATTGTGTTGTAATGGGAGAAAAGTGTGCCTATTTCATCATTTCAATTCCATAATGTTAAAACTCTTGATATGAACTACATAATTTATAAATTAGTCAAAATTGTGTCTCAACACCACCATTGGTCGCACAATATTCATCTACCCCTGTAAAAGTATTTCTTGTAATATTGGAGTTTCTAAGATGTCTAGTAAATAAAAATAAATTTTAGCCTATTGCAGATCCAACTTTAATGTATAGAAAGGGATAAATTGTATAAATGAAGAAATGTTGATTTTGTTTCCGAAGAAAACAAAGAAGTTGAGATTTGCAACAGATCATAAAACTGTACCGTGCTTATGCAGTTTGTCCAGAAGCTGATGCTGAGTATTTGATAAGTGAATTATATAACTTCACCATGATGCATTATGTTTTTTTTTCTCTGTCCTTGAAAAAAATGTAGTATTGAGACCAACATTTCTCACAACAGAAAAAAAAACATCCAGTTCACCATGCAAAATCAAGGAATCCATATTGTAATTTCATCGTATATATATGTCAAAATTAAGATAAACAAATACAGAGAACACCACACTCCCTCAATTCCTCCCTCCCTTCTTTTATATCATTAAACTGGTTTTTTCATACAATTCTTTCACACATTATTCTGCCTCTCTCTTTACACATATATAGATATTAGAGGTATACAGCTCACCTCTATTATCAAAGAAACAAATCAGAATACAAGCTAAACATGGAAGTCAATTACATACCATCCAAATATGATAACTATAGCAAATACAGAAGATGCAATCTAGCTGTTGATTTATTTCTCCATCTTTCTTCGGATCAGATGTGGAATTTGTTGTACGTATCAGCTTGTAACTTCAACAATATATATATATATATATATATAGAGAATGGCTAATATACAAACGTTTGTTCCTGGGCTCAGGAACAAACGATTTGGTTCTCTGATTTTCAAAGTCCAAACAACAAATCTAAACCGTTAGATGTTCAATCTATATTAAAATCTACTTGGAGACCAAATTTTACATTTTTTGGAATTTTTTTACTATTTATTAAGCTGGTTTGAAAACCGCTGTTTTTCAATGCTGCAGAAATTTAATAAAAACAGCGGTTTTCAAACCAGCTTAATAAATAGTAAAAAAATTCCAAAAAATGTAAAATTTGGTCTCCAAGTAGATTTTAATATAGATTGAACATCTAACGGTTTAGATTTGTTGTTTGGACTTTGAAAATCAGAGAACCAAATCGTTTGTTCCTGAGCCCAGGAACAAACGTTTGTATATTAGCCATTCTCTATATATATATATATATATATATATTCCCATGCACGTCTCATCACGCTTCCAACTCAAAAGCACCCCTAATTAAACTGTTCTATTATGACCAGAATTTATTCTATTATGCAACCTTAGTAGCAGCATATTATATCTATCATACTTGATTTATTTTTTAATTTGCGCTCTGCACCTTAATTTTTCCTTTAATTATGTATAATTTTAAATCTACAATAAATTAAATATTTGAATGTACATAGTAATTTTTGTTAATTTTATATTTGTTAACATTTATTGTTTTGATAACCTTAATTTCCAACACAATTTTACGCTATCTCCTAATATAATCTAAATTACCAATTTACGTTATTCTGCCAAGGGAGTCCACTGGGTTCTAACTGTAGTATTTGAACCGTTGCCAAGCCTCGTTAGCCGAAGTGTTACATATACTTACATGCATTATCCCACTCACACCGGGATGCAATGAAATCATACACATATTGGTATGTGGAGGATATTGACATATAGTAGACAGAACTATGTATGCAAGAACTTAATAAAAATGTTTCAAACAATAGAAGCAAACTCAAATCAACATACAGAAAACATAAACATATATTAAAACATAATTAAGAATTCAATTACAACCCTCATCCTAGAGATGAGAAGTTTAGTTCATCATGGCCATTGCAAAATAAAAAAAATAAAATAAAGAGAACATAAATTACAACCCAATTGAAGATGGATGGACTTCTGCCTCCTTAGATGACGTCTTCTTCTCCGGCTTGACTTCCGATGACTACCCTTCTCTCTCTAAGTAATTCTCTAACCTAACCTAGCATGATGATGCTAATATCTTTATATGGACTTAACACAATTAAACACGCATACTGAAATCAATTACAAGAGGGGCTTTTATAGCCTTCCTAAATTAGAGGTGGAGTAGTGGGAGTAGTAGAAGTAGTGGGAGTAGTGGAGAAGGTGGAAACTTAGAGTGCACTCCAAGTTTAGTAGATGGAGCCAAAAATAGCAAAGTAAACTTGGCTCTGAAGCAATCACGCCATTCTAGAATAATTCTGCTGAAAATAGCATCAACGGTGGAGATGATCAGAATCTGAATAGTTCACGGATCGTGCGGCATAGGTGACCCCGCACGACTCCCTGACTTAGCGAATTTTGCTATATTTTCACCATTTAACATGTTATGCACTTCGTGTGAGGTGTTGCATGATCCATGTGATGCCCTGATTTGGTGCTATCTCCAGAAATTGCCTAAATTCGACACTTTTGCTTTATTTTTGGCCTAAATACGCAACTTTCTCAAAAACCTGCCAAAATAGCCTAAAAACACATTTGCGGTAAATAAATTGAGAAAATGGCTACTTTGCATTCGCTTTTGGTCATTTTTCGCAAAAAAAGATAGTGATATTCGCTATATGTTTTGGCTTCATCAAATTCGCTCATTGAGTGGTCGCCAGATTGTTTGCATGCCCTATGAGGCAATCCACTAGGAGGACCATCCGTGCAATAATATTGTAAATAATAAATATTTTAGTGACAAGATATAAAGTTTAAGCTATGTTACTCGGATACTTCAAACTAGGACCCGTACCCGTATCGGGTGCGTATCGGATACGGATACGGATACGGGTACGATACGGACCCGATACGTAATGGATACGTCAGCTGGCGTATCGGATGATGTGGCGTATCTCTAACCATTTGATACAGCTCTGATACGGATTGAAACGGTCTGATACGGCTCCGATATGGATTGAAACGGCTCCGATACGGACTGAAACGGCCGAAACACCATGGTGCACCCATGCATGGACCCGGTCCTGTGCACCGCGCAGGGCAAAACTTTTTTTTTTTTTGCCCCAACCGGGAATCGAACTTGGCTCTACTGGCTAAGAACCGCATTACTTTCCAACTGCACTATAGCACTTTTGTTGTTTCAAACTACAAACGTTTATATTTAATACATACTTAAGTTGATTTTGATATTTAATTATATAATAGAAGTGTTAAATTAATAAAATAATTAAAATAAAATATATATAGTACCCGTATCGTATCTGGGATTTTTTACAATTGACGTATCGCCGTATCCGTATCGTATCCGATACGATACCCGTATCCGTATCCATGCAACATAGAGTTTAAGGCATCATTTAAGTGACTTTTAATTTGTCTCATATTTTTAACTCTTGTATGAAAATATTTATAAATACATTTCTAATTAAAATAACGACCTTAAAAATTAAAAATATTAATATTTTGATTTCCTCAAACATCTAATACATATTTCCTTGTTTTTTGGCAATTTGATTTTGTCCACATTAATTTAGATATATTTTACTTATTATGAAGTCTTGATTGATGTGATACATATCTTATGCATGAATAACACATATTTCTTTGAAAAAATCATGCAAAACTTATTTCGATATACTTGAAATTTATGTAAATTATTTGAATAAACTTTTTTCCCAGTACTCATCTGAAACTGATGAACATGATTCCAACATCTACCAATCAGTTCTATATAAAATTAATAAATTGTTTATTCGTTTATTGTTCCATATACAGACATTGAGAAAAATAATAATCACTGCTTGCTGCCAAAGTCAATCATTGACCCAACCCAACCGTTCTACCAGAGATTCTACCAACAATTTCATTTTGTTAAACAAAAGAAATAATTCAATTTCTGAATCTAAACCGCATAGTGCTAAGTGGTGCTCAATTTTTCTCACCAAAATGATTGATTAGCAAGTCCATGAAGGTGACTTGAGGTTGGATGTCAGCACATGCTCTTGCATGCAAGCCACGGACAAGGTCTAGGTCAAAATATTTAAAAACAGAAGTTCCGTAACATGTCCCCTTTAATTGAAAACTAAAAGATAAAACATTAATAATAACATTAGGCATAACATTGATAAGAAATGAAGTTATATAAATATACAAGTATTAACTAGGAGCCATATTAATTTATAAATATTCGTACCGAAAATTAAAGCAAGTTTGCACTAAATTAAATATTGTAGGAACTGCTGGTGGTATTGTTACTTAATTTATTATCCTGGGGTTAATTATCATATATGTGCTCCGCGAGAGAAGAAACCTTTCAAAAGTAGAAGAGAAGTACTTTAAACAACATGGGGGATGGATTTTGTTGGAGAAGATGAAATTAAACCAAGGGTTCGGTTTTACAATTAATCTCTTCACAAAGCAACAGGTAGAATAAGCAACAAACAATTTTGACAGTTCAAATATTCTTGGCCATGGAGCCCATGACACTGTAACTCTAAGAGGTGAAGCAATTGCCATTACAAAGTGTAAGATAGTTGATATTGAGAGCATAAAAAGGGAATTAACCACAAGAACATTGTAAAAATCCTTGGCTGTTGTTTGGAGGTCGAGGTTCCTAGTATACGAGTTCATCCCAAATGGTACCCTATATCACTATATCCATTACAAAAAGCAAGGATCACACATTTCTCTCGCAACACATCTAAGAAATGGAAACACCATATTATTGTACCATGTTAGAACTTAGAACTGTCAGCCTATATCAGATAGTAATTACAACTATATGTTGTGTGCTCAACAAACAACCAAATTCCGTTAAGTGCTATGGTTATTAGATGTAAATGAAAGGTGGTTCCAGAGAAGATTGCCAACATTTAATCAGCCTAGACCCACATCCTTCACAAATTCCCCTAATTTAAAATATTTCCTGTCGCTTATATACTTCGAGATTTTTTAAACCTCTGATACACATATTCCATGTCAGGAATCGAACCGTGACAACTGTAGTACTTGAAAGTGTTTCCGGTGAAGGAATCGATCTTTAGACCCTTTGATATCATTTTGTAAAGAGAGTCTCCTCCATCAACTCTAACAAACCGGCCTTGCAGGAGAAATTATATGTGAGTTGTAAATTTTTCAAAATTATAATAATTGTGTTGCTGGAGACAGCTAGCAGTATCATAGGAAACTTACCATTTAGTCCCTCCAAAGTTACAATATCATGTTGGATTTATTGCCAACCTCGTTGGATTTAATGCCAACATTGAGCATATATGTAATCTAATTATGGATTGTTTATTGTCATATATGGTTGTCAATTAAAGTGATCAAATAAGGTAATAGACAATCAATATATTCATTAAGATGTGGTCCATAAATGTGTAGAACAATTTAGACAAAGATCAAATAATTGATGGACTGATTCTGAGATTTGCAATTTAGAAAACTGTCATTTAAGAGGATTGTGTGGCCACACGGATATCAATGTGGCCGCATGGATTTTGATGCGACAGCAAGATTTTCAAGTTGGCAGATAACCAGATATGTTACTATATATAAGGATTGGTCCCCAAGACACAAGATAACACAGAATAACACATAAAAGCATAGAAACTGAAAGACGTTTTTATCTTTAGAAAAATACAGCTCTGTGTGCCTTCTCTTTTTCTTCCACCATCAAAGAATAGAGAAGATAAATCTATTAGAAAATTTGGAGAGGATTTCTCAAGGGCCATATCTTGCTGTCTTGGAAGACTTGACTCATGACCATACGACGAAAATGCGAGAAGGGCTTCTTGCCATTGAAAACTTGTCTCGTGCTCACGGAGACGGCTGTTGCTCTACCAAGGTTTTGGATATTCCATGACAAACGATATGGAATCAGGTATTATATTCCGCACTTAATATTTATGTTTTATGAGTCGGCTTTGACATAGGACGGTCTTTAGGTTAATGTGTGCAACTGTTTCTCTTTTCCCGGGGTGTAAGTGTTTGACCCCTAGATGAGATGTAATTGTTTGATCTCTAGATAAGACGTAATTGTTTGGCCTTTACAATTCCCCAACATATCAATCACATTAATAGGAAAGCCTAATGGCTAGTAGAATAGTTTGGAAATATAATAAGCAATTTAATGATAATTACTTTTCTTTAAATTCATTCTCAAATTATAACAAATTGCAATGGTGGTGATGTTAATATATAGTAACTGCCTGGGAAAGCCCTAGTTTCAATTGAATGGCCAGAACATAGGATATCATCATACTCAATAATCATATAATCTAATCGGTATCAATAAAATTTCTGGATTAATTGTGATAGATTGAAGATAGAAAAGAGGAGATAATCATAAAAGAGGATTAATGTAAGTTGGAGGTACAAATTACTTGGGATTTCAATGTGAGCTTAGATTTGGAATTCAGTGGAAGTGAGGGGAGCTTGAACAGCACTTGAGAGTAGGTCCGATGGGCATCGGACCTACTCTGGTTCAATGGGTTTAATCACCGTCCATTTGCTTTAAGATTCAAGCGGACGCTTTAAATTTCGTGCGTGTTTGTTTCAATGTTCGTACGCACAAATCTTAAATTAGATCAGACGGTCATCGTGCTCGTTGAACCTAAAAGTAGGTCCGATGGGCATCGGACCTACTCCGTTCTCCTTGAACAGATGTCGATGTGCTCCTACACGGTGAAAAGCAGCAATTGCAATTACCGGCAAGTGGTTTTACTATCCGTACAGTTTGCATGGAGAAGTGAAAACTTTGTATTGCTTTCTCTTGGTGTTGAGAGTAGGTCCGATGGGTTTAATCACCGTCGATTTGCTTTAAGATTCGTGCAGAACACTTTAAATTTCGTGCGTATTTGTTTCAATAATCATGCGCACAAATCTTGAATTAGATCGGATGGTCATCATGCTCGTTAAACCTAAAAATAGGTCTGATGGACATCGGACCTACTCCGTTCTCTCTCTTTCTCTTGACCTTCAAAAGTGATACAGTTCAAATTTAATAATCAGAGAGAAAATATGAGGTGGGGAGGCTTGGGAATTTATATCACCTAAGGTAACACAATAGTTCAGGTTAGATCTGAACCGTCCGATTAGAATTCACACAAATATTAAAGGTCCACCTCGAACTGAATTGGTTCGATTTCTGATTGAACGGTCTAGATTTAAACAGAAATATTCTGTTACCTCAGAGAATATGGATTCGAGGCGAGGTTGGGACGGGGGACTGTCTCTGTTTTAATCCTGGCCTTTTGGAGAGGAGGCTGGATCCACTATGGCAAGTACTACCTTCCAAAGATGCAAATCATGTAATGCTTCGGCAGGGCCCAACTTACAAGTGGCCCACAAAATAGGTTGGGCCGGGCCCAAATAATTGCAAAACTCATTTTACGATGTGCGGCTATAATGAAAATTGTTACGTCTTTGAATGCATTTTTCTTATGGTTAATTTTTTAATTGTTATTCTTCCTCATTATAAGATATTAATTTTTTTATTGTATTAATTCTAAATTTCAACTGAATCAACATAAATATTAATTTAATGTTTTAGAAAATAATGTTATTAATTTAAAAGACTGATTATTATTTTTGGAAGACGGTGGAATCATGTGTACCAACTATTAATCATGAGTACTTGAGCCAAAGTCAATTCAGATAATTTTATGTAATGAAGACTTCAAATTTCTCGTGGTAAGTTTTGCATGATTTCTTGGATGAAATGTGTGACATTCATGGATAACATATGCATTACATCAATAAAGACTATATAAATAAGTAGAAAATACCTGAATAAATGTGAAAAAAATTAAATTGCCAAAACACAATAATATATAGGATGTTAGAGAAAATCAAAATACTAATATTTATAATTATATGTTATGATTTGACAAAAAAATTGCCTACAGGTGTTTGTTTTAACCAAAAAATAAAAAAATAACACCCGCCTTCTAAAAGAATTACTAAAGTACCCTACACCAATAATATTTTAATGATGTATCTGTTGATAAGAAAATTTAATTGCATATGTACAGTAGGATTGCATGCAGATTGTACATTGATATTGCTTTATTTTGCTATGAAAATGTTGTGACCGAAACATCTCTTTAAAACAGTTTATAAAAATAGTGTGAGAAATTATTCTGAAAATACTTTTTTTGAGAGATGAGATAATTGTAGTTAAAAACTAAAAATGAATTTGAGTCATGATCCACATACTCTCTTGTAGTTGGGTCATGTAGTTGAGCTCACACAATAAAACCTTACCAGAAAACAATCTATTTGAAGAGAATTGGGGGCAACAAAACAAAGTTGAACAAAGAAAACATTTACAAAGATAATAAAAAAATTAATTAAATCTTACAAAATATCAATCTGTGAAATATAGAACGAATATTTTTAAACATTGGTATTACTTGATTAACATGTCTATAGAGTACATGTAGACAATGAATTACAATTATTTATGAATTTATGCTGTGATGATTCTAACGATTCCAACAATTTGGTAACTAAAGACAATGAATTACAATTATTTAAATTATTGAGTTATTCAGTGTTCCAATATTTTAATTTTTTTTTTTTTTTTTTGAAGGTCAATGAGCATAGCTCAACTGACGATTTCATTAATAATTAAAAAGTTATTTACAAAACCTAACTCTTTATTTAATTACAAAGTACTCACGCGAAAACTAAAATCATCTCTGACTCATAGGTTCTCTGCCATTTGTTAATCGCCATGGCCGTTTGACCCACCAAATGTGGGATGGTCATAGGCGTGTTCGTGAACAATCGCCTGTTACGCTCACGCCATAAAGCTCAACAACCTGATACCCACACCGAGTTCCAATATTTTAAGTTTCTTGCTTCGTTGGGTCGTTGTTTGTGAAATAGTACACCATGAAATAATCGATTATTTTGCTTTCTGCATTTGCGCTGTCTAAATCGACAAACTATTAATTGTCACAAGTTGCTCTCTTTCTCTATCATTCTAATTTCTCAACTTCTAATCTGAGATTGGTCTTAGTGGGTTCTATTTCTTGAATTCATTTACTTTTGCATTTTGTCTTCTTATAATTTAGGCCTTGGCCTTAATTATATTAGATGCTTTCTCCTTTTTTTTCCTAGCTTGATCTGAATCGATTTATTACCAATGTTTTACTCTCATTTTTGCCAGAATCGATCAATTTTTTTTTATCCAATCAGTATCTGACAAATATTAATTTCAATCATGCACTAAATTAGCATTTATTGTAAGAACAGTTGGTTTAGCTCCAAGCCTCCAACAAGAACATCATAATTGAATAAACAGCAAACAACTATACTTAATCCTAGTCTACATCGTACTAGTCTTATTAAGGAAACAGCAAAACAACTATGCTCACAATCATACCAGTCTTCACTGTATTATAAACACACACAAACACACAACACACACATTCCCCCAAATACCCACCGAGGTATTTTATCTACTCAACCCTTGGCTTCTATTAATTAATTTTAATGATTAAGCAAGAATTAGCAAACTAAAAATTGCACATTT
The DNA here is from genome assembly GCA_011114355.1 of Carex littledalei. NCBI lineage: Eukaryota > Viridiplantae > Streptophyta > Magnoliopsida > Poales > Cyperaceae > Carex > Carex littledalei. The sequence continues at coordinate 5,882,099 of CM022082.1, forward strand.
CAGTAGTTCCAAAATATCTGATTACTCCTGTACCGGTTTTTCAAATATACCAGAAAAAGTTCAGCATATGACCATCTCTTATTCTTGACAGAATCCAAAAGAATCTCAGAACTTGCTTGAAAATCCCCTTTATCGAAAGCCAAAACACAATAATATATAGGATGTTAGAGAAAATCAAAATACTAATATTTATAATTATATGTTATGATTTGACAAAAAATTTGCCTACAAGCGTTTGTTTTAACCAAAAAATAAAAAATAACACCCGCCTTCTAAAAAATGAATGTTCTAAAAGAATTACTAAAGTACCCTACATCAATAATATTTTAATGATGCATCTGTTGATAAGAAAATTTAACTGCATATGTACAGTAGGATTGCATGCAGATTGTACATTGCTTTTGCTTTATTTTGCTATGAAAATGTTGTGACCGAAACATCTCTTTAAAACGGTTTATAAAAATAGTGTGAGAAATTATTCTGAAAATACTTTTCTTGAGAGCTGACATAATTGTAGTTAAAAACTAAAAATGAATTTGAGTCATGATCCACATACTTTCTCTTGTAGTTGGGTCATGTAGTTGAGCTCACACAATAAAACCTTATCAGAAAACAATCTATATGAAGAGAATTGGGGGCAACAAAACAAAGTTGAACAAAGAAAACATTTACAAAGATAATAAAAAAAAGAATTAAATCTTACAAAAATGTCAATCTGTGAAATATAGAATGAATATTTTTAAACATTGGTATTACTTGATTAACATGTCTATAGAGTACATGTAGACAATGAATTACAACTATTTATGAATTTATGCTGTGATGATTTCCTGTGATGATTCTGACGATTCCAACAATTTGGTAACTAAAGACAATGAATTACAATTATTTAAATTATTGAGTTATTCAGTGTTCCAATATTTTAAGTTTTTTTTTTTTTTGAAGGTCAGTGAGCATAGCTCAACCGACGATTTCATTAATAATTAAAAAGTTATTTACAAAACCTAACTCCTTATTTAATTACAAAGTACTCACGCGAAAACTAAAATCATCTCTGACTCATAGGTTCCTCTGCCATTTGTTAATCGCCATGGCTGTTTGACCCACCAAATGTGGGATGGTCATAGGTGTGTTCGTGAACAATCGCCTGTTACGCTCACGCCATAAAGCTCAACAACCTGATACCCACACCGAGTCCCACTATTTTAAGTTTCTTGCTTCGTTGGGTCGTTGTTTGTGAAACAGTACACCATGAAATAATCGATTATTTTGCTTTCTGCATTTGCGCTGTCTAAATCCACAAACTATTAATTGTCACAAGTTGCTCTCTTTCTCTATCATTCTAATTTCTCAACTTCTAATCTGAGACTGGGCTTAGTGGGTTCTATTTCTTGAATTCATTTACTTTTGCATTTTGTCTTCTTATAATTTAGGCCTTGGCCTTAATTATATTAGATGCTCTCTCTCTTTTTTTTCCTAGCTTGATCTGAATCGATTTATTACCAATGTTTTACTCTCATTTTTGCCAGAATCGATCAATTTTATTTTATCCAATCAGTATCTGACAAATATTAATTTCAATCATGCACTAAATTAGCATTTATTGTAAGAACAGTTGGTTTAGCTCCAACAATAACATCATAATTGAATAAACAGCAAACAACTATACTTAGTCCTAGTCTACATCGTACTAGTCTTATTAAGGAAACAGCAAAACAACTATGCTCACAATCATACCAGTCTTCACTGTATTATAAACACACACACACACATTCCCCCAAATACCCACTGAGGTATTTTATCTACTCAACCCTTGGCTTCTATTAATTAATTTTAATGATGCTGAGGAAAAGCTGATTTTGTGATAAGCAAGAATTAGCAAACTAAAAATTGCACATTTCAGTAGTTCCAAAATATCTGATTACTCCTGTACCGCTTTTTCAAATATACCAGCAAAAGTTCAGCATATGACCATCTCTTATTCTTGACAGAATCCAAAAGAATCTCAGAACTTGCGTGAAAATCCCCTTTATCGAAAGCCTCAAACACTAACGGGTAGGTACATACCACAGGCACACGACCCGTACCCATCTTCTCCAGTGCAAAAGGAAGATTTCTTCCAAGCCTTCTCTCAATGTAAGCATCAACAAAGCAACCATACATAACTAGATCCGGTCCCACACGCTCACTTTTCATGTGGTTCAAGCTCAGATGCAAATCCCAAAAGGCCAAAACATGCACATTTTTGAAAAGGTAAGTACCCTGATATTGAACGTGTTCAAATCGGGTTTGAACCCGTTATCCAACATATTCACAAATTAACCTAATTTAAAATATTGCCTCTCGCTTATATACTTGGAAGCCATAGAAAGGATAGCATCTTTCTCAATCGAAATTCGAGATTTTTTAAGGTTCTGGTACACATATTCCATCTAAAGAATTGAACCGTGACAACTATGATACTTGACAAAAATATTTCCCGTAAAGGAATCGATTTTTAAACCCTTTGATGTCATTTTGTAAAGAGTCTCCTCCATTAACTCCAACAAACCGGCCTTGCCGAAGCCAGAAACGGCTAGAGAATGTACACTTTGAGAAATTTCATTGTCGGTACGATTTCCTGAAGTGATATCATCTAGAATTGGAAGAATATCAGACATTAGACGAGATCGATATCTATGTTACTGTTACTAGTTGGGGCAAAGGAGCTGTAAAGGATTTCATCACATAGAGACTGTGCTTCGGCAAAGAGACCATTATTGGCATAGTGAAGCAAGGTTTTTCGCATTGCGGGTTCAATTTTCCAAGAAGGTGATGCTACGACCATAAATGCAGGAGAAATGATATGTGAGTTGTAAATTTTTTAAAATTACAATAATTGTGTTGTTGGAGACACTTAGCAGTATCATAGGAAACTTTTTTTGAAAACTTGGTAGTGACTACCAAGACTATGAGTCCGCATCGTTTGCATTAACTCAAAATATGCTCTTTTGAGTTAACGCATCTCGGCCGTCTGATTTTAAAGTTTGTACGAATCTTAAAGCTAATCAGATGGTCTGAATACATTAACTCAAAAGATTTTTTTTGAGTTAATGCAAAGGATACGAATTCCAAGACTACAGTATCATAGGAAACTTACCATTTAGTCCCTCCAAGATTACAATATCAATTGCATTTATATCCAATCAATTAGGATCAATCTACTGGTTTAGATTTTGTGAAATACGAAAGCCTAATTTGGAAATATAATATCGGCTAATTAGCCTCTATAAACCCTTGTAATCATAATGATATTATGATAATCAATACAGTCAATAAAATTATTTTTCTTTCAATCCATTCTCAAATTTTAACAAATTACAATGATGGTGATGGTAATATTAACAGCCTATTAAAGCCTATTAAAGCCCTTATATCATACTCATATTGTATACTGATAAAAAAACACATAAAAATCAATCATACAAGTACAAATAAATCAACTCCAAGACCTTTTATTGAATGAATTTATCAGTATACGTCGTATTGTAGTAACGAGTACCATATAATTATCTCCCTCCTAGACATCTCTCACCTAATTGTTAGATTGCGGTGCACGCTAGAAGGTACATTTCAAAAATTTACTAACATGCAACACGCGATCTTAATGTAAAACAAGCAATCAATCACACGTAGTTTATGGATCACTCCACACGCGCGATAAAACAAGTGTTTTATAGTTCACACCTTGTCCTCTTGCGAGGTGACGGGCTTGGATGCCTCAAGATGTCTCTTCGTAATGCGCTCGTTTCTTTTGATCTTTCCAAAATAGGAAAGCCAAGAGGTGTACACACTACAACAAAACGATGCTTCAGCGGCCGGCATCAGCGACCATGGAAAACGCCGGTCGCTGAAATCATAAAAAACCTCAAAAAAAAATAAAACCGAAATTTTTCAGCGACGAAACTTTCAGCGACCGGCGCCAACAGCCTTCAGCGACTACTTTTTCCCGGTCGCTGAAAGTTGCAGTAAAAATGTCCCGCGAAGCCTCTTCTCCATTCGCGCGTTTTCGTTTTAGGTTAGCTTAAAAAAAAAGAAAAAACAGCGACTCTGCAGCATCTGTGACCCCCGAGCCCGACCCCGCCCCCGCCCCCCCGACCCTGACCCCGACCGATCCCCGCCTCACTGAGTCCGACGTCGCTGAGACCGACTCCGACGTCGCTTTGCTCAATCCGACCGTCTGTCTGTGGCCTATTCCGACCCCGAAATCCAAGCGGCGAAAGCAAAAACGCAAGTATCTATTTGACTTTCGTTTTGCTCAATCCGACTTTCGTTTTTGCTCAATCCCAAAACAGTGACTTTCGTTTTTGCCTTTACTTAAGTAAAATGACACGAGTGCCTTTACTCAATTCCAAAACAGTGCCTTGAGAGGTCATTTTGCTTTCGTTTTCGTTTTTTGTATGCTTTATAAGCGGTCCAAGCTTTGCTTTTATTGTTCTAATTTTTCTTTTTCTGATGTTTGGTCTCTTTTCGTATTTAAGGCGGGGAGGGGAAGGAGGTGGACAAGACGGCTGAGAAATTACAAGGAGTGGGGATCTCCTGGAGGTGTGTTATTACTACTAATCAATTTGGCTTTTAGTTATTTTGCTAGATGTAGAATTTATATGAATTCTGAGGAGATTAAAATCTTTCTTATTATTGAAGTTCATAATACAAGGTCTTTTATACTACAAGAGAGAATATTACCGTTATGCTATATTTCTACTTTTGGTACCTACACAGTAGCATACCGTTTATTTTCTTTCTCTAAATAGGATTTTCTATTTGATCTAATCCTAGCCCTTTGATCAATGATGAATCACTGAGATCAATTTTACTCTAATTCTTCTATAATTTTAACACTCCCCCTCAAGCTAGGAATGTATATATCATACAATCCTAGCTTGCTTGCAATATTGTCGAATTATTTTGGATCCAACCCTTTCGTAAAGACATCCGCTAATTGTTCATTGCTTTGTATATACGGTGTCTCTATTTCTTTGGCTTGGACTTTTTCTCTCACAAAATGGCAATCTACTTCTATGTGCTTGGTCCGCTCATGGAACACCGGATTTAATGCGATGTGTCGTGCGGAGTTGTTGTCACAATACATTTTCATTGGTTGATTGACTTCGATGCCGATATCCTTAAGAAGTTGTTTGAGCCACACTAATTCACTTGCGGTTGACGCCATGGCTCGATACTCCGCTTCCGCGCTAGATCGTGCCACAACGTTTTGTTTCTTGCTTTTCCATGTGACTAAATTTCCGCCTACAAATGTGCAAAAGCCGGTAGTGGACTTCCGATCGAAACTCCCGGCCCAATCTGCATCGGAATAGCCACATATGACATTAGAATTATTGTTTTTCATTAATATCCCTTTACCGGGTGTTTTCTTTAGATACCTCAAAATTTTATTTATGGCCTCTAAGTGCGGTGTTCTAGGTGAATGCATAAATTTACTAACTTGGCTTACCGAATAGGAAATATCCGGACGGGTTACGGTAAGGTAAATTAATTTTCCTACAATTCTTTGAAATTGGTTTATATCCTCTAACAATTCACCATCTTCACTATTTAATTTACATTTGCTATCAAAAGGTGTGGAGGCCGGTTTGCACCCTAATTTTCCGGTTTCTTCTAAGAGATCTAAAATATACTTTCTTTGTGAAATAAAGAGTCCCAATTTTGAGTAGGCTACTTCTATTCCTAAAAAGTATTTTAGATATCCAAGGTCCTTGATATCAAATTTCTCCTTCAATTGGTGTTTGATTTTTTTGATTTCACCTATGTTGTTTCCGGTAATTATAATGTCATCTACATATACTAAAATGATGGTAGTGTGTTTACCATTATTTTTTGTAAATAAAGAATGGTCCGAACTACTAATTTTAAAATCACACAAAATTAAATAAGAGCTAAGCTTGCCATACCATGCTCGAGGAGATTGCTTCAATCCATAAATCGACTTATTTAACCTACACACTAGGTTAGAATTATTTTCCAATTTATGTCCGGGATGTAGGTTCATGTATACTTCTTCTTCAAGTGTTCCTTGAAGAAAAGCGTTCTTGACATCCATTTGGTATAAATTCCAATTATTGTTTACCGCAATGGAAAATAGAATTCTAACGGTATTCATTTTGGCCACCGGTGCAAAGGTTTCATTATAGTCAATTCCGTATGTTTGAGTGTAACCTTTTGCAACTAATCTTGCCTTATACCGTTCTATGGTACCATTACTATTGTACTTAATTTTATAAACCCATTTACAACCCACCGGTTTTTTCAACTTTGGTAATTGTACAATTACCCAAGTTTCATTTTTTTCTAGAGCTTTTAGCTCTTCTTTCATGGCTTGACACCATACCGGACTTGTAATAGCCTCTTGGTAATTATTCGGTTCCAATTCTTTTTGGATGGTAGTCAAAAATGCAAGATGTAAAGGTGAAATATTTTCATATGATAGAAACTCTTCAATAGGGTATTGTACCGTATAGGTTACATAATCCCTAAGTCTAGTGGATGGTCGAGTAATTCGTGAGGACCGTCTAACTTCTAAATTTTCTTCTATCTCATGATTATTATTATCAAGGGTATTTATGTTGGTCTCTTCTTCAAGGTTATCATCAAAAATATGATTAATATTTTGTTCACTTTCTTGTTCCTCAAAATGAGATATTATAGGTTTTACTTGCTCTTGTGTATATGGTGTCTTAAATATTTTTTTGAAATATGGTTCTTCTTCACAAAATATGATATCTCTAGACATAAATAATTTTTTGCTAATAGGATCATAACACTTGTAACCTTTTTTGTAAGTAGAGTAACCCAAAAAAATAGCTTTTGTTGACATATAATCAAGTTTGTCTTTTCTTTTGATTTTTACAAAACATGTACAACCAAATACTCTTAAATGATCAAGATTGATTTTTTGTTGATAGAGAATATCTAGTGGACTTTTATTTTGTAAAATGACGCTTGGTAATCTATTAATTAGATGGGTGACACAAAGAATGGCATCCGACCAATATATTTTGAAAACATTATTTTGAAATAATAATGAACATGTCATTTCTAATAAGTGTCTATTTTTTCTTTCCGATACTCCATTTTGTTGAGGAGTATTTATACAAGTTGTTTGATGTATGATTCCTTTTTCTTTAAAAAGATTTGTAAAGTTTTGATTTATAAATTCCGTTCCATTATCCGATCTAAAAATTTTAAGTTTACAATTAAATTGGTTTTCTATGAGACATAGAAATTCTTTGAAACAATTAAAAACTTCATCTTTTGATTTTAATAAATATAGCCAAGTGGATCTAGAAAAGTCATCAATAAATATAACAAAATATCTAAATCCATTATAAGAGTCAATTGGGGCCGGACCCCATACATCGGAGTGGACTAAATCAAACACCGCTTCACTTTTACTACAAGATTGAGAAAAGGGAAGCTTTGTTTGTTTTGCCAACTTACAAATGTCACAATTAATACATTTTGAATTTGGAAAATCTAATACACTATTTAGAATCTTGTCGGATGGATGCCCTAGTCTTCTATGCCAAACATCATAATTAATGGATTTTGCGGAAGCACAAAAATCTAACTTTTGCAAATTGAAAAGATAATGCCCATTTTCAAGAATTCCTTCCCCAATCTTCGTCCCGGTTTCCCGGTCCTGAAATTCAACATTTTTATAAGAAAAGGTTGCATTGCAATTGAATTCTTGTGTCAACTTTCCTATAGAAATTAAATTTATAGGGAATGCTTTTAAATATAATACGTTATTTATTTTATTGTTACACACGTTAATTTCTCCTATGCCATCTATTTGTACTTTCGTACCATTTGCTACTAAAACATATTGGTTGTTTTTAGTCAAGTCTAATTTGGTAAAAAATTTCTTATTACCGAACATATGGTTTGTTGCTCCACTATCCAAAATTATTTGGTCATATAAATTAAAATTTCTTGAGTGAGAAACGATACCGCAAGAGTTAGGGGCACCCTGATCTTTAAACCACACAGAGAATTGCTGGAATAGATGCTGCAGCGAATCCTGTGACCCATCTGACCCGGTTCGATTTGAGGCAGAGGCAAAGTCGGTCATGTAACCCGACTTGGGTTCGGACTCAACCCATTTGGGTTCGGATTGAGCCCCAGCAGTCCCAGCCGCTAGCCCTCTTTTCTCTTTCTCTCTTTCGCCCCCTTTACTCCCGTCGCCTCCTCTGATCCGATCTTGCGCCTTCCACTTCTCCGGCTTGAGGTGGGGGTGCAAGAACCAACACCTCTCATGGGTATGGCCTTCCTTTTTGCAGTGAGTACACACCCCGCCTTTCTTTTGATTTTGCCGAAACTGAGAATTAGGGTTTTGTCGGAATTGAGCAGCGAAAGCTTGGGTTTCGTGTCCCTCGCCGGAGGAGGCTTGTGGACCGCCCATAGTGAGACGCCTCGTTTCTTCTCTTTGAATCATGGCAACTGCGGCTGCGGTTTTGGGGAGTTCGGCTCCGAGTATTATTTGTGAGCGGATTGCCTCGTAGCTCGAATCGAGACCCGCAAGGTAATGGAACAACTCATCTTGATCGATTCTTTTTCGGAGCTCTATTGGGTCTGTTGTGAAAGGTCTGTAAATTCGAAGTTCGTCGAATTTCTTTTTCATGGCACCGTAGTACTCTGTGTTGGATTTAGCCCCTTGCTTTTCTTGTTCGATTTCTTGCATGAGTCTAAAGACATGGGAATGATTTTGCTGTTGGCTGAAAAAGGATTGTATATCCTCCCATAGCTCTCGTGATGTGGAACTGTGATGAAACAAATCAGAAATTTCTGATTCCATTGAATCAAAGAGCCAAGTCATGACTCTGTGATCTGTGGTTTGCCATTTTCGTAAGGATTGTTTTTCTGGTTCGGTTTTGTTGTCTGGATTGGCTATTTTTGGTTTGTTGCATTCTCCGATGATGAATTCAAGTTTTTCTCGGCTGCTTAGAGATAAGGTTACGGCTCTCGACCATGAGACATAATTTTTGCCATTTAGCAAATTATGGGTGAGTCGAGAGGAGTATGTAGCATCTGAAGATTGTTTCTGTTATGCTTCTGTTATGGGTTTATGGTATGTTGGTTATGTATCAGTTTACTGGCATCTGGATTTTTCGGTCTCTCAGTAAACTGGTAACTGTCACTGTTGCGATTTTGGAATTTATGAGATTATCAGAACATGCTCTGATACCATGTAGAATTTATATGAATTCTGAGGAGATTAAAATCTTTCTTATTATTGAAGTTCATAATACAAGGTCTTTTATACTACAAGAGAGAATATTACCGTTATGCTATATTTCTACTTTTGGTACCTACACAGTAGCATACCGTTTATTTTCTTTCTCTAAATAGGATTTCCTATTTGATCTAATCCTAGCCCTTTGATCAATGATGAATCACTGAGATCAATTCTACTCTAATTCTTCTATAATTTTAACACTAGATAATTTCACTGTTTGGATCAAATCATAAAGCATACAAAAATATACCCATGTTGCAGAAGAAGACAAAAAAAAAGCAATATAGAATAGGAAAAACAGGTGATTTCCATTCCTTGAACTATAATGGTCGTTATAGGACCAAAAAAGTTTATTATACTCAAGAACAATCGTGGCTTACCAGCATGTCATGTCTAATTTTCAGTGGCAGTTGAATCCTATTGACAACCCCCAAGTTCTGGAGCAACAACTGAAGATTAAATATGCTGGTAAGGCCATGCTGAAGAATATTTTAACTTTGGTTAAATATTTTCTGTTTTAATTTATGCAATAATTAGGAGATTTAAGAATTGCAAACTAATTAAATAAAAAGCATAAGATTATTTAATCAGCAGTTATATATAGTTGTTAAGCATTCTTTTGAAGCAATTGATCTGAGATTGTTTACATCCACTTTCATCTGTAATAATCATTTTATTGCCTAAACTGGTACATTGCGGAGCAGGTATATTGCCTAAACCATGGTAGTTTATATGGTGAAGATTAATTTGAGGCAGTTTTAATGCCTCCAAGATGCATGCTGTACAGATTGAATTTGTTTTAGAACCATAATTCATATAGCAATTTTTATTTGGACAGTTAATTATACCAACTTTAGATGCGTGGTGTTTCATGATGAATATGACCATATGATTGTTCCATACTTGTTCTTTGATTTTCATACATAGAGTGCATTTGATTTTTAAGATAGTATGATATGCATGTCTGGTAATATAATTGTATACAGCTCACAGGAATTCTATATACTTCTCATTTAATTAGTGTGATGGTTGGAGAAGCTCTAATTAATGCCTCTTAGCCCGTTAGTTCCACATTAAGATTCAAGGCACTCGTGTAAGACAAGACAAAAACATGTTTGTATTACAAATAGAAGCTACTGACAAAAATTGAAGGTACTTCTTTTGCTTTTTTTTTTCTTTCTATTTTGATACCTATGGTTTTTATTTTTATATATATATGTACTGGTTTATTTTTATAGTCTAAATCTTTAATACATACAATAAGAAACTTGCTGGAATAAAGTTCCCTTTGCTATCTTTCCTAATTATTTTAATATCTCATTACAATTGGTCTATGTTATCTAAATAGGAGCAAAGAGCAAACAAACGAAGCTGAAGCTAGAACAAAAATAGGAGCAAAGAGGAGTCAGATGATCAAGTAGACCTTCCCTTTAGTGTTGAAACTGAGGTACCTTTTAATTATTTTATGAGCTATTTATTATCATATCTGTTTATTACTATTCATCCAAATTTTCTCCAGTTTGATCAAGTCAGACTCCAGTTTTTTCTCCATTTGATTAAATTCATCCAAATTTAGCTTCGAAAGTCTGAACCATCGATCAACCTAAAGAATTCCAAAGTACTTTGACACAGCTATTCTCTAAGCCTAAGGTTTATCAAATAGATAAATTTTAAAGAAAATACTTTTAGGTTACCATGATGTATAATCATCTATTTTTTCATGGTCAGCTGAAAGTATAAATTACCATGATGTATAATCATCTATTTTTTCATGGTAATTTATATCTTTAGTCTAAATCTATACATGGTAATTTATACTTTTAGGTTCTTTATTTTACCATGATGTATACTGTTGTGATCCATGGTCAGCTGTACATCATGATTATCTAGTCTAATCTTTTAAATCTTTTAGTAGTCTTATTTTTTAATATCTTTTAATAGTCTTATATGGTTAATTGGTTTTAGGAGTCGTAGATTAGTTTAATCTTGGAAGAAAGAAGGAGAGGAGAAAACTCGATCTCCAAGGGAGTAATTGCTTGTAATCAGGCAAGTTTTCTCTCTTTCTTAATTCTATGCTTGTTAAGTATATATTAATTGTGTACTACAATATTATTAGAAGTTAATGCTATGTTGGCTAATTACATTATTAAACCGGAACATTTAGTATGCCTTTTAGGTTTATACCCGTTCAGAATTAATCCGATAGGGATTAATTTTGAATAGTCCCCGATTTGGGACTGCTCTTTGAATGCTTTGTCTCATCTAGGATGTGAAGAAATGTATGTGGATCTAGTATTTAAGAAAAATTTGGTAGTATTTTCCCTTGTTGTTCCTACGAGTACGTATTGAATTACATGTCTAACATGATGTGTTTCTAACGCGTACTCGGGGAACTAAGGGGAAATGCTGCCGAATTTTTCTTAAATACTAGATCCACATACATTTCTTCACTACTGAGACATAGCATTCAAAGAGTGGGATAGGATTGTACACCGGCCCTGTGTAAGCCCCAAAGGAGTAACGAGTTTGGACTTATGAATATTTAATGACATTATTTCATTGAAGTGTCAAAATAGTAAGCAGGGCATTACTTTAAGTTTATTTTTGACCTCGTGTGTATTTGGTTTTATTTAGGACTAATCAAGGCAAGGCAAGGCAAGGCAAGGCAAGGCAAGGCAAGAGAAGCATCATCTCTGGTACGTATGTTTAAATTCATAGTTTATGTAGTGTAGATGCCGCTTGTATGGCTGTATACAAGTCCTGTTGCATGGATGATGCAACAATTAATTGTGAATTTCTTCCATGACTTGCTTTAGAGGGTCCGTTATCAATTGATGATATCTGGAGGGTCTAAAGTATAGATCTGGACTTTATGTTTGTTTATTCAAAATTTTCGTTTGAATGCTAAAGTAATAGTATTTGTTGTTCTTTTAAATTGAATGTACTAAGGTGTAGTTAGGATTTGAGTCATGTCACCTAAGTAATCAAGAATGTCATCTATTAATTGTTGCATTTAGGTCATGTTTATACAATGTCTTAATTATAAATGTGTATGTCATGATTAGGAGAAATGGAGGGTGATCGTAGTTGGATGTACGGTCCTCGTTAACAAGCGAATGAATCCCACATTTGTTAAGGGTGTTGAGAGTTTTTTTGAATATGCATTCAGTATTCAAGAAAATATAATTAGTGGTGATCGCATTAAGTGTCCATGTGCCAAGTGTGGGTGTACTAGATGGTTGGATAAGGAAACTATCGGAAAACACTTGATGAAATCGGGGTTCCGACTTTTTTACGAGAAGTGGTTCATGCATGGTGAGGAATATAGCCAAGTGGAACAGAGCCAACCCGAACAGAGCCAAACTGAGGTGGAGTCGCCAAATGCTATGGTGGACATGCTTCTTGATGCTGCAGGTCCGTCTTTTGAATGGACTGCGGACGAACCCCCGAATCAACAAGCTCAAGAGTTTTATAACATGATGAAAGCGGCAGATGAGCCGTTATGGGATGGTTGTGATAAGGAACATACTGTCCTTGCATGTGTTACCGAACTCCTTAGCATTAAAGCCGACTGTGGCATAACCAAGGAGGGATTTAATCGGATCATATCGGCCGTGAAGAAGTGGCTTCCGAAAGAGAACAGGTTGCCTCCAAATCAATATCAATGCAAGAAATTGGTGAAAGGGTTGGGATTAAGTCACGTGAAGATCCATGCTTGTCCGAATGATTGCATGTTATACTACGGTGATGATAATATTTCTAAAGAGAAGTGTGATGTCTGTGGACATAATCGTTTCAAACAAGGGATTGTAACAGAACAAGAATTACAAGGCAGTAATCAAGAAAATAGTAGAAAAAAAAGGAAAAAGAAAAGAAAACATTAGGTTAATATCATTCGTATTGCTTGTTTTTTATCATCTTTTATCATCTCAATTCTAGAGTGCAATTTATTGATTTTATCATCTCAACTCTAGATATGGCACCGAAAAGAAGGGACAAAGGAAAGGCACCGGCGGGCGACGAGGAGGAGTCGAGTCAGAGGAATGTTCGCGGTGCAAATGCATATATTTCGCCGCCTGCAGATCCGAGTGTGCGACCAGTGCTTCGGTTAGGGGGTTACAGGTAACCTTCATTTTTTGTGTATGTTGTAATTATGTATTAATTGTAGTGATTGTAATAATTATTTCTATTTGCAGGACTTTTGATGCAGGGCACCCAGAGCTGACGAAGCAGGTCGCAAAAATTATTTCGCAGTTAGTACGCACAGCATATTCTGGACCGTACACCAGATACACGGATTTCCCTGATGATAACAAGAAAGTTATCCAGGCAGACTTTTTGGTAAGTAAAATTTTCTGAAACAAAAGCTCTAATAATTACTTGTTTTCTTTTTTTTAAGCTAACAAACCGAGTTATGCATTGCAGAAGCACTACCAGTTTCCACCGGAGGTAGCTGACAGTATTGCATGGGATGTATTCCGCAGAATAGCTGACAAACGCCTACAGGATATGCTTAACAAGGCCAGGGAGGCAGCCACCAAGTCCTATGGAGATTCAATGCTCGAGTGGAAGGAGCGTGGGGCTGCTCCTCGACCACATGACTCCTGGATCAAGCCGGAGTTCTGGCCCGGACTCGTCGATCATTGGTGTAGTGATGCTTTTGCCTGGACTCGTCGATCATTGGTGAGAGTGCTATGGTGCAGAAGTATGGAGAGGATAGAAACACATGGCCCGCATACGACGGCGACGTCTGGTACTCTACGGGAATATCTGATCAGAATGCCCACGGCGATAACTATGGTCTCGGTGCTTTAGGTAAAATAAAAAGTCACTTTAATTTTAAATTTATTTTTAGTTGTGTAAGATAATACTAATTGTCTTATTTTTAATGTTTCAGGCAAGACGAGACGTATGTTTCGCTCCAGTGGGTCGAGCAGTCAGTCGCATTCTTCACAGTCATATTCTTCTATGCCGCCGGCTCCGCAGCTCACAGAAGAGCATATCGATATGATATCTACTCGGGTACTTGATAGGATGGAGGATCGGTTACTTGATAGGATGGAGGATCGGTTTATGTCCAGGGTCACCGAGCTTTTCAGAGCTTCTCAGGTACGAAATTCGATATTTCAGTCCAACTTCAATTGTGAACCCTGAATCTTAAATTCTAATTATCTAAACTATTGTTTTAACAATCTCACAGGGAGGTTCGGGCTCGCAGCATGCCTCGAGGCCCGCTCCTCAAGATGACGAGGATGATGATGAGGATGATGATGTTGGTGGTGATGGTACTACTTAGGTTTAGATGTTTATGGTACTACTTAGGTTGTTTATGGTGACGGATTTTGATAGATGTTTATGGTACTTGACATTTCGACATTTATATATGTTTGTATTACTTGACATTACGATTATTATGTTTGATGAACTTTGTTGTATGTTTATGTTTATTTGTATTACTTGATATTACGATATCTATGTTTATGTTGTATGTTGGTACGTGTCGTACCAAATATTAAATGGTGCAAATTTAAATAATATAATAAAATATAAAAAACTTGACAGAAGAGTATCAGCGACCAAATTTAAGTATCAGCGACTGTAATTATTTGTCTCTGATAATTTATGTATCTGCGATTGTTTCGACTATCAGCGGCCGTTTTTTAGTATCAGCGACCGTGAACTTTAGTCGCAGAAAGTGTTTGCTGACGTCAGAAAAAAACGACAGCGACCAAAAAATATTGGTCGCAAAAACCTTATCAGCGACCGGTGACGTCATCAGAAGAGTATCAGCGACAAGGTTTACAGCGACCGAACTTTCAGCGACCAAATTGGACTTTCAGCGACCAAATTGGACTTTCAGCGACCAGATTGGGTATCAGCGACCGGCGCCTATATTATCAGCGACTGGTTTTCCGGTCGCTGATACCGCTTTTTGCTGTAGTGACACCAAGGGGTAATTGAATAGCTGACTCGTGTGACTGCTAGATCCACTTGCCTGCCCCAATCGAATTACAACGGTCTATCAACTCCAAAACCCCTCTTGGATTGATCAAACCGATTCCTAATCAATACACCTTCACAGATTCAATCCTCAATACCAATCTAGATCAAACTAATGATCTAGTCTCACAATCAACCACCAAAGAGAAATGAGCAAAAAGGAGAGATCGAAAATCTGAATCAAAGATCAAATAGATCTAATCAACAAGAAGCGCAAACCTCATAAGATCAAGCGAGATTCGAATCAAACGGATTAGATCAAGCTCAAGACCCGATCGGCCAAGCTAGGGCCCGATCGGATGATGGAGGTGGCAGCCGGCAGAAGCAAGCGGTGCTGCGCCCAGGCAGATCGGCCGAGTATAAGAGCGGTGCGCGGGGATGATCACTCAAAAGAGAGCAATGTTTCTTTTAATATTTATAAACTCGGAAATGCTATCGGTTCGGACTGCAAGCGCACAATCCTATCGAGTAGTATATTCGAGGTCGATCCACAGGAAATATTGGTTCAATGCTTTGAGCGATCGAATCGCAATCTTTCGAAAGGCTAGACGAAATCTGAAAATTGAGAGATGTTGTTGTGATCAATGTAAATTAGGAAGCAATTAAAAGTAATTAAAATAAAGATAGAGATGAAAATTTCTAGGGTTTCGGCACACCATTGCCACTCAATCCGCCTTGATAATATATTCCTGTTGCGTCTGATTTTCTATTGTTGTTTTATGAAAGACACCACATAGGTCACTGCGATTTATGTTACGCAAGAATGACAGATCTTTCATCGAGATTCTACATAGGACACTGCGATTTTCCTTACGCAAATGACTGATCTCTAAAAATCCCAAATTACTACACAGATCACTGCGATTTTCCTTACGCAAGTGATGGAATTTGGTACGCGTTTTGTTGGTCTGGTTTATGGTTTCCCCGCTAAGGTTTTCTTCACATAAACCTAATAGATCTCAACGAGGCTAATTCATACAAATAGTTTCTCTTACCATTAAAGTACTGTCACTACCCTAACAGACTCAAACTAGATCATTGAAGTTAGATGAAGAGATAGTAAATCACAAAAGCATTTTGATACAACAACAAAAAACCATAATCAACAGAAATATATATATCAAAACATCAAGAGTAACAAGGTTTACTGCCTAGCCCTAAGAAAAGGAACTTAGCCGCGAAACGGCATTGTTACAAGCACTCCTCTCTTCTCACTTTAATCAAATCTAACCCTAATTACAAAGATAACTATTCCTTCTGCCCAGGGGCTTTATATAGGAGTGGAGGGACGTCTGGAGGTTGAGTAGGGGCTAAGAAACTGATATGGAAACAGCTGTCGGCAGTTATTTCCCAAGAGGCGCCTTCGGATACGGACCGTATCAGGTGATACGGTCCGTATTAGGACCTTAACGGTTAGGATTTAATGCTTCCAGCGCTATCTTCTGGTCTGTGCTAGGCCTGGTCCATATCAGGCAATACAGACTGTGATAGAGACTTAGTCGATAAGCGTCGCTGATCCGATTGACCCGATTTTAGCTCCATTTGGTGTAAAATAGTCCCAAAACCTGTTTTCTGTAATAAAACATAAAGAAGGGTGATAGTAGCCTTTTTCTCTAATTAATTAAACATAAGTGTGAGAAAATATGCAAAACCTAAGCCAAAACGCTACGTAAATCATCATTATTTTGACTCTGATCAGGGGAGGCCAAGGCGGGGCTCTAGCCTAGCAGCGGCGGCGCGGGTGGAGTGGCGGACCAGTGGCAGCGGTGCCAAGGCGGGTGGCGGAGCCGGTGGTGGTGGTGCATCGGCCAAAGAGAGAGTGAGGGTGAGGTGGAAGTGAGAGAGAAAGAGAGAGAGAGAAGCGCTCTCTTGATCTAGATCAAAATGAAATGGATGCTTGGATTTACTTGATCATGGATAGAGGGATCTCATGTTTAAATAGACTTTCTACTTTACCATATTGCCCTTGCATAATATCACAACAAGATGATTTATTGAAGGACTAAATAGTAATTAAACATGTGGACCAATGGTCCATCCAACAATCAATCAATACTTTGCTTAACTATTAAGCAACTCTCTCCTTCTCATTTAGTTGACCAAGTCAACATAAATGCCACATCATCTAGTCAAAAACGTTTGACCATGGTCAAACTTCAACCTCTTCACATATTGGCCATATCTTTTGAACCGTAAGTCCAAATTACGTATACCACATATCCACACGCTCGTCTCTCAATCCTCTATAACATAGTATAATCTAATTGTGCAAAATAGCAGGATTGATCAACTCCATAATATGTTTAATCTAATTAAACATATTTCCTTATTCAATCGAATCATTTTTTGTACATACTTGTGTGCTAAATTGATTCCACTAATTCTCACATGATTAAATCTTCTCGTGTACAAAACTTTTGTACAAAATAGATTTAACCAATCATCTTTATAGACTATGTTGTTCTTACCTGTGCAATAGCCTTTACTATAGACTTGGATATTGTAAGATGAGTAAAGCTAGCGTTTGCTATGCTCACCAAAGTTTAAACATAAGCTTCAAAATCTATCAGATTAGTTTCAAATAACGAATCCAAACCATTAAAATTGATGTACTTCACGAGTGATGTGTGTACATACCAAATTTTGAAAATTTTGAATTCATTTAGTATAAATTCAAGCAGACAAAAAATAATGAAAAATGAATGCATTACAGTAACTTATAAAACTCCATTTTTCATTAAAAAAATTTTACCACTTGATTTTGTACTAAACAAGTTCAAAAGTTTCAAAATTTTGCATCTATGTGCATCACTTGTGAAGTATATCAGCTACAATGGTTTGGATTGGTCATTTGAAGCCAATCCAAAACTCTCTTAGTGAAGTCTTCTAAATGCTTTTCTATATATTGCACATAAATTTTTTCTTTTTGTTTACCAGAAAGTTCTTCTTTCAACCCAACAACCGTATATATATATATATATATATGTAAATAATAGAGATTTTTCTACATCCTGCGTGCCTTTTTTTCTCAACAACTAATGAACTCCTCTTTCGGATGAAATGTGTGACATTCATGGATAAGATATGCATTACATTAACAAAGACTATATAATTAAATAAGTAGAAAATACCTAAATAAAGAGATGAGCTATGGTGAGACGTGGAGTAAAACAAGTTTGTACTCCACGCCATATTTTTATTTTGAAAATCCAAACAACCGATCTGAACCGCTCAACATGTTCTCTATATTGAAATGTGCTTGGAGACTAAATTTTATATTTTTTGAAACTTTTTTACTATTTATTAAGACACTTTGAGAATCGCTGATTCACTGTGAACAGTAAAAAACAGTAAAAGTTTTTGAACCACCGGATCAGCGATTTTCAAAGTGGCTTAATAAATAGTAAAAAAATTCCAAAAAATGTAAAATTTGGTCTCCAAGCACATTTCAATATAGAGAACATGTTGAGCGGTTCGGATCGGTTGTTTGAATTTTTAAAATGAAAATATAGTGCCATGGAGTAAAAACTTGATTTTACTCCTCGTCTCACCATAGCTCATCTCCCTAAATAAATGTGAAAAAAAACTAAATTGCCAAAACACAATAATTAATATCTACAATTCTTAAAATATTAAATATATTTTGTAATATTTTAACAAATAGTTTGCTAGTAGTTTCTAAAGAAAAAGGAAAAAAAAACTTAACACCAACAAACACAATACTTTAAGTAGGGCAATAACTTAACTAGTGCAAATGATCGTAGCTACACTGTTTGTAACCATTATTATATTAGGCGATTTTAAATGTGTGCATGTTTGTAATATTAGTTCGCAAAAATCACCACATTAATTATAATTATATATATATTAGGCGATTTTAAATGTGCATGTTTGTTATATTAGTTCACAAAAATCACCACATTATAAGAGAGTTTGTTATATTAGATTGAGTTGTACAAAGGTTCTATGCAAAGTAAAAAAACTTCAGTACTGTGGATTTAAATTTGAAAATTTGAAAATTAGAATTTAAATGTTTCATTTGAATCGCTCTTGCCATCTACACTTTGGATTTTTTTTAGAGACCAAATTTTAGATTTTTTAGAATTTTAAACTATTATATAAATAGAAAGAACGTGAAATTGATGTATAACTCAATTTTAAGGTACTTAAATATGAATTTCCAGTATTTAAATTATATAGTTAGGTGTTTATATAAATCAATTCATTTGCATTTTTCTAAAGAATTCAACTATTCATACAGTAAGAAAGTTTCGTGCATTAATTATACAATTATAAAAAAAACTCTAAAACAATAAAATAATAAAAGTACAGAAAAATATGTTTGCTAAAATGAGAATGAAAGAAAGATTAGCAGAGAATAAAAGAGCAAAAGCATTAATTTCTATAATATATTTTGCAATTACAAATCAAAATTTTATAGCACTACTCCAAGCAAGGAATTCATATTATATCACCTATCACCTAAGGTAACAAATATATGAGGAGGGATCCACTTACAACAAATTTGAGTTACAACAAAGTTACAACATTCATTTTTTTCATTTTCAAAGTCCAAATCGTCGATCCAAACCGTTCAACATGATTATCTAAATAAAATGTACTTGCAGATCAAATTTTATATTTTTTTGAATTTTTTTACTATTTATTAAGATGGGTACAAAATTCAATGGTCTAAGTATGGCTATTTTTTGTAAAATACTTAATAAATAGTAAAAAAATTCAAAAAAATGTAAAATTTGATCTGCAAGTACATTTTATTGTGGAGATCATGTTGAACGGTTTGGATCGACGATTTGGACTTTGAAAATGAAAAAAATGAATGTTGTAACTTTGTTGTAACTCAAATTTGTTGTAAGTGGATCCCTCCTCCAAATATATTTATGTATGAGTGGTGCTATGCATAGCACCGTTTGGGTCCGTGCTACGACTCAAAATTTGACTTTTCAAAATCCTAACGGTCGATCCGAACCGTTCAACATGATTAAAAAATAAATATGTACATGCAAACCAAATTTTACATTTTTTCGAATTTTTTTACTATTTTTTCGAAAATCACTTGATCTGAATATTGTGGACCATCCAAAAACAGCCTATCTAAAAAAATAGTAAAAAAATTCGAAAAAATGTAAAATTTGGTTTGCATGTACATATTCATTTTATAATCATGTTGAACGGTTCGGATCGACCGTTAGGATTTTGAAAAGTCAAATTTTGAGCCGTAGCACGGACCCAATCCGTGCTATGCATAGCACCGTAGCCTCACTCTTTATGTATTAATCCGGACCATCAGATCAGATTGATTGGGATTCGGATTTAATGGTATGGATCTAAACAAAAATATTTTGTTACCTCAAAGGATATGGGGACTCTTGTCTCTTGGCCATTTTCTCTCTTATTACATAAAATTATACTACATTAAATTATTAAATAAAATCTCTTAAGTTTCTTGCTCCGTGTGGGTCGTTGTTTGTGACATAGTACACCATGAAATAAACGGTTTAAAAAACATGAGAGGCGGGAAGGCTTGGCTAATTCATATCAATAATTCTATTTATATCCAAACCGTCCGATTAGAATCTGCACGCATAATAAGGACTGCACGAATTAAAGCAGAAATATCCTGTTACAGTTCTTCAGAAAAAGCCCAACTTACAGTGGCCCAGAAAAAAGGTTGCGCTATACCAAAACAATTGCAAAAAGTTACTTTTATGGGCCACTGTAAGTTTACAATTTTGGAGGGGCTGAAACGTTTGAATTTCAGGCGAGAATCATTGGCTTAAAAATCGTTGGCTTAATTTAAGCCACATAAGTTATGTCATGTTTTATTGCATGCCATCAGTCATCATAAATGAGTCTATCATACATATTGTATTACTTCTCACAAGTATATTGTGAATAAAATTTTATAATATCAATTATATATAGTTGTATTTAATAATATGGAAGAACAACATATATACATATATATATATATTTTGCTTATATGCAATATTATTTGCAAATGGAACTGTTTAAACTTTTCAATAAACCCTATAAAATATTGTACACATTCTATTTGTTGCATGCAATCAACAAATATATTAAATGATCTAATTAATAGACTTACCATTAATTTAGTTCTTTTGCAGAGATTAATTTACTAAGATAATGGAGGAAATCAACATTCTTTTAGCGAAAACAAAATAATTTATTTTAGAAAATTTTAATTTTTTCTAATCTTATGCATAATATACTAACTTAAATATATTAAATTTTAAACATATTTTTTATTTTTTGCAACGTGTTTGTTATAGGTGTATTTACTAGGTTACTATTATTTTTTGTTGAGAGGATTTCTCATTTTGTGGCTGGATTTTATTGTTTTTGGTTTACCTGCAACTATCTTTACCAAACTATTATATGAAGATTCCGTTGGGAAATCATTAGTTTCCTAATTGTGATATATAAGTACTCATATTTTGAATCATTTACTTGTACCCCATTAACATGTTTATGGAGAAGTGCCATTATGTGTCAAATGTATAATATAAATATCGCAAATAGTTTTTTTTTTTTTTTTGTAAGATTTGATTTAATTTTTTATTTAAATGTTATTTTATTCCAGTTTAGTATGTTGACCCCATGCAATTCATTTCATATATAGTGTTTTCTGTCAAACATTAATTGTATATATTCCAACAAATTTGTCATCAATGGTGTGATCTCAAACTTTTTTTTTCTTCTTTCGTTTGTAAATAAGAATAAATTCATGTTCTTCTTATTTTTTAACTGCATGCGTAATCAAGCACTCCAAGATCGAAGACCCCTCTTAGGATCTGATGTTAATCACACTTCACACAAGAGGAGACCATCAATTTTAATTGATGAATTCCGAAAAAAAAGACTTAGTAATGCCCATAATAATATGTAGCAAAGAGTATTTCATAAAAAATAAAGCAGTACGTAACGAGTAAATAAAAAAACACATAAGAATCAATCATATACAAGTACAAATAAAACAACTCCAAAACCTTTTATTGAATGAATGAATTCCCATCAGCTGTACGTAGTATTGTAGTAATGAGTACCAGATAATTCTCCCTCCAAGACATCTCTCACCTAATTAACAACAAAGAACAAACCCAATTCTGCTCAAGTTTGCAAATTAAGAGCCCCTCAGTTATATATGTCTGAATTACAATTGTCACATCACATCCCCTCACTATATAATTTGTTTTGAACTTTGTGAAGATATAATATATATGTTTTTCTTTTTTGGCATAAATAGCCCGTAGGCATGTGAAGATATAAATTGCTCAACATTTTAGATACACAAAAAATCACTTCAATCTATCTGGACTTGACAAACTAGAACACATGCATGCCAGACCCATAGACTAGACGACTAGTGATGCAGTGCGTACCGAGATAGTGTCCGATTCAAATTCGGATACGAATAATGGCCACACCAAATCCAAGCCAATCAAGAATTTATTTATTCAACTTGAAATTTAATGGCATGAATGGTCTTCTAGGAAATTTACTAATTTTCTTTGGAAATTATTTTATTCAACAAACTTTATTTACTTTTTTTGACCAGTGGAATATAATCTTGCATCAAAATTTATTGCTTTGAGTTTTGGGTTTTAGTTAATTCAAATATAATATGTACTTCTTAATCAATTAGAAATTTAATTTGATCAAACTTATTAAAATGAAAATTTGAATTTTTCAAATTTATATTTCAACAGTTTGATCAATTTTCACTATGAGCTGTTATGCACTACTACTATTCAACTGAAGCTTATTATATAATGAAAAATGTTGACCAATTTGAATACTAACTACAAAATTGAGGAAATCAAATTCGTTTACACTTTTGGTATATGCTTATATATCCAACTAACTGCAAACATATGTCGAATTATATATATAGGTTCAGAACTTAGGATCTTTTCTTTACATTTGATATATGATGACCTCCTATAACTGACAGCCACTGTCAGCATTTAATATATATATATATATATATATATATAGAGCTGGGCTATGGTGAGTTGTGAAGTAAGATGTCATTTTTACTTCACGCTCATATTTTCATTTTGAAAATTCAAACAACTGATCCGAACCGCTCAACATGTTCTCTATATTGAAATGTGCTTGGAGACTAAATTTTACATTTTTTGGAATTTTTTTACTATTTATTAAGCCACTTTAAAAATCGCTGATCCGGTGGTCCATAAAATTTTACTGTTTTTTACTGTACAAAGTGGATCACCGATTTCAAAGTGGCTTAATAAATAGTAAAAAAATTCCAAAAAATGTAAAATTTAGTCTCCAAGCACATTTCAATATTTAGAAAAAGTTGAACGGTTCGGATCGGTTGTTTGGATTTTCAAAATGAAAATATGGCGTGAAGTAAAACGTTTTACTTCACAACTCACCATAGCCTATCTCTCTCTCTCTCTCTCTATATATATATATCTATGAGGAGGGTTCCAATACCTCATGTTTTTCATACCTCATATTTTATATCTTCATTTTCAAAGTCCAATATGTCGATCTGAACCGTTCAATATGATATACATACTAAAATATGCTCGAGGATAAAACTTCATAACTTTTGGAAATTTTTTACTACTTTTTTAGATAGGCAGAAAATCACTGTTTTTGAACGATCCAGATGTAGTGATTTTGTACCTATCTTAAAAAATAGTAAAAAATTTGCAAAAATTATAAAATTTCATCCCCAAGCATATTTTAGCATGAATATCATGTTGAGCGGTTCGGATCGACAGTTTGGACTTTGAAAACAGAAATATACAATATGAGGTATGATGAGGTATGAAAGACATGAGGTATTGGAACCCTCCTCTATATATATATATAGAGTATGGCTAAGTTGCTGCCGGCAGCATTTCGGCGAGGTGCTGCCGGCAGCGTTTCGGCCATTCTGTTGTTCAAACAGAAAATCCGAACCGTTCAACGTGTTCTAAATATTAAAATCTACTTGGAGACCAAATTTTACATTTTTTGGAATTGTTTTACTATTTATTAAGCCACTTTGAAAATTCCAGATCATATGGTCCAGACTGTTTTTACTGTTCACCCGGATCAGCAATTTTCAAAGTGGCTTAATAAATAGTAAAAAAATTCCAAAAAATGTAAAATTTGGTCTCCAAGTAGATTTTAATATAGATTGAACATCTATATAAAAAAATTTGTTGTTTGAACACCAGAATAGCCGAAACGCTGCCGGCAGCACCTCGCCGAAATGCTGCCGGCAGCAACTTAGCCATACTCTATATATATATATATAGAGAGAGAGAGAGAGAGAGAGAGAGAATGGCTAATATACAAACGTTTGTTCCTGGACTCAGGAACAAACAGTTTGGTTCTCTGATTTTCAAAGTCCAAACAGTCGATCCAAACCATTAGATATTCAATCTATATTAAAATGTGCTTGGAGACCAAATTTTACATTTTTTAGAATTTTTTTACTATTTATTAAGCTGGTTTGAAAACCGCTGTTTTTCAATGGTGCATAAGTTTAATAAAATCAGCGGTTTTCAAACCAGCTTAATAAATATTAAAACAATTCTAAAAAATATAAAATTTGGTCTCCAAGCACATTTTAATATAGATTGAATATCTAACGGTTTGGATCGACTGTTTGGACTTTGAAAATCGGAGAACCGAACCGTTTGTTCCTGAGTCCAGGAACAAACGTTTGTATATTAGCCATTCTCTCTCTCTCTCTCTATATATATAGGAGTTGGCTACGGTGCTACGCGTAGCATAGAGGGCCTCCGTGCTACGGCTCAATATTTGAGTTTTCAAAATTCTAACGGTTGATCCGAACAGTTCAACATGATCTCCATATGAATGGTACAGAATTTTCAGATCAAGTGATTTTCTACCTATCTAAAAAAAAGTAAATAAATTCTAAAAAATATAAAATTTGGTTTGCAAGTACATATTCATATGGAGATCATGTTGAACGGTTTGGATCGACTGTTACGATTTTGAAAACTCAAATATTGAGCCGTTGCACAGAGACTCTCTATGCTACGCATAACATATTAGCCAGATTCTATATATATATATATATATATATATGGTTACCTCGTGAGAATTATACAACAAATCACACGTGTAATGTATATGTTAAATCACAAGAGAGGGAAGAAAGTATTGTCATTTTAACAGATACAAATACTTACCAATTTAAACAAGTTATGTTATTTTTATTTTGCTTTTTTCGACTTCTTCTTAATCTTCTTTCTTCTTCTTTTCTTTTTAATCGAATAAAAAACATGAGAGTTTGACACTAGAATTATTTAATAGGCATTTAGGTCGTTATCTCAAATGGTACCAATTCAACAATGTCCTATCAAGAAAACAAGGGGATAACATTGACTAGAGTACTTTAATGATGTTTACTGTATCTTATCCTGGAATATGGCCAGATGCCTAGTTATATTCTCAACGATACCATCATATACGATTGGTCCATTATCTCTACGATACCATCATGCCTAGTTTAAGAGTTCTTCATCTTCTACGATTGGTCCATTATCTCAACGATACCATCAAGACATCGCTATTCATATATATATATATATATACAGTGCATACCATTTTTTTTTTTTCAAAAACATTACATAGCAAAAACAGGGGAAAAGGAGACAAATTAAAAAAAGCAAAAAACATTTGAGTTTTGAACTCCTCTTCTGCCCCCTTCAATTTGTTGCATCAGAACGATGACTATAGTTAATATTAATGTTTTGGTTGCTTTTACTGCATTGGCTGTGACATTGCAACTACCATTTGCGTCCAGCACAAACTACACTGTCGGTGCACCAGGCGGCTTATGGGATCTTCAAACTAACTACACCAAATGGGTCTCTAATATCACATTCTATCCGGGCGACAATCTCAGTAATTTATATATTTTGGGAACTTTTCTTTTTATGTTTAAATATAAAATCTTTCTTCCTGATTGTTATTCGAGCCGTGCAGTTGAGTAACTAAATTACAACACCATTTACAACAAGAACTTCAATTTCTCGTACTAATAATTGGATCATAGATTGATAGAATAATTGAACTTCCGGTCAGTCCTTTGCGCAATAAGATCCTTTCATTTTTTTTGCTGTTACTAGTCTTCTCTTATTCGGCGGCAGCGCATGATGTTTGGGAGGTGATGGAGAACGACTATAAAATATGCACCAAAGGAAGCCCAATAAAGCAGTACACCGGAGGAAACAATGTCATCGCATTGACAAACCCGGGATCAAGATACTTCTACTGCAGCATGGGCAATCACTGCAGCAGAGGCCAGAAGCTTCAGGTCTCAGTTGTTCCAAATGATCTCAGCCCATCACCTTCTCCACTGCCTTCTCCTCCTTCTCCACTGCCTTCTCCTCCTTCACCACTGCGTTCTCCACCTTCTACACCGCCTTCTCCACCTTCTCCACCGCCTTCTCCACTGCCTTCTCCACCTTCTACACCGCCTTCTCCTCCTTCACCATTGCGTTCTCCACCTTCCTCTCCGCCACCTCCAAATGATGCAGCAGCTGTGAATGGCATAGGGACCCGTTTGGCAATTGCTTTTGTTCTTGGGGAAATGTTGATGTTCTTTGTCTGATTAATCAATTTTATTTTGAGTGCTTGAATTCCGATATGGAGCTAGAATATGTCTTAAGTTTCTCAAACACACTTCTTAAGAGTTTAGCTTGTTGGATTTATTGTCAACTTCGTTGGATTTAATGCCAATATTGTGCATATATGTAATATAATTATGATTGTTTACTGTCATATTTGTTGTCAATTAAAGTGATGAAATAAAGTAATAGACAATCAATATATTCATTATGATGTGATCCACAAATGTGTAGAACAATTTAGGCAAAGATCAAATCATTGATGGACTGATTCTGAAATTTGCAATTAAGGAAACCGATTCTCCAGCGGCCGCACGGATTTTGATGCGACTGCACGGTTTTTGATGCAGTTGCACATAATACCTTTTTTAAGTTGGCATATGGCCAAAAAGTCGGTTCTGAGTTAGAGTTTGGCTATATGCCGACTCCACATCTCTATAAATAGGGTTGGTTCTCAAAGCACAAGAAAATAACGAAAAGTTGCAGAATTTTCTAGCCGGCAATCTAGTCAATTCTGTGGCCTTCTCTACTTCTCCCCATTAAAGAATAGAGATGTGAGATCATTGAGGAATTGTGGACACGATCTCACAAGAGCAGTCTTGTAGCTTTGGAAGGCTTCATCCTACCACAAAGGAGGCCGCCAACGCTTCAACCTCTATATCGGCACGAAGGCTTTCTTGCCGCTGTCTCACAAGTTCATCAACCGCTTTTGAGTGTAGCTTTGATTAAACACGCTAATAGAATTAGGTATTGCTTCTGCTCTCTAAGAGTTGATGATTTTTGCATGATGGTCATGTTGGCATAGGTAGATCAATAGTGACATATTGAATTGAATTGTTTATGCGGCCGAATTGTTTTAGTGTAATAATAAGGTCCCAACATAGCCTTGTGAAGATATAAGGAAAATCACATTAATTTGTCCTTTATAAGTTCAAATAAGTGTCACTTGGTATAAATGCCAACATTATTTTATGAACCAAACCAAAAGAAAACTTCCTGGCCCGTAATTGGAGCCCTTTGATTTTGTGAAGAATGACACAAATAAACTCAAAATTGTAGCTCCATATGAGAATTTCCCTCAAAGGCATTACATGTAACAAGATAATTTTAAAGAAACTATATTTAACCTTAAAAAGCGAATCAAGGAACAAACAAATAACAACTAATTGGATTTGTCAAATAAAATGAAAAAAATCATATAGTTAGGTTTTACAGCCTTGACTTACCCCAAGGCTCCGTATGTACGTACATGGTCGCCATTTGCGTCATTGAAATCAAGAGAAGCTAGATAGAAGATTTGATGGTGATTCGCAATAAATCTTGATCGAACAGGTTGTTTCTTAAGTTGTCGTAGCCGAAGAGGATCTCTAAAAGATCAGAAACCCTAGTGTCGAATTGTCGATCCGAAGTGGAACAGAAGCTCAAGAGGGATACTCTAATGTCGATCGACAAGAAAAACTTTCTTGGATCGGCGGGTATCGACGAGAGGAAAATTAAGATTGAACCAAATCAATGGTCGGAGTTTTCTGTAACGTTTACAACACTTAGAACCAAATCTTCTTAATACATATATAAAAACAAATCTATAGATGAGAACCAAGTCCATTGTCTAGTGGCAAACACAATACTTTCCGTGTAGGAGGTCGCTCGTTCAAAATCTGGAAGGAGCAATTCTTTGTGAATATTAAATAGTTTGATGGCATTACCTCCAATCTTTACTCAAAAAATTAAATAAATCTATAAATTGTAATATTTAAGTCAGTATAGAGTTGGATTATATTAGTCTACTTCAAGTTTTCAAATAACTCGAACTCCATATATAGTTTAGCCGACTTGTTTACGGAGATGTCAATGAGCACGGTACAGATTAAGTGAATGTTTTTTTATACCCATACTCATATAAAATTTGTCTAATCTGTATTCAATTTTTCTTCTTTAGGCATTAGTTTTGTTTATACATTACAAAAATTTAAGTAAACATACCTAATAAACTAAACAAGTTAAAACAAAAGGAAAAATAAATTCCAAAACAGAGAACTTGAAGAAGGAAATAAAAAAAACACAAGTAAATAAAAAGAACTTCCTTACAAAGCATAACCGAAAAAAGTCCCAAAATTTAATAGGTTCTGCTCCCTTCTTCGATTATCAAGAATTACCAATGACTTCACACTATACTACTCCATACTTAGAAGAAGCCAATTTTACCGGGATTTGCTTCCAAATCATGTCGAGACGAATGTTGGTACCATGGGTGGTCGGCCACATGGACAATCCAAACAAAACCGTAGCTAGGTTGGCATCACAATCCACAACAACTAGTGAGAGATATTGAGAGATTCTCAAGAATAAAAGGGAAAAAAGAGAGAATAGAAAAATAAATAGGGAGAAGAGAGAGAGCACAAAAATTATTTGATTTGACGGAAAAAGGTGAGAATTAAAAATATGGAAGTTGAAAAGCTGCGAAAAAAACACTATATTCTATCGGTGCAAAACCATAACCCATAGAAGATGGAAGAAGTCGGTTCAAAAACCTAATCAATATATTATATTATATCGGTAATAAATTTGGAACCGATAGAAAAGAACTCTAAGAGACTATTGTAATTAATATTGGTTGTTTTTTCAATAGATAGAAGAGTGTTACAACATATTTACTAACTTGCCACAACATGTTTAGTCTATCGGTTTCATACCAAGATCGGTTCAACTGTTAGAAATAATTGGACGTTAGGAGAGGCCATATATGCTCTTCCACATTTCCAACTAGAATCCATGACCCCACCTTTTACATGATCGCAATAGAATTAAAATTGTCGTTCATTCACAAAAATTGTCGTATTATTTAGTAATTATCAATCTATGACATCAATTCGTAGATGATCAGATATATGTATATTTATAGCAAATGGTTAAATAAAAACTAATTTTTGAAAATTGAACAATTCTATTTTCTCATACAACAAAATTACACAAGTTCATTATTAGCTATAAGTAGTTACATTATACCTAACAATTAATTAATAACCACACACTACTTTCTAAAAATACAGTTTAATCAAAATATAACATCTACTTTTCGGACACTGCCCCTGCTATGCATTCATATAATAATAAACATACAAAATATAAATAAATGCATCGACGCATAAAAAATAAGCATTGTTCAATTTCAAAATTAGGTAGGTTTAATGGGGGAAAACAATATAAATTGGAGCTCCATTAAAAAATTAAGGTGGTTACAAATTCATGAGCTCGATTGGCTTGAATTTTAACCTATACTCTATAAAATTGAAAATTAATATATATTTGACTGGTTGATTAAAATAAAAGTAGTATGTATCAATTTCCCTAAATTAGTAATTTGTCGAATTTTGTTAGTCACGTAATTTATAGTCAGAATAGATGAACTATTTATCAACTTGTGTTATTATTGGATATATAAGTATCACCTTTTAAAGAGAACAAGTGTTATATATATATTTGTTTTCGGTAAATTAACATGAAAACTTAATTTAACCTTTCCATTATTAATTAACGGCCGACTATAGCCATATATATATTGATTGTATCTTCATGATTTTGTCGTGACAGCTCTGCTGCCTTCCTTTGAATCTGCATGCCCATCTTAATTTGTCTCTATCTCGACTCAAAAGTAAGAATTAAACTATTCTCTCTCATATCTTCCTCCCTCTCTCCTTGTTTTTGTTTTCCTAACAGCAGCCAGAGTAACAATTAATAACCAGGAGCACAAATTAAGCACTTGGTTTATTTTATTTCTGTAAGATTGACGACAAGGCTAGCTAGCTCAATCCACAAACCAAGCAATTTAATTAATTTTAAGGTAAGAATCAAATTTGTTTAATCAGATTCAGTGTTACGTTCTCTCCCCGTCAATGAATAACCATGCACAATTCATCATCATAATCAATTTTGT
Organism: Carex littledalei; assembly: GCA_011114355.1. NCBI lineage: Eukaryota > Viridiplantae > Streptophyta > Magnoliopsida > Poales > Cyperaceae > Carex > Carex littledalei. The sequence continues at coordinate 5,912,994 of CM022082.1, forward strand.
ATATATAGTTTTCTTCTAGTTTTATTTTGTCTTTCATTGCTCAAATGTTTTCAGTTCTTTTATGTAATTATGTTTAGATTTTTTCGGGAAAACTTGAACCTTCTTTCCAATCAATATATAGAAATAAGGACTTGACCTTTATATAGAGTTTTCGTTAATGTGTCTCTGTTTGTTACAAGATCAAGGGCATCGGTTACAAGATCGAACTGTTCATTTCATAATCTTATTCTTCTGCTGGCTATTTGTTGTTTCAAAACACAAGATAACTGAATTATTGATAAAAAAATGTTGTTACAAGGGAAATTCCTCTCCATCTATTTTTATAGGGCGTACGTGCTTAGCACGCCTTCCCACTGCTCGCAACTCCCTCCCCAATTTTTATAGTAATTGACCCTGCTTATTGTTTTATCCTCTGTTACTGTGTTACCCTCATAGCAATTTGGTCAGTCCATATTTTAATGGTACGGTTGAACAGAAATTAAGGTGCCCTTTGGTGTTAACTTATTTCTTTATTAGTTCCTTTTCTGAAAGTAGTGGCTTCGATGAGCTACTGAGTCCATGAATAATTACTTTTTTTTTTTTTTTTGGAATGAGAAAAAGAGGGATTGATTTGCATATATTGCGTACCTTCTTTAGATATATATGATTGATAAGGTCCAAATTCCTATAAATTCAGGTCTCCAACCAGCTGATTTTAAAATGGGAGTTAGTGAATGTGAAGATCTCTTTTCTCTTTGTGCTGGCTATGAACCTTGGCTAATGCAGTTACAAGGAAGAACACAAGACAAGCAAGAATTTATGAATCCATATGATCACATCATCGTAAAAAAAAATATACCGCAGCTAAAAGGGAAGCTCTTCCTAGGTTGCTTCGAGGATTGGCTCCTATTGGCAAACAGATCAACAAAAAAAGCATTTTTCTTACACCGTACCTTAGATCCAAAACTCAAAATCCGTCTTCCTTCCCTTAGTGGTGACTTGTTGAAAATGAAATGCATTGGTGGCTGTGTCATATCATCCTCTCCAACATCCCGCAATTGTTTAGTCACTATTGTAGGGAGGGGAAGAGATGTTATCCTTTACTGCCGACCAAAAATGGAGACAAGCTGGACTAAAGTATCAGTACCAGTTTATTTGCAATATGAAAATCATAGCTTCACTGGCCAAGTCGTCCGATACAAGGGAAAGTTATACATTCTCCATGGCGGTATAGTTGCACATCAAGTTGTGGTCATAAATGAGGATTCACTGCTAATGGGTTGCTGTACATGGACAGTAGTACAGATGCCGAACAGAATTCGTGGCTGGCATCATTTGGTGGTTTCTGGTCATGACATGTTCTTGGTATCGATAGCCACTTCTCGATGCCGAGGCAGTCCCACCAATTATACCATTCACCGTTTTGGGACCTCAGATCGAACTTGGGAGCGTGTTAATAGCATTGGTGGTTGTGTTTTCTTCTTAGGCGGAATCCAGAGTACAACACTCTCAGCTGCTCAAGCAGGAACACAACGTGATTGCATATATGTTGTGAATCAAAACTACAATGTACTTCACGGGGAGGGAGTCTATGTAATTTGTTTGCCGGATCAAACTCTCAGCCTTAGTTACGAACTGAAGAATACAAGAGAATTGAGGTACCATTTATGCTGGGTAATGCTGCCAAACAGGTGTGTGTTCAGTATGCTAAATTCCATGTTTCTAGTTGAATTTTGCACTTTCTCCTTTTTCATTCAATTTTCTTCTAATTAAAACTATGAAAACTTTGATGTATGAACATAATTTGACGATTTCAAAGATATCGGTGGCACTCTAGAGGCCATTTTTGTCAAACAAAAAAGAATAACTTCGATATCCGCTTACGCTTTGTTATATATGGTTAAGTTTTGCTTATCTATCTATTACAGATCAAGGAAAAGCAAGCGGGAGACCTTGAGCTTCATTCATTCCAATAGCACAAATAAGGTGAGTTAGCAGCATCCTGCTCTTGTTCGTTATTTTCTTTTAACAATGCAACTAGGTAGCACATTGCTGTGCCTGTACGTGAGTTAGGACTTGAGAAAAATACAAAGCAATGATGAATTCTAGTGTATTCTTTTTCCTGACTAAACGGCAACCCAAATTGCATTCATTGTACAAAAATATTTCAAAGGATTAATGGTGATATCCAAATAAATTTTTATAATTGACTTAATTAAATTCTACTCTTCACTGACCAATTAGGTCCAGACAATAATAAACAGATTTATTTTACTCCAAAATATATAAGTTATAAAAACATATATACGAGCCGTAAAGTGTTAATTAATTATATACTGTCAGTGTGCAAATGAAAATAAGGCAATAGGATTACCCTTTTTGATATTTTCTAATTAATTTTCCAAATATATATATACAAAGCCTAACTGGCTAGGGATTTTTCCTTTATAGAGAGGAACTATTAAATATATATATATATATTTACAGGAGAGAGAGCATGCACCTAACTAAATTTATTCTGATAATATATGAATGCTAACCCAATTGAAAAATATATAGATAGTTAATTAGATGGATGCAATTTTGGATTAAAAAATCAAATTAATTAAATACGCTGACAATTATTTTTTAACACTGACATTTAAAATACAAGCGTTAATTGTTGTGGTATACTCTCATTAAAATACAGGGTGATCGTGCAAGATATGTCCACAAGGAAAATGAAAATAAGAAAGAAGAAAAGTGTAGAATTGATATCACAAGACCTTGGGCAGATATGCCCATTGAATTGGTGCAACTACTCCTTGCACACCTCTATTTGGTCGACTGCCTTCGGCTTCCATCCATTTGCAAGTACTGGAATTCCCTCTCCAACCCCATCCAAGATGCAAAGGTATACCCATGGCTTATGTACCCATTGAATAATGATAGTTGCATGTGGAGGCTCTTCGACCCTGTGTTTGAAAAAGAGTACTATATAGACATGAAATGGCTTGGATCAAGCAATAAGGATCTTACTTTTCACTATTCAAAAGATGGATGGGTTCTTGCATCGAAAGAAGACAACTCTCTTTTCTTAATAAATCCCATGACAAGAAAGATTATTAGTCTTCCACATTTCGATAATATTAATAATTGGAGAGATACTGCTATGTCATTTTCTTCTGCGCCAACCTGTTTGGATTGTGTTGTTCTTGTACTGTTGTTTACCCAATTTCATGTTCTTGAAATATCAACATGGAGCCCCGGTGAAGGAGAATGGAGCAGAATGAGCTTCAACGATGATGAGTTTGTTTGTTATGTGCCTTGTAGCCCTGTCTTCACTCGTGGAGAGTTTTACTGCTACAGACTGAGAGGTCAGCTTTCAGTTTACAATCCAAAGAAGAAGACTCTGCGACACCTTGAAATAAAAGCACCAATTGATATACAGCTATTTAGTACCAAAATAAGGGAATGCCATTTGACAGAGTCAGAGGGGGATTTTATCACTGTGTTCAGAAATCGTTCCAAGGATCCTATACGCGTCTTCAAATTAGACCAAAGAAACATGGTTTGGAGTGAGCTAGATGGTGTAGGAGACATTACACTATTTATTAATAATAGAACATCTCTTGCAAAATCATGTCTAGAGAAAAGGTGCCGTATGTAAGGAAATTCGGTGGCCCAAAATAAAACATTAGTCTAATGGGCTGGTTTAAATGGGCTGATTAAATGGCTTGATTTAAAAGGTGCATTAACCATTGCATAATAACAGATTCAATGCATTGCGCTAAAGGCTGCATACAGACAAAGGGTGCATTGATTTAATGCCATAATAACAGATGCGTTGATATTATGATGAGCTATTATCTTTTGGCTTAATTAAAGAATGCATGATATGATAATAATAGATGTTTAATCAAAAGGTGCGTATCCATCCTTTGACTCATATGTTATTATCCATCCTGTCGCCTTATCCATCCTGTTCCATATTTATCTCCCCCTATAAATAATTGCTTTAATGACAAGCATAAGTAAGAAATATATTCTAACAGTAAGGTAGATCCTCTCTTCATCGATATTTCATAAAGAACAAGTTGTCATTGCTTAGAAAGAGAAAGAGGAGAGAAATCGCTTTGCAGTTCTTCTGACGGTTTGCGAAGAACGTTTCAAGAGTATTGTTCTACAGTTTACAATGGATAAAGGTATGTAATCTAATTGATTGATTTACACGTGGAGACTTTGATTTCCAAGATCTTTGATTTGCTTTTAATGTTTTTTAATTCCGCTATCGAAACTTTATAGATGATTAGTTGTACTTATTTTAATGATTGTGTGTAAGTAGTTGAGCACGATAACGTCTACTTACATGTGGTATCAGAGCTTTCGGTTTTGGAATTCATAATCTCCCGATTAAGTTACTTGTTTTATGAATTTATTATTATTATTATTATTATTATTATTTTCTTTTAATGATTTGTGATTGAAATTTGCGGTAACTTTGAATTATGACGGTATTGCTAGACACCAAAGTGTCCTTACTCTAAAGAAATCAAAGTATGTTATTTTCTATAAACCGTAGATTAAAATTAATTGATCATTTATTAAGATTATATGATATTAAAATCTGTCATATATTTAATTTAATGGTTTAATTAATTAGTAGATTATGAGATTTTTTGAATTGCCCAAAGGTTGATTACATTCTCATAATTTACACAACTTAAGTTGATAATTTACGTTATTCCTCAATTGTTGGTTACCCAAAGGCAACAACATGTATTGAAACAATAAAATTATCATATTAAAGTATTTTCAAGTAAAATATTATGTTTAATATATCTTAAGAAATCCCAAAGGATAATTAGGATATATATTAATTAAGTTATTGCTCCAAAATCTGAAATTGAAAATCTGAAGTTATAAATTATTGCATTATGTCTCCTATCTTCTGATCTTCTCTTTGAGTTAAGTTATATATATATTATATGTAATTTTAATTTAAAGATTTAAGTTTATGAAATTTCGAAATCATTTAAAGATGGAAAAATCAAAGTATAATATATTATGTTTTCTGATTTTTCATTCATTGCAAGTTTCGGAAATTTTATTTCTTCTTAATTTTCCTTATGATCTTCTCTTTCCCTAATTTATTTTAATTTTTTCTTCTCATCTTCTCTATTAAAATTACAGTTAATGTACCTGTATCGATGCAATCGCATGCGTCATCTGTGACGGTCTTTAATGGTCTTAACTTTGCTGAATGGAATGAACAAGTCCAATTTCACTTAGGTGCACAGGACTTGGACATAGCACTATTACTCGATAAGCCCGATGCTATAACTGATGAAAGCAGCGAGGAAGATAAGGCCTTTATGGCAGACTGGGAACGTTCTAACAGGTTATGCCTTATGTTTTTGCGAATGACGGTTGATGGAAACATTAAGGTTGCTCTTCCGGACACGGATAACGCTCAAGAGTTTCTAGCAAACGTCAAGGCACGCTCACAGACAGCCGATAAGTCGCTTGCCGGTGCGCTTATGGCAAAACTTACCACCATGAAGTATGATGGTAGTCGCACTATGCATGCACATATCGTAGAAATGACATCTCTCTCCGCAAAACTTAAGGGTTTGGGAATGACAGTTGAAGAAGGGTTTCTAGTTCAATTTATTTTGAACTCTTTGCCGAATGATGTTTATAGTCCGTTCCAAATTAATTATAATGCTCAAGAAAAGAAATGGAACATAAATGAATTGACTAGTAAACTTGTTCAGGAAGAGGAAAGGCTTAAGGAATTGAAACCTAACACTGTTCATTTTTCAAATTTAGAAGCTGGGTCGGGTTCTAATGCTAAACCAGGAAAAGCTAAGACCAAGAACAAGAAGAAGGGGAAAGCTTTTCAGGTGTCTTCTAATGCAAGCTTTAAGAAAGAAGGGAACAAGCAAAAGTGCCACTTTTGTCGTAAAGTGGGTCATTTTCAGAAGGATTGTCTGAAAAGGAAGGTTTGGTTCGAAAAGAAAGGTATGACTCATACTTTTGTTACTTTTGAGTCAAATTTTATTGATGTTCCTAATAATACTTGGTGGATTGACTCGGGCTCTACAACTCATATTTCAAACAATTTACAGGGATTTCTTACGATCCAAACCACAAACCAAAGTCGACAAAGTGAAAGATATGTAATTATGGGCAATAAAGACAAGGTGCCAGTGGAAGGTGTCGGTACATACCGACTTATATTAGGTTCTGGCAATATTGTCGATTTGTATGATACACTATATGTACCTTTGTTTTCTCGCAACTTATTATCTGTATCTAAGTTGGATGATTGTGGCTATGTATTTAAATTTGGATCTAAATGCTTTAGTTTATATAAAAATAATTGCATGATTGGTTGTGGCAATTTGATTGATGGATTGTATAAATTAGAGTTAGATAATTCTTATGTAGAATCTCTAATTACCGTGAACAATACTATTGGAATGAAAAGAAATATGAATGATGAAAAGTCGGCGTACTTGTGGCACAAAAGATTGGGTCATATATCCAAAGAAAGAATGCAACGTTTAGTGAAGTCTGAAGTTCTTCCAAACTTGGATTTTACTGACTTAGGTATATGTATCGACTGTATAAAAGGCAAGCAGACGAAACATACTAAGAAAGGTGCCACTCGTAGCTCTCAACTTCTAGAAATAATTCACACGGATATTTGTGGACCATTTGACGTTCCCTCCTTTAATAAAGAAAAGTATTTCATCACCTTCATCGATGATTTTTCACGTTATGGGTTTGTTTATCTTCTAAATGAGAAATCACAATCTATTGATGCACTTGAGGTGTTTATAAATGAGGTTGAAAGACAGTTAGAAAAACAAGTGAAAATCATTCGATCTGATCGCGGTGGGGAATTTTATGGTAGATATGACGAATCAGGACAAAATCCTGGACCCTTTGCTAAATTCTTAGAAAAGCGTGGGATATGTGCGCAATACACTATGCCCGGCACACCACAACAAAATGGTGTTGCTGAACGTCGTAACAGAACACTTATGGACATGGTTCGGAGTATGCTCAGTCACTCAACTGTGCCTAAATCTTTGTGGATGTATGCACTTAAGACCGCCATGTATTTACTAAACCGGGTTCCTAGTAAAGCAGTAGAAAGGACTCCTTTCGAACTGTGGACGGGAAGGAAACCTAGTTTACGTCATATACATGTATGGGGTTGCCCTGCGGAGGTACGTTTGTATAACCCACACGAAAAGAAATTGGATTTCAGAACTGTTAGCGGATTCTTTATTGGATATCCAGAGAAATCCAAAGGGTTCAGATTTTACTGTCCGAATCATAGTACGAGAATTGTTGAATCCGGAAATGCACGTTTCATCGAGAATGCTGATGTCAGTGCAAGAAGTTTTGATCAGTGTAATTCTGATTTTCAAGAAATTACAGAACAAGTTACTGTTCCTTTGTCTGTTGTTTCGAAAGTAGTTGTTCCGACTGTTGTTTCGAAAATAGTTCGTCCGACTGTTCCAGAACAACCAATTGCTACTGAGGACATTCCGATTGATAACATCGTTGTTGATGATGTAGTTGAACCGAATGATATACCATTAAGAAGGTCTACCCGTGAGTGGAGATCGGCTATATCTGACGATTATTTGGTTTATCTACAAGAATCTGAAATTGATTCTGCAATTGATGATCCGGTTTCATACAAGAAAGCTATTGAATGTGACGAATCCGATAAATGGATTGATGCCATGAAAGACGAGTTAAAATCAATGAAACACAATCAAGTCTGGGATCTTGTCAAATTGCCTCACGATTCCAAACGAGTTGGATTTAAATGGATCTTTAAGATCAAACGTGACTCAAAAGGCAAAATTGAACGATATAAAGCTAGACTGGTTGCCAAAGGTTTCACTTAGAAAGACGGCATTGATTATAAAGAGACATTTTCGCCCGTCTCTAAGAAAGATTCTTTGTGTATCATCATGGCTTTAGTGGCTCATTACGATCTTGAGTTACACCAAATGGACGTCAAAACTGCTTTTCTGAATGGAGAACTCGAAGAGGAAGTCTACATGGATCAGCCCGAGGGCTTTTCAATTGGGGGAAAGGATATGGTTTGCAAATTGAAAAGGTCAATATATGGGCTGAAACAAGCATCACGACAATGGTATCTCAAGTTCAATGATGTGATTACTTCTTTTGGTTTTAAGGAAAACATTGTTGATCGTTGTATATACTTGAAGGTCAGTGGGAGTAAGATAATGTTTCTAGTTCTATATGTTGACGACATTTTACTTGCGACTAATGATCTTGGAATGATGAAAAGCACCAAGAATTTTCTCTCGAAGAATTTTGAAATGAAAGATATGGGCGAGGCGAACTATGTGATAGGAATAGAAATATTTCGTGATCGATCACAAGGTTTGTTAGGTTTGTCTCAGAAAACATATATTAACAAGATTCTCGAGAGATTTAGGATGGAGAAATGTTCAGCTGGTAAGGTGCCGATTCAGAAAGGGGATAAATTTGGTTTATATCAATGTCCTAAAAACGAATTGGAAAAAGAAGAAATGAATAATATTCCTTATGCTTCAATTGTGGGTAGTTTAATGTATGCACAAACTTGTACAAGACCAGATATCAGTTTTGCTGTAGGAATGCTTGGACGTTATCAAAGCAATCCTGGAATAGAACATTGGAAGGCAGCAAAGAAAGTTTTACGATATCTTCAAGGTACTAAAGATCACATGTTGACGTATAGGAGATCAAACTACTTAGAGACAGTCGGTTATTCAGATTCAGACTATGCCGGGTGTTACGATACACGAAAATCCACTTGCGGATATGTGTATCTTCTAGCCGGCGGAGCAATCTCATGGAAAAGTGCGAAGCAGACAGTAATCGCTGCATCCACTATGGAAGCCGAGTTCGTGGCGTGCTTTGAAGCCATGGTACAAGGACTATGGCTGCGGAACTTTATTTCGGGACTTGGAATTGTCGACAGCATTGCCAAGCCGCTGAAGATTTATTGCGATAATTCTGCAGCAGTCTTCTTCAGCAAAAACGACAAGTACTCCAAAGGTGCCAAGCACATGGAGATTAAGTACTTTGCCGTGAAAGAAGAAGTACAGAAACAAACAATAACAATACAGCATATAAGCACAGAGATGATGATAGCTGATCCTTTGACGAAAGGATTACCACCCAAGATATTTCACGAACATGTCGAAAGAATGGGAATAGTTATCTGTGATAAATAATTGTTGTAATTAAACTTATATTATAGATGAATGATTATTTATGATATTATTATTGATTGATTGTTTCAAATACAATTCCTATTTATTTAAGTATATATATATATTATTGTTTTCTATTAATAGGAATTAGTCTCTATAAATTAGACAATTAACGTGGATCCTCAAGTATACCATTATGGTTTATATTAAGTTAGAATTGATATTGTAGTACATGGAAGGAAGTTAGTAACAAATATTATTAGCAACCGCCATGACTCGTATTAATTTTGCTTAAGTATAAATATTATGATTTTAGAATTTATGAAATATAAAGACATACAATATTATTGTGCACCTTATGAACGTTGTAATGTCATAAAGTTTTATAATGGACCAAGTGGGAGAATGTAAGGAAATTCGGTGGCCCAAAATAAAACATTAGTCTAATGGGCTGGTTTAAATGGGCTGATTAAATGGCTTAATTAAAAGATGCATTAACCATTGCATAATATCAGATTCAATGTATTGCGCTAAAGGGTGCATACAGACAAAGGGTGCATTGATTTAATGCCATAATAACAGATGCGTTGATATTATGATGAGCTATTATCTTTTGGCTTAATTAAAGAATGCATGATATGATAATAATAGATGCTTAATCAAAAGGTGCGTATCCATCCTTTGACTCATATGTTATTATCCATCCTGTCGCCTTATCCATCCTGTTCCATATTTATCTTCCCCTATAAATAATTGCTTTAATGACAAGCATAAGTAAGAAAGATATTCTAACAGTAAGGTTGATCCTCTCTTCATCGATATTTCATAAAGAACAAGTTGTCATTGCTTAGAAAGAGAAAGAGGAGAGAAATCGCTTTGCAGTTCTTCTGACGGTTTGCGAAGAACGTTTCAAGTATTGTTCTACAGTTTACAATGGATAAAGGTATGTAATCTAATTGATTGATTTACACGTGGAGACTTTGATTTCTAAGATCTTTGATTTGCTTTTAATGATTTTTAATTCCGCTATCGAAACTTTAAAGATGATTAGTTGTACTTATTTTAATGATTGTGTGTAAGTAGTTGAGCACGATAACGTCTACTTACACCGTAACCTGATATACCTCTCAGGATTTACTGATGACAGTTGCAATAGTAATGCATTATACTCCTTGGAAACTAACAAGTACCATCCAGAGATCTGTTATAATCTTAAGCAACTTATAAATTGTATCTGGATTGAGCCTAGCTTAATAGATCACGAGTAATTGTTTCCTCACAATAATTATATCGACCTTGTTTATCTACTTGTGTTACCTTTTTTTTTGTTTCAATTGTCTATTATTTTCAGATTAATTTTGATTTTTTGGACTTTCAGTTAATTGTATAATTAAGTTATCCTTAATTCGGCAGTAATGAATTATGTATGTGAACCTTTCAAGCAACAAACTACATTCGTACTTTTTAAGACTGCCCATGTGTTCACTTGGAGTCCATTGCACCGATCCTTGTAGCTGCTTCTAAGGCTGTTCTACCTACAAAGCTCAATTGCATTTCTTTCAATTGTCATGAGGTCATGTTCTGGGCTGATTTTCACTTTCCATTGAATTGTTCTTTATATAACCTATCCATTATTTTTTTTTTTGAGGAAAGAATAGGGGTCAAGCCTCTGTTTTGTATTAACCTTAGGTGGTTACAAGTGTTGGGATTCCGATTGGAAACCCTGTGTGTTAAAATAAAATGAAAAGAAACAGTGTTGTGTTCTGTGAGAGGATAAAAGAAAAAGGAAGAATACATAAAAGTTCACTATAAGCTGTGTTGTCTATCTATGTTGTCCATTTAGCTCTTCATTCGTGTCATTTGTGTCTTTCATCTCTCTCCATTGCGTTATTATTTCTGTCACTAATTCTTGCTGCTGTTTTGTAGACTCCCTGAATATCCGATGACAACGCTCTCCCCACACAACAAATAGTGTAATTATAATTATCTTACGTTATCTCCTTGGAATTGCCTTGTTGATCATCATCTGTAGTGTGTCCGAAACTGTCTGGTTGCATCCCAGGCTCTTTGCCATTCTCTGGTAAATACCAGCAGTGATGTGTATCTGCATCTGCCGCTCTACACATGAAGAAGATGCCTAACATGTTGAAGAATTGAGAGTAGGTCCGATGCCCATCGGATCTACTTTAGTTCGATGGGCTCAATCAGCTTTAAGATGCGTGCGCTCCACTTTAAAAATTGCACTACTAGAATCTGAGTTTTTTGCATGGTAAGGAAAATGGCTTGTTGCAAGGAAATACGCTTGCAACAAGCCCGAAAATACTTGTTGCATTGAAATACCCTTGCAACTCTGCCCTTGCAACAAGCTTCCTTGCAACTACTAAGTATTTGCATGAGCAACCATGCAACAAGTTTTTTCTGACTTGTTGCAAGGAATTACGCTTGCAACAACTAACCATGCAAATACTTTTACATCTGACCCCGTTCAGAGTATTTGCAAGGGGAGACAGCATGGGCCCCATCTGGTTATTTGCAAGGGGAGCGAACGTGGGTCCCACCTGACTATTTGCAAGGCTAGGGAACGTGGGTCCTACCTGACTATATGCAAGGCTAACACACGTGGGTCCCACCCTGACTATTTGCAAGGATAGGGAACGTGGGTCCCACCTGACTATTTACAAGACTAGAGAACGTGGATCCTACCTGACTATATGCAAGGCTAACACACGTGGGTCCCACCCTGACTATTTGCAAGGCTAACAATGGTACTTTTTGCATGCTCCATAGTTCTTAATATTTGCATATATATACCAACACAAATAATTACCATAATATTTGCAATATATCAGCATGCCATAATTCTACAATTCTCCCTCCCTGTACCAATCTAGTACCATCCCGGTACCAACCCAATAATCTATTACATTTCCCATTGAACCAGATTTACATAAACACATTAAAATATAGAGATAACACATCTAATAAGCATTAATCAAAATAATATAATCATCATACATTGTATCAAAATATCAAAAAACATTACAACAAAAGTGCTAAAAAAAGATTTTATATATACCCAAAATATGTCCTAATTCAAGATGACTAACAGTAATATTAAGAATTGACAAAATCCGCAAAAATATTTTACGAGAATGATGCAGTCACTATTTCTCCTCTTGCTATGATGTCCTCACTGCAGTAAAAATGAGAAAGTGAGTTAGTTTGATTTGGAGAGTGGAGTATTGTTGATTATTGGATATTTTAATTTTTCAAGCATTGTTTCGATAATGTACAAAAAAAATACATACATATAAGCATTTGACACAAATTTTGAATTTTATGAATTATAAGCAAAAAAAAAAGCTAGGCTGACTAATATATATAAGCACTTGACACAAATTTTGAATTGAGCTTTAGTAAGTACATATATACAAATAAGAATCTGCATATTATTAATGGATAAGATGAAAACAACATATATGAATAAATAAGGCTTACTTTTGTTTGGAAAAGGATGGCAGTCAACATCATCTTTCATTGCTATGAAAATTCCATGCATTATGGATATTGGTTTCCCTATGAATAAGATGGTCTAAATCAATAACAAATTTCATTGTTGAAGTTCAACTTAACTAAAACAACAAGTCAAATGTAAAAAGAAAAGGTATAGGGGGTGTTCGGCAGCCCTCCTTAAAGGGGTGAGGATTAAAAGTTTAATCCTTGCTAAGGAGCTCTTGTTCGGTAAAGTGGTAAGATTAAGAATGAAGACTTAATAAGAGTAAAATATATGTTGTAGTATGTAAAGACCTAAATACCCTCTCACATATTTTTTTCATCTAAAGTTACAAATAATTTTTATCTTCAAAGTTAATGACTAATACAAATACTCAGCAAATCCAAACTTCATCAGTAACTTGCCATACTTGATTGAGATAAGTGAAAACAAATTGTTGCCGAAGGCGAATTCCTCTTTAATTAATCATTCATTTTCTATTTTTTTTATGTAAATTGTTGCTATCAAAATTGTATTAGTATATCTCAACAAAAAACCATAACCATTATTGCTGGTACAGTGAAATCAGGAACTGGTACATACCTGTGGTACGTGCTTGATTTATTTAGCCAATGCATCTAACTTTATGAATAAAAAACGGGTACAATAGATGTCAAAAAGACAATTAGACAAATTTCTTAATTAGGAAAAAAGAAAAAAAAAAGTGGAATATGTGCCGTATCCTGAAAGAAAAAAAATGTGATACTGTTATAATGAAATATTATTGGACAAAATTCAAAAATTGAACAATTAACATCAAAGTGGATATTTGTTTTTGAGATTCTTAGTAGCAGCTACTAAGCGGTACAGATAAAAGGAAAAAGGGGACTCTCATCCCCCGGTACCATGTACCGGTCTCCTCCAATAACCCTTTAACATCAAAGTGGATATCAATCGCTTCCTCTCTACCTAAGATTAAGAATCAGGAACTAAGAAGGAATGTAAATCCGGCCTAAGGAGAGCGTGTTCGGCTGGATTAACAAAGATTAAGAGGTAAAGGAGGCTTAAGGAGATGTGCCGAACAGGTACATAGAGATTTAAACCTTGAGCAGTAGTTTTCACCTGGAGATATTGATCTATGGTTAATTTATAACTAAGATATTTTTATTTTATCAAAATTTAGCATATATAAACATATCTACTTATATATAATGGCCACTGCTATAGCCACCATATACTCTATAATCCCTATCTAAACACTGTTATTGACTAGCTACTAACATGGCCAAGCTGACATTACTAATGTCACATTCGTCAAACTAATTACATGATTAAAAAAAAAAACTTACTCAATTCAGCTAGGTAATATGCCAAGAATTCCAATGCCAAATCCAAACTCTACAAAATTAAAAAATAGATATTAGTGTTAACTTTTAAGGCATGTCAAGATCTGTTTATGAGAAACCAAATTGGACAAGACAAAACTACCTTGCCGTCATCCTAACCTGCCCTTAATCATAAACACTTGGAATCCAATTGTCAGCATATTACCCCTAAAAATGCTAAAGGCTGGTACATTGGCATAAAACCTTAACAACATCAATTAATCCTGGTTTTTTACCTTAATCAGAAAACATTTTGGAACTTGAAGATTAATTCATAAGAAGCTGCAAAGATTTCAAGTTGTCAGAAAACTGAGTGTGTAAAAATGCAAAGAATTCAAGCTGCAAAGATTTCAAGCTGAGTGTGTAAGAATTTCAAGCTGTAAAGATTTCAAGCTGCAAAGACCAAGCCGATTTGGTAACTTTGTTGGTCCAGCTCGACCGTGATTGTTACAGATCAAAGGTTGATCTGCTTAAAAATGCAGTGAAATCAAAGGTTCTGTCATTGGCGGAGAGATCAAACACATTACATCAAACAGAAAATAAAATTCTCACACAGGCATTTCATCAAACACATTACGAGCAACATAAAATCTGTTTTGGTACCTCAGCAGAGAGATCAAGTTCTGTCATTGGCGGAACCCTAGCTCTGACCACATTACTGGAACCCTAGCTCTGAACCCTAGCACGGCGGAACCCTAGCTCGACGGACGGCTTCCAATCGACGGAGAAAGGGGTCGGTGCTCGAACCCTAGCTCCGAAGCTGTCTAGCGCTGGATTTCGATCAGAACCCTTGAAATAGGAAAGGGGATCGGTCATGTAAGAGAAGAAAGACGAGAAAGGGGTTCGATCGGGAGAAATGAAAATTGAAATAAAAAAGGCGGCTGGACGAAAGGCAGGACTTATGAATTGATAGAGGAAGGCGGGGACTCGGGAAAAATCAGAGGGAAAAGCGAATTTGCTGAAAAAAATAGGAGGGAACACGAAAAAATGGAGGGACATGAAAAATATCTTACAAGAGGGTGAAAATGAGCTGGCGCTTAAATCCTCTCTGGATGCAATGGGGAACAGAAAATTTAGGAAGTACAGATTTTAACAGAGCAGTTTTAGCTTCAAGCAGTGTGTTAAATATATTGAACGCTAGTTAAATTACATAGGTCGTGTGCTGCATTAAATCAAAACTGCTCTGCTAACAAAAATGCCTCAAATGAAGACATCAGGACCATTAATTACCTATCGGACGGCTTGGAGCTTGATATTTAATAATTAGGTAATGCATGTACATCAAATAATATGAAAAAAATTCAAAAAAAAATTCAAAAGTTAATTACATCTTCTATGGCCAAATCATACTAATAATTGTCAATTTTATAGACCTTTATCATTATTTGCCCCTTCAAATTTAGCAAATATTTGCGAACCGTTCATTTTCACGTGAGCAATTGACGGTCGATCTGTAACGAAATGATTCCAAATTTGTTTTCAAATGATCATGAGAAAACATTGAACACAACCAACATAAAAGTTTTGAAGTTTTGTTGTGTCTGAGTTTCGATCCGATGTGAAGTGTTTATATCCCTTCGATGTTTCGATATTTCCTCAACTGGATGGATAGGTAAATATAAATAAAATTTCATCAAACTTTGCTGCAAGTGACTAAATTCAGTGCTCTATAATTTCAACGGTTCCGATCAAGCAGTGGGCGATATTTTTCCGTGTGCCTTCATTAACTCACAAAGCTAGAGTTTATGTTTCAAGTTCATAAACTCTAGCTTTGTGAGTTAATGAAGGCGTGCGGAAATATATCGTCCATTGGTCGATCGAAACCGTTCAAATCAAAGAGAATTACATTCATTTAATTATTGCAAAGTTTAATCAATTTTTATTTTTATTTACCTATCTATCGAGTTGTCGGAATATTGAAACATCGAAGGGATATAAACATTTCACGTTGGATCGAAGCTTAGACATAATGAAACTTCAAAACTTTTATGTTGGTTATGTTCAATATTTACCCTTGATCATTTAAAAACAAATTTGAAATCATTTCGTTGCAGATCGACCGTTGATTGATAACGTAAAAATGAATGGTCCGAAATTATTGGCTCAATTTTAAGAGGCAAATAACGATGAAATTATATAAAATTGACATTTATAAATATTATTTGGCCATATAAGATGTAAAAAAGTAGAAAATATTTATTTTGAATTCTTTTCATATTATTTTATGTACAATTATTACCTAAATTATAGATTTGTAAATCATAACCGTCTAATGGGGGATCAATGGTCTTGATTTCAAAGGAGGTGTCCATTTTGGAGGCTGTGGGTGGGAGTCCGTATTCTCTAAGGTAACTTAATATTTTTGTTTAAATCCGTCCTAGGTGAAATGCAATGGATCCTTCAATATTCGTGCGAAATCTGTATCGACGACCCCGATAAAAAATGGACAAACTATGTTACCTCAGGTGATATGAATTTGTGAGTAGATGTTATTAAGTAAAAGTGATACACAGTTCTCTGCGATACAGAGAGCTTCTTGTAACTCTTTGGGGAATTTCATCAAACATTTCCAAAGCAATTTGTTCTCCCGCCTGAGATTGTTCATTCCCTTCTAATTGGATTCCCCGCTCCAAATCCAAACACTATCGCCCTTTCTCGCTTCCGTCTCCCTCTCTCTCTCACTCGCCGAACAGATCCGGTGTCTCCTCTCCACGCGACCACTGTCGACGCTTGCCGACCTCTCGTGGCATGTCCTAGGCTCTCTCCCCTACGATTCTCCAATTTTTCAGGTGTATTATTAAGGTATGATTCTCCAATTTTTTCAATTAAAAGTTCCTGCATTAGTCCGTGTTTCTAGATGGGGCATTTTGACAATCACCGAGCTATATTACTCTTGGGCTATTCTTCGTTGTTCTTTTGTTATTTAATTAACATGAATTGAACTATGAGGCGTCAGAAACTGTAATTAAGATGGTGCATTTACTAGAACATTTCTTGCTAGATGAATTTCATTGAGGCATTTACTCGAACACCTTGCAGGCTATGTTATATCTGGATGCTATGTTAAACCAACACAGGCTGGTAGGGTTCTGCCAACTCATATATTCCTATTAAGCCTTCATTAGCCCTCATTCTGAAATTTACTCCTTTTTTCTCTCTAATTACATATGCTTGTTATGGCAATCTGAGCAGGACTAAGCACTTAAATTTTCCTGAAGACAACGGGGAACGACTGATATCATTAATTGGCCATACACGAACCCGATCGGTATTTTTTTAAGAAATGATCTTAGAGTTAATCAAAGGTAAGAACACAACTTAGAAAAATTAAATTGGCCATGGGGACACAACTTTGTTAGAGTTAATCAAAGGTAAGAACACAAAATGTTCTTAGAGTTTAGATGGATGAGAAATAGTTGAGGATGAGGTATGTATGAGGATTAGAAATTTTGTTGTGTTTATTTGTCTCCAAAGAGAAATTTTTTGCGATTGAGAATTTTAAGCTACAAATCTAGAGCCAACATATATATGAGGTATTGTTTTGTGAACCAAAATATTTGAGCATCCATTTGTTATGAACCAACAAATTTGGTACTTCGGTGCTTTCTTTAGTGCACACAAGATATTTGGTGAAATGTCTGAATGACTATGCATCAGCATATTTAATTTCTAACAAGTTTGTCATCAATTATTTATTGCAAGCACTCACTTAGCTAAACAGATTGTGAATGTACGAAAACTGATGTGGTAACATGTAAAGTTATGTCCATTTTATGTTATAATTTTATCTCTATATTATGACATAAAATAGATGCACACTCAAATATTTTTTTTGCTTGTTAGGTTAATTAAGCCTATCCCTTGTTAGGTTAATTTTGATTTTTTTTAGTTTTGGGATTTCATCATTTTTTTTAATTTTTTTTAGTTTTTGGATTCCGTCCAACTTACATCCAAATTATATTATTTTCTGAATTTTAGATACTTCACAGTGAACCTGGTTTCTTTTGAATCCAAATTTCTCAATTTATGTTAGTTATCTTCTGTTTAATAATTTCATCTACTGGTTTTTGTCTTTTCTTAATGGTAGTTAATTTATTTTCATTTTTCTTGTATGAGGTCAGAAGATGAATAGAAGATCAGCGGTATATGTTCAAAGGTTTATAGGCTAGCAAATTCTAGTCTCTATTTGGTTCTATGATGAATTTACAAAAAAGAAAAAGAAAAAGAAAGTACTAGTATTGACCACCTCTGGTACCATGTTATGGTATTTGACATTACTAAATGAAAACAAATGAACTAAAAACAGTTCATCTTTAAAAGCAGTTCAGGGATACTGGTACCAACAATTTGTTAATTACCTGGAGCTTAATTACTTGAACTTTACTTTCTTATTGCATACTGGCACATTTTTTTCTTAAGAAACATACTTTTTTTTAGTTAAAAAAATTGAATACTGACATGTTTATGAGCAACACTCATATTAAAAAATTTGTTGTTCTTATATTTGTGGATACTGGTACGTTTTTTCAAAAAAAAAGGAACACATTTTCAGGATACTGGCACGTATTTTTAAGAAAACATTTAGGGTAATTAGTGTTCTTATATTTGTGAATTAAGTATATTAAAAAGACAAAACTAATTATGAGCAGCACATATATTATGTACAATAATGTGAGGGACAATATGGTCTTTTACTTCTTCTTTAGTACTATAATAGTTTTTTATTGACACTAATCCTATATTCTTAATCTTTTATACTTGCCGAACATGAACTCCTTAGCAGAGCTTAAACTCTTAATCCTTTGTTCCTTAAGGAGGGCTGCCGAACACCCCCTATGAGTTTAAAGCCCCAACTGCACAATCGTAATTAAGCTTGATTGGTGTTTATTTGAGTGTGCATCTATTTTACGAACGTCCAGCTGGGCTTAAGTTAGATTAAGGAAAAAATTGATTGGTGTTTATTTGAGATGTCTATTTTTTTTTCCCATTTTTTTATTTTTAATTCTCAATTTCTGAGTAATTTTTCATGAATCAAATTATTGGAGAGGATATTTTTTAGCACAACTATATAGTAGGATTTTTGTTTTCTGTTGGTTTTCATATGCATTGGGACTTACTCAAATTATTTTAGAGCCTAACTGCACATTTGAGATAAAATAAGTAAGTGACGAAGAGTTGCACCTAGTAGACGATACGATGTCGCAAGGTGAGAATGAGTTTGAAGACAACCCAATTGAGGTAAGTGACGAAGAGTTGTACATGGACCTAGGTGAGGATGAATTTGGTTTCTAGGCCCTCAATGCTTCTGATCAAAAGTTTTAATATTGGTGAATCAATAGTTGTATGTGTGTTGTGTCAGAAAGAACATAACAATTATTTTTGTTTCCCAATTATTTTGGTGAGGCTTGTTCTAAATGATAAAATTTAATTAGTTATCAAGGTATTGAATTCTTATATACTACTATTATTCATGTTGTTGTGATTTATAAGAAAATTCTTCATTTACAAGGAGATATCAAATAAACAGAAATGCATCTGTCTCCAAGAACTAAACAATTGCAAGGGCAAGCCCATGCAATTGGACTACTCGTAGGGACCTTCAATAAAATATACTATAAACATGGGGTTAAGTAGTTGCATGGGCATAGGGTTAAGTAGTTGCATGGACCTCCAATTAATTATAATATCTAACATTTATAAAGTATTTGCAAGGGGAGATAGATGAGTTGTTGCATGGACCTCCAATTAATTATAATATCTAACATTCATAAAGTATTTGCAAGGGGAGATAAATGAGTTGTTGCATGGACCTCCAATTAATTATAATATCTCACATTCATAAAGTATTTGCAAGGGGAGATAGATGAGTTGTTGCATGGACCTCCAATTAATTAATAATATCTAACATTCATAAAGTATTTGCAAGGGGAGATAGATGAGTTGTTGCATGGAACTCCAATTAATTATAATATCTGACCTTCATAAAGTATTTGCAAGGGGAGATAGAAAACAGTTGCATGGTTGCACATCACACAGTTGCATGGCAGACATGTTGCATGGGCTTAGCCTTGCAACAACTCTGACGAATTCAGAAAAGCCATTTCTTTTGCATGGGCCGTCATTACCATGCAACAAACTAGTTCTAACCATGCAATAAACTCAGATTCTAGTAGTGTTGTGTGTCTGCTTCAATTTTCGTGGGCACAAATCTGAAAGCGGATTGGACAGCCATGGATCTCATTGAATCCAAAAGTAGATCCGATCGGCATCGGACCTACTCCGTTCTCCATGTTGAAAACCCTCCTCAATTAATAATAGAAACAAAGAAGAAAAAAATATCTCAACTCAATGAACTTATAATGTATCCATCCTGCTTTCTATTGAAATTAATTTATTTAAGTGTCAATTAAACAACTTATGATTTACAATGACAACTTTTCATTGGCTTGTTAACTTAACAAATCCAAATCCGTTGTTTTTCTTTTATTTAATTTCTTAATTAACATTTAAAAATGACTGGTTGGACAAGAAAGTGGCGCCTCTTCATCAATTTCTCTTTATTTTTTAACGGAATGAATTAAAATGAAAAACAATGGAAATAAATTAAGTAACAAAATTTTCAGTTCTATCCTTGAACTTTTAATATCACAAATCGCTTCAAATATCAAATGTATATAACAAACGGAATATATTAATTCAAATATAATATGTACTCGTTAATTAATCAATTAGAAATTTTGATCAAACTTATTAAAATGAAATTTTGAATTTTTCAAATTTATATTTCAGCACTTTGATTAATTTTCACTATGAGCTGTTATGCACTACTATTAAATAGTTGACCTGATATAAATGTTTACCAATCTAACTGAAATATACGTGGCTTTTTTAGTCGTGCACAGTTCATTAATAATAAATCGTGTAAAAATATTAATAACTTTAGTACACGGTTAGGTTGTAAATGACAGTATCGATCCGAGAGAGTAAAATAAATTTGGGTTTACCGTTGCGGATAGTCACTTTTTACCCTCGCGGATACTGCCGTTGATCAGAGCCAAAATGATGATGAATTACGTAGGGTTTTGGCTTAGGTTTTTCATATTATCTCACACTTATGTTTAATTAATTATAGAAAAGGCTACTGTCACCCTTCTTTATGTTTTATCGCAGGAACATGTTTTGGGACTATTTCACATCAAATGGAGCAAGAATCAGGTCAGTCGGATAAGCGACGCTTATCGACTAAGTCTCTGTTACGGCCCGCACTGACTGATACAGACATAAGCGACGCTCAGCGATACGTATTAAACCCCTCAGCGACATGGTCTGGATACGGACCGTACCAGCCAGTACGGTCCGTAACCAAGGCGCCTTTTGGGAAATAACTGCTCCAGCTATATCCAGATTAGATTCCTTGGCCTCCACTCATCTCCAGACGTCCCCTCACTCCTATATAAGCACTCTGGACAGAGGAAGAAGATATCTTTGTAATTGTGGTTAAACTTGATTAAGTGAGAAAGAGAGGAGTGTTGTAACCATGTCGTTCCGCAGCTAAGTTCTTTTCTTAGGGGCTAGGCAGTAAACCTTGTTACTCATGATGCTTTGATATATATATTTTCTATTGATTATGATTTCTTGTTGTTGATTGAAATGTTTTTGTGATTTATTATCCCTTCACCTGATTTCGATGATCTAGTTTAATCTGTTAGGGTAGTGACAGTGCTTCAATGGTAAGAGAAACTATGATGGACGAGTTAGCCTCGTTGGGAGTCATTAGATTTATGTGAAGAAAACCTTAGCGGAGAAACCATAAATCGGAACAACAAAACGCGAACCAAGTTCTGTCATTTGCGTAAGTAACTCGCAGTGTCCTATGTAGTAACTTGTGTATTTTAGAGATCTGTCATTTGCATAAGTAACTCGCAGTGTCCTATGTAGTATCTCGATGGAAGTCCCGTCATTTGCGTAAGTAACTCGCAGTGTCCTATGTAGTGTCTTCCATATACAACAACAGGAAATCAGACCCGACAGAAGTAGAATATCAAAGAGGATTGAGTAGTAATGGTGTGCCGAAATCCTAGGAATTCTCATCTCTATCTTTATTTTAATTACTTTTAATTATTGCCAAATTTACATTGATCACAACTTCAACTCTCAAATTTTCAGATTTTGTCTAGCCTTTCGAAAGATTGTGATTTGATCGCTCAAGACTCTAAATTAATATTACCTGTGGATCGACCTCGATTATATTACTCGCTAGGATTGTGCGCTTGCGATCTGAACCGATAGCATTTCCTAGTTTATAAATTTTAAAGATAACATCGCTCACTTTTGGGTGATCAGCCGTATATGATTAGCTCTTTTGTAATAGGAACGCTAACAACACGTGCAACCATATCTAGCTTCTTAATACATATATAAAAATAAATATATAGAATTGTAATATATTTAAGTCTGTATAGAGTTGGATTATATTGGAGTCTGATTTAAGTTTTAATTAACCCAAAATCCATAGTTTATTTTTTACCATCTATTAAATTCGACTCGTCTTACACAGTTTATGTAGAGACTGTTTTTAATTTATGATATTTTCCTCCTGTTTAATCTCATCAGATTTTGGCACCTTGGACCTTCTATATCTGTCTCTTCCTCTCTAAACTCAAAATCTGATTACAGATTATCCCCTCTTAGCATCTGCTCGCCCCTCTAAGCACCCATTGAGTTATCGTATGTAGACGTTGAATGGAAATCACAATCAGTATCTCTATTTTCATATTTTGTATCAATTTATTTTTATTTTCATTTATTTAGTTCTTGTTTGTTTAGAATCTAGTACAATGGTTATATTTCTAATCATTTTTTATTTTATTTTATTATTGAAAATCCGTAGTCCAATGAAAGGAATTGATACTATGTTGTGTTCAATCATTTTCAATCCGTAGTCAACTTCTGTAATCCATAGGTTCTCAATGATTTGACATTAGTATTAAAACCATACATCTAACCAAAATTTGACAGTAGTATTAAACCCAGGAGTAATAGTGAGGCTACAATCCAACAGCTGTTGTAAAGATTGAATGCTGTCCCAAAAATGTGAAGGGGGAAGATGGTAAGAAGAATAGTTAAGGAGGAGAGTTGATTTCCAAAGACCCTGAAAACTAGGATTTTTAAGTTTCCACAGCCATTTAGTGAGAAGAGCAATGTTCATATGGTCAATGTTCAAAATACCCATTCCACCTTGTTGTTTTGGCATACAAATGGTAGGCCAGTTGAGTAAAGCATATCTTTTTTTATTGGTACCATAACCCTGCCACAGAAAGAAATTTTGAATTTTTCAAATTTATATTTCAGCACTTTGATTAATTTTCACTATGAGCTGTTATGCACTACTATTAAATAGTTGACCTGATATAAATGTTTACCAATCTAACTGAAACATACGTGGCCATGGTTGGCTTGATCAAATTCGGAACAAAATTTTAAATACTCATAGACATGGACTTGTTGAGTTGATATACACGGATTTTGAGAGAAATCCATATTTGAATATTTGTACAAAATATAAGCAGTTTTTAAACTATTGACTGTGTGTAGAGGCTTTTAGTCGTACACAGTTCATTAATAATAAATCGTGTAAAAATATTAATAACTTTAGTACACGGTTAGGTTGTAAATGACAGTATCGATCCGAGAGGGTAAAATAAAATTGGGTTTACCCTCGCGGATACTGTCGTATATGGTTAGCTTTTTTGTAGTAGTGAACGCTAACAACACGGGCAACCATATCTAGCTTCTTAATACATATATAAAAATACATATATAAAAATAAATATATAGAATTGTAATATTTAAGTCTGTATAGAGTTGGATTATATTGGAGTCTGATTTAAGTTTTAATTAACCCGAAATCCATAGTTTATTTTTTACCATCTATTAAATTCGACTCGTCTTACATAGTTTATGTAGATACATAATTTATGATATTTTCCTCCTGTTTAATCTCATCAGATTTTGGCACCTTGGACCTTCTATATCTGTCTCTTCCTATCTAAACTCAAAATCTGATTACAGATTATCCCCTCTTAGCATCTGCTCGCCCCTCTAAGCACCCATTGAGTTATCGTATGACGACGTTGAATGGAAATCACAATCAGTATCTCTATTTTCATATTTTGTATCAATTTATTTTTATTTTCATCTATTTAGTTCTTGTTTGTTTAGAATCTAGTACAATGGTTATATTTCTAATCATTTTTTATTTTATTTTATTTTATTTATTGAAAATCCGTAGTCCAACGAAAGGAATTGATACTATGTTGTGTTCAATCATTTTCAATCCGTAGTCAACTTCTTTAATCCATAGGTTCTCAATGATTTTTTTTTTTCAAACGAAAGGAAAAATACAAATAAAATACAAGCCCTTCATAATTGAAAACCTACATTACTATGTTGAACAATACTCAATCATTTTCAATTTGAAGTTCCAGTACGACAATTATCATCTGACGGATATCAGGTACATTGATTTGTCTATTTGTTCTTCAAACTTAAAACGTAGCTTATTTTCCCATCCAAATAAAATATTTTTTCTTATTGCTCATTTTCTTCATTTATGAAGATACTATTAATGAAAATCTGTATAATTTAGCATGGAATATTTATAGTTCCATTTCTCTTCTAATTGAATAAAGAACGAACATGAAGGATTACTGATGAATCAATATAATCATGTGAATCAATTTCCCCCCCGAAAAAAAAATTGTTGATGTTGTATCTCTTCCAATTAAAGTTTCATATATAACAAAAAATACCGACCATATGCTTGTACTTGCGTTTTGTTATAAAATATGTCTAAATAGAATATACTTATAAGAGTATATGTTTTACTTTAGAAAACTTGTGCAAAATAATTGTTGCCTAATTGAAAAGTATATATTCAATATATATATTGTCTAACTGAAAAATTTATTGCATGTCGAGAAGGGGGAAATGGGGGCGCATTTTGTTAATTATCTTAGAAAAGGCACCTTTCGTTTGAAAATTTTAGAAAGTAAGACAATTTGTAAAATTTGCTGCATTCCACTTGGGATCCTCCATTTCATTTAAGACTTTCAAATTCCTATACTTCTCTTTTTTTATGTTGCTAATCCTAACTAAGTACTAATGACAGGTACGCTATAGCACCCTAATTGAAAATGACTGGTAAGGGGATGATAACCCAGACTTTACTCTAATCAATTGCATAAAGATCAATAATAGTCTTCGTTACCAAGACTTGAAGGATTTAAGTTCACAGTTACGTCCTTCCTTTATACTTTCCATAGTTGAAATAATCAAGATTACCCCACTAATAATCACTAGTGGAAAAAGTACAATTAGTGTCGCCCCATCAGTGTCGAATTTAAGCATCAACCGATACGGATACCTATCAGCAACGGTAATATTACAAAGCCGACCTTGATTTCACTTATCAGGAACGGTTGTATTTAAAAACCCGTTCTTGATAGTGCTGGCCAAATCAGGAACGGTCCTTTGTAAAGAGCCGTTCCTGATTGTGTCTTAATTAGAATCGGTTTTAAATAAAGCCGTTCTTGATTAGTAGTATTTTGTATCGGTTGTATTAGGTCCGTTCCTGATAGGTATTAGGAACCGTTATTTTAATAGCCGATTCATTTCGCGCGGCTAAGTTTTTCATTTCTGCGCCAAGCTAGGGTTCATATCTCATTTTGAAATCTCTCTCGGACTCAGACCCTCTCCCTCGCGCTCAAGTCACGTCCCGGGCTCTCTCTCTCTCTCTCTCGCGGGCTCTCTCTCTGCGCCAAGCTAGAGCTTTTCACTCGGGCTCTCTCTCTCTCGCGGGCGGCTCCGCCGCACCTCGCTCTGCCGCACCTGGAGGTCACTCTAGGCGCCGCTTCTCTCCGCCGCACCTCGCTCCGAATTGATCCGCGCAGCAGCCACCTCGCACCTGGAGGTCACTCTAGGCGCCGCTTCCATCTCCAGGTTTTTTCCATCTCGCACCTGGTACGGTTTTGATTTTTGTATGTGAAATGCTAAATGCCACTCAATCCCATCTGTACAATTATTCAAGGTTTTTACACTTGAGTTGAAAGAAAAACTCTTTATGTAGTTTTGTTGATTTTTCTGATATATATTTTGTTTCTCATCATTTTTAGCACCGAAGGACAACATTACATCATTTAGGGTAATTAATTAGGCAATCGGTCCACAAATTGTCTCACAGCAAAACTGAGAAAAATCTCAATAAATTAAGTAATGTATTTCTAAATTTAAAGATTTTTCATTGGCTATGTATGCTACATGGAATTTTAATTTTTCATTATTGGTAAATTTTCATTATTGGTAAAATTTGAATACATTTTTAATTCGAAAGTACTAATGCACCCAATATTTTTTTTGTATTCACAGGTGGATCCTCTCACTCATCAAGTCAAGATCTGTGATTTCGGAAGTGCAAAAGTTCTGGTAAATAATAAGTCTCTATTATTACTATCATAGTTATCATAGTTGATATTGTTATCTTTATTATAATTCTATTGTTATGAAAGTGTACATGGATGCCAAATTTTAGATTTTTAGATTTTTTAGATTTAAAATCGTGAGGCCGTGAGGCAAGGCACCTCGAGGCCATGAGGCGAGGCGACTCTTCCGGTACCATGCGCCAAGCCAATCTCGGTTTGTGCTGCTATCTTTTTCCTTCCCATTTGGTTGGGTTTCTCTTGGAACTGTTGTTTTATCAGAATTTCGTTGTTTTGTTTTTGCTTTTCTATGAGAACAGATGAAATGAATTATTGGATTTCATTACCTAATGCGAGAAAAGAAGGAAATTGTAATCTTGATTTGTCACTTGCTTCATCGAATTCTCCAGTTCTCAGGTATGTATCGAAGGTGTTCTTCAATAAGAAGAAGAAATTTGCTAGAATGGTGCACTTGATTCATTGTAATCAAGCTTGGTAATATTATTTGTACTAATACTTGGTCAATTTTCAGAAGCCGTCAAGTTTTGTGCAAGGCTTTCATTTGTGTCTTGCAATTGCAAGTAGGAGTTGTAGTTAGTGCTTTTAATCTTAACTATATATAATATGAGAGGAAGACGATGATATTCCTGACATGGAGGGTTTTGAAGACTCAGATAATCTTGCTGAATCCGACCCGGTAAATGTTCCCCCTTTTCTCTTTAAGTTGTTTGTCAACAGTAATGCCTCGATACCGTATTTCCAAGGGTATACAGGTCTGTGTATGTATGCATGTGTGTGTATGTGTAAAATTAATAACATAGAAGGCAAAATCGGCCGTTCCGGAGCGGAATCGGCCGTTCCGGAGCGGGATCGGACGGTACCGATCCGATTTCAGGCCGATTTACGCGGTTATTGGAGATTTCGCTCAATTTCGGCCGTTCCGGCATCATTCCGGTCAAATTTCGGCCGTTCCGTTATCATTTCAGCCAAATTTCGTCCGTTTCGGACCGAAATAGACCGATTCGGCCGAAACGCGAATTAACCAAACTCAAAAAAAAATTTTGGTGCTCTCTGCGATTCGAACCCGCGCCCTTCATTATGGGGACCAAACACAACTCCACCACACCACACAATATTTCATGTTTAAAACTACAACTTATTTTTATATAAACTATTACTGTACCTCCATAAGGTCATGGGTTGTTATAAGAGGTCACGGATTAAACTGTGCCTTGACTGCCTTCATCAATTGTGCCTTCTATGCATTAGATTGTGCCAAAAAAGTGTAAAACAAGCTTCTATGCATTAATTTTTTTCTATTTTTTTAGTGTAAAATAAGCTTCTGCCAAAAAAGTCCGATTTTCCGATCCAATTTGGCCGATCCCGACCGATTTTTCCGATCCGGATCGGGATCGCTCGGTGCCGATCCCGATCCCGATACCGATTTTTCCTTCTATGATTAATAACTCATCGATCTCAACTTTGACTCTTATTCTCTGTTACTAGCTAGATCAGCCTATGATGCTGGTTGTCAATTTGGAAGATCTCAAGGTTTACATATTCCACTTGCTAGATCAGCCCCTACTGGTACCTCAAAAACCCCAAATGACCTTCTGTGACAGATCAGCCAGTGCAGGCTGATCAGAAGTCCAAACCAAAAATTTATTTGAACATTCAGATAGAGGACTCAAAAACACACACTTTAGACCTAAATTTTACATTCATAGCATTTTTCTATGATTTACTAGCTATTTTTAAAGTTTGCTTTCTGAAAATGCAAAAAAATGCTGTTTTCTGCATCTTTTACCAATCTACTCCTGCATTCAAGCATCTGTTAAAAATAGTTAGAAAACTACAAAAATCCTGAAACTTGTCAAGCATATAGTTTAGACTTTCCTTTACATTTCCATAAAAAGAACAAAAAAATTGGCTTTGTAGATTGTCCAGAATGAATTTTTAAAGATTGGCTGACAGCAGCTAAACTCAGAAAATACCAGCAAATACCCTCTTATAAAATCACTTATTTGACATAGCTCTGGACCTTCAATGGATCTGAAACTTTTCGAGCATGTAATAGACACCTTGACATGCATGTTCATAAAAATAAATGCAAATTTGATGTAGCCAATCTCTGGGAAATGACTCCTGAAATTAGTCTTACCAGAAACCAATAAACTGTCAGCTGCTAAGGGATGTGATTACACATCAATCTCCATACCCTATCATCTTTTAATCTATTTTACTCAATTAAGTACACATTTCTATTTGTTTAAAGTAACAGAAAAGAGAGAGGAAGGCAGAGAAGCCAAAAATGCAAATTGGGTGAAGTGGCAATGTGAGGTTGATTACGTTGAATAGGTCTCGTCAATTGAATGGCATTTCTTCTCGGGTGGTACTATCCTTCATATTAGTTATAGGTTGTAAGAAAGAGAAGCATTTTTAATTTAAGTCAAGTAAATAGATTTTTTATGACAATTAACTTGGATAATTTTGTGTCTTTTGTGTGTTTTGTGGATATATGGAATTAAATTTGGATAGTTTTTTATGGCAATTAACTTGTTTGATGTCTTTTGTTTGTGATTGTGGCATATTAATTATTGATCTAAATGTGATATTTGAATTAGCTCATGCGAATACCCACATTTTGCAAAAAAAAAATAATATATATATATATATATATATATAGAGTTGTGCTATGGTGAGTTGTGAAGTAAGATGTCATTTTTACTTCACGCTCATATTTTTATTTTGAAAATTCAAACAACCGATCTGAACCGCTCAATATGTTCTAAATATTGAAATGTGCTTGGAGACTAAATTTTACATTTTTTGGAATTTTTTTACTATTTATTAAGCCACTTTGAAAATCGCTGATCCGGTGGTCCAGAAAATTTTACTGTTTTTTACTGTTCACAGTGGATCAGCGATTTCAAAGTGGCTTAATAAATAGTAAACAAATTCCAAAAAATGTAAAATTTAGTTTCCAAGCACATTTCAATATTTAGAAAAAGTTGAACGGTTCGGATCGGTTGTTTGGATTTTCAAAATGAAAATATGGCGTGAAGTAAAACGACGTTTTACTTCGCAACTCACCATAGCCTATCTCATGTATATATATGTATGTATGTATATATATATATATATATATATATATATATATATATATATATATATATATGAACAGTAACGGTTGTTTATTAAAAGGCCGTTCCTGATTGTTAAAATCAGTATCGGTTGTTCTTAAAGGCCGTTCCTGATTATCAACATCAGTATCGGCTAATAACAAACAATCGTTCCTGATTGTCCATATCAGTATCGGCTATATCAAACAACCGTTCCTGATTATAGGATTTAGTGTCGGTTATTTAACCGTTCCTGATTAGTTCTACTATCTGTAACAGCTGGGTTAGTGTCGCCTCTAGGTCTGTTCCTGATGCGTGTTTTTAACCGTTCCTGATATGTGTTTTTCCACTAGTGAATCTATAGAACGCGATGTTGGTATGCAGATCTATAAACTAACAGGTTTCTAACTGAGATCAGATCACAAGAAATCAACAGTTACGTCAATTTCCCTTATTGGATCTAGATAATTGTACCCTAATCCTAATACGGATGAGGTCATCACCATACGGATGAGGTTAGAACGCACCAAATTAAGATGGGTTCTGGTACTTTATAAATTCAAAATGAGTTTGGGCCCTACCGAGGCATTACACCATTGAAAGGTAAAAACAAGCCGACTAGCTGTGTTGATCGATGCAACTTTTTAGGGTTTTGAAAACAAAAATAAAAGATACACATTTTGAAATCAATTTTTTCCACTATTCCAACTTTACCCTTCTAACGCATGGATACAAATGAGAGGTTATGCGTTTCGAATGCATCTAAGAATTTCATCGAATCAAAATTAAAAGAGTGTCTTATTTTATATATATAGAGAGAGTTGGGCTATGGTGCATTGCAATGTATATGCCCTCTTGTACATTGGACTGCAAACCGTTGGATTTGAAATTCAAATAGTCAATCTAAAGGGCCCAACATGCTACATATCAAAATGTGCTTGGAGACCAAATTTTATATTTTTTTAGAATTTTTGAAATCGATGTTTTTCAGAAATTTCTGGACCATACAAAAACAGTGATTTTCAAAAATGTTGGCTAATATCAAAACGTTGTTCCTAGGCTTAATAAATAGTAAGAAAATTCCAAAAAATGTAAAATTTGGTCTCCAAATCACATTTTATTATAGATTGAATGTTGAACGGTTTGGATCATCTGTTTGGACTTCAAAAATGTGAACGCCTAGGAACAAACGTTTTAATATTAGCCAACCTCTATCTATCTATCTATCTATCTATCTATCTATATATATATAGTGCTTGGCTATTATGCTTATATAAGCAAAAATCCACATATGCTTAAATAAGCATTTTTGCGTTTCCAATGTTCAAATGGTCGATCCGACCGTTCATCTTGTTCTCCATATTAATATGTGCTTGGAGACTAAATTTTACATTTTTCTGAATTTTTTTACTATTTATTAAGCCACTTTGAAAATTGCTGATCATATGGTCCAGAATTTTGGAAACACTGTTTTTACTGTTCACCCGGATCAGCAATTTTCAAAGTGGCTTAATAAATAGTAAAAAAATTCAGAAAAATGTAAAATTTAGTCTCCAAGCACATATTAATATGGAGAACAAGATGAACGGTCGGATCGACCATTTGAACATTGGAAACGCAAAAATGAGTTATAAGCATATGTGGACTTTTGCTTATATAAGCATAGTAGCCAGCCCCATATATATATATATATATATATATATATATATATATATATGAGGAGGGTTCAAATGCCTCCATCATATATGTCTCCATTTTTAAAAACTTTAATAACTCAAAATTTAAAACTTAATTAAAAGTCAAAATAAAACCGTTGGATATGATCTACATCATTTTATCTATGCGTGTAAAAAATTATGATATTTCAATTTTGTTTTGGTTGTCATCAAGAGCTTGTAAAAAACGTACTAATGTGGATAATTTCTAGACGTTAATTTTTCAACTTATTGATTCACATAAAAACAAAATCAAAATGTGATAATTTTTTATGAGCACATAGATAAAATGATGTAAGATTATATCCAACGGTTTTATTTTGACTTTTAAGTTTTAAAAATGAGTTATTAAAGTTTTTAAAAATGGAGGCATGGTGGAGGCATGAAAAATAGAGGCATTTGAACCCTCCTCATATATATATATATTCAAAATTAGGGCTTATCGACACACCATTTAATTATGGGGCCCGTACCCTTTTCTCTTTTTTTTTTCTTTTCATTTTTTTTTGTATTTTTCTGTATTTGAAAATTTTAAAACTAAATCATTTTGATGTTGCACCTACCATAAATATACACACAGGTTCAAATATTCATTCATACATGCAAACTATCACAAAACTTCGCCAAATTTTTAGGGGTCAAATTAGACTTGCTAGTTTGAATATATACAATAATATGGTAGGTCAAACTTGCTAGCTTTATCCTATTGGAGCTTTGACCAGACTGAAGTTTGCTTTGAGTTGGTCAAATTAAACTTGCTAGTTTGAATATATACTATAATATTACCGAGGTTCCAGTGTACTCCATTTTGGTTTTAATTCTAATAATCGGAACTAGAAATTTTTGCACTCATCTGAAGATGCGCTTGGTTTTCCTGGAAAACACTAAATAAACATTCTACTGAATTATACAGAATAGTAATTAGACAATAAATGTTGTATCTTATCATAACCAATTAAACAACATTTTTCATAATCAAATTATTTTTCCTTGACAATCACAATGATTCCTCAAATGATGCCAAAAAAATAACATCAGAAAAAATTATAAGCATGTTATTTTCCTTATAAATTGACTGTCTACCAATTTCAAACAATTTAAAAATAATTTCATATTCCATCAAATGAGTATCTAAACCGTTGTAATTTTTGTTATTTAATGAATGGTGAAACTTGCATAATCATGTTTTATTAATATTATCATATGGAGGGTTCAAGTGCTTCTATCATGTTCTATTTTTAAAATTTTATTAACTCCAAATTTAAAACTTAAATGTCAAGAACTTGCAAAACTTAAAAATTAAGACATTTCAACTTTATTTTTTTTTATTGTTATCAAAAACTTACAAAAATACACTAATGTCGATAATTTTTGGACGTTGATTTTTAAACTTATTAATTCACATATAAACAAAATAAAAAAAAATTATGTGTATATAGAGAAAATAACATAGATCACATCTAATGATTTTATTTTGGCATATAAATTTAAAAAAAACTTGTTATTGAACAATTAAAAGATTGAGGCAAATGTTGGAGGTACAAAAGATGGAGGCATTTGAACCATCTTCTTTGTATAAATATTAACTCATCGGATTTTGAAATTATTAATGATTTTCTACGATTGTAAAATAAGTCAAACTAATTTTCTGTCAAAACTTGAAATAATTTAGTCACATTAAGTAGTTATGATGGAGCTTTCACCGGACTGAGACTTCTCTAACGAGACTTTTCCGGGTCAATACTTTTGAAAAAAAATGGCAATAAATCTGAGATTCAACAAATTGGGGCCGACTTCTAGTAAATCGGAACAAGAAATATTCTAATCCAAAAAGGTGGTTTTCTGGATAAACACTCGATCAGATACCAAACTACAAAAAGACCCAATTTTTTTGAACTTTTATGTTTCCTTTTTTCATTTTAAAAAAAAGATAGCATAGTAACTCAGAACAAGTACTAGTCTCACCCATATTTTAAAAAAAACAACAAACTACAAAGAGACATATAGCACATTTAATATCTTAGAAAAACCTAGAAATGTTTAACCTGTCTTGATATCACAACTGTGTCAAAATAAGAAAATAATAGGAATACGAAAAAAGGGACAAGATAGGTTTCTTTACTATGGCCAATCACACGTATAGCGAAGAATTAATGAATATATTCCAGCTTCTTTTCATTTTCAATTCCATACTTTTGAGGTTTCGACAACTAGATACACTACTAGAATCTGAGTTTATTGCATGGTTAGAACTAGTTTGTTGCAAGGTAATGACGGCCCATGCAAAAGAAATGGCTTTTCTGAATTCGTCAGAGTTGTTGCAAGGCTAAGCCCATGCAACATGTCTGCCATGCAACTGTGTGATGTGCAACCATGCAACTGTTTTCTATCTCCCCTTGCAAATACTTTATGAAGGTCAGATATTATAATTAATTGGAGTTCCATGCAACAACTCATCTATCTCCCCTTGCAAATACTTTATGAATGTGAGATATTATAATTAATTGGAGGTCCATGCAACAACTCATCTATCTCCCCTTGCAAATACTTTATGAATGTGAGATATTATAATTAATTGGAGGTCCACTAAAGTAGAATCTTATTGCAGATTAAATCCTATCTTTTGCATTGTTTGCAACTTTGATCCCAAGAATTAATATTTAATTAACCAACAACAATGTTCTTTCTGTTGCTAGCAAACAACACCACAGTTTCTAGTGTAACGGAAAATACATGGTTAAGTATTTGCAATTATAATTCTCTCTGGATAACTAGAACCAAATAAATAGTAGAGAAATTTAGATATATATACCCATCATAATTTCTTTAATTAGATATTTACCCATTCAAAATTGAAAATTAGTTATTTTCTCATCTAAACATAACCTATTTATTAATATACCCATTTGTAAAAATTTCAACAGAAAATATAAAATCAGTATTCATTAAATATTTAAAAGA
Source organism: Carex littledalei (assembly GCA_011114355.1). Lineage (NCBI taxonomy): Eukaryota > Viridiplantae > Streptophyta > Magnoliopsida > Poales > Cyperaceae > Carex > Carex littledalei. The sequence continues at coordinate 5,947,361 of CM022082.1, forward strand.
CAATTTTACCCTTAGCAATCCTTCAACTTATATTTCCTGCGTGATGTTCCTTGACATTTAAAAGCCGTGCACAAAATTATTAACAAATCATAGGCAGACTCAACATGTGCTTCATACGCATATAGAAATAAACTAGTTAAGTGCTGGCCACGCGTTGCCGTGGGAATTAAAAATTTGTTTTATTCAATTTCTTTAAATGTGATGTTTGTACTGTAGTGGAAATTGAATGTTTGTTTTGATTCCTCTTCTTGACTGAGCTCTCGATCCACAAAGAACCCTGTTCACTTCTGTGAGCACCCGGTGGTCTAGACAAGGGAACAAACCTTGCAGCTAACCCCTTTTGCTCCTGGATGTCATTACTCCACCTGCATCTAAGAGTTGCAACTGCATAAATTGGTGCCAGATAAAACATATTTGCTTCTGGCATTTCATAGTTATGGATGAATTTGGGTAAAATGTAGTTAGTGCGTACCAGTAGATATGGGATGGTGAGAATTTCTGGTCTGGTCCGATCAATTGGAATGGGTCTAATGTTGTTAAATCTCCACAAAACAGATTGTACATTTTTCTTCTCTTTCAACACCTGGTTGATGTGCCGGTGTTTGGTTGGCAATGGTTGGTATGATACACACCCATGTCAGTACTGATGCTGCCACGTGTGCAGAAATTCATGTTACTATCAGTACTAGATGAATTCAAACTCGAGAGCAGTAAAATACGAAAGGAGAAGTGAAACCGAAGAAGACACCTTCTCCACTCTTACTAAGGTGAACTCCTCCCTGTTGGAAAGATTGCTACATAAAAGGTTTACAATAGGAACAATTTCACAGTTCCACCAAAAAAAAATTAAATAGGATACCACTCCTCTCTCTCCGGATTTATAATTTTGTTGTACTATGCTTTGTAATCTTCCATTTACTATTAGTCTCCACTCATATGTTCGAAGAAATTAATGATTTCTTGATTTCACTATCTTCCCTGCCACTAAGGCAACATCAGCAAGTGAAATTATGACATAAATGTTTGGGGCAAAATTCATGAAAAAATATCCACTGTTGCTGATACTTAAGACATACTGATAAATATAGGCCCTATATTACAGTCACTTGAAAGCTTAAAATATCTAACTGTTACTGATACTGACTAAGTTTCAATTTCATTTCCGATACTCATTTGTATTATAAATATTCAAAAGATCTGAATCATGTAGAAATAAGGGAATGGGAATGCAGATACATATATATTGTTGTAGCAGATGTCAGATAAGATTATAATCGTATTTGGGTCCATAAAATAATTCAATTAGTGCTGAAAACAAAATATAGCAAAAAAAATAAAATGACCAATGCAAATTTGAGTTTTACTTGGTGCCATATAAACTTCCAAAAGGACTAAATTGAATTAGGCTTCTCTATGTAAATATCTAATTTCAGGACTCAGATCCTACCATACACAAATCAAAGACTCAAGCTATGGTACTATGCATAACACATATTGGCCCGTGCTAGAGACTCAATTTTTGGTTTCAAAGTCCTAACTATCGATCCGAATCGTTCAACATGATCTCCATATGAATGTACTTGTATACTAAATTTTACATTTTTTAGAAATTTTTTTACTATTTTTTTAGAAGGGTAGAAAATCACTGTTTTTGGATGGCCAGTCTATATCACAACTTCTCTTTGGGTGAAAGAAGTCATTGTTGTTTATATAGGGTATTTCAGAAATTACCTAAAAGGAAAAGCATAATGAATTAAATTAACATACATGTATAAATGGCACCAGGATATGGTTTCTTCCCATCATGAGGTACCAATTGCTGTTTCAGAATGGAAGGCTTTTAGGTACCTAAATCTGATATGTAATTGGGTACTGCAAATTGTATTTCCAACTCGGTTTGCGTACCCAAATCTGGAACAACAGCTCGGTTTCAGTACATACTTTGAGAAAATTAACACTTTTGGGAAATGAGTGGCAATACCCAAATCTGGTACAACATGTAGCAGAGTTCGGTTCTAACAATAGCTATGTTGGAACTCAATCTTGGTAATTTATGAATATAACCATCATTGATATACTTTTCTTTCAACTATTTCTATTTATTGCTTAAATCTAAATAAGAGTTCTGGATGAATTTGAATCAAGCACTGGACATTGGTATGAGCTCAGGGCAATCAATCATGCAAGTCAACTATTTATACTCAGCGAAGTTTGGAAATTAAAGTCATACACATAAGGTACCTTATAACACCTCATTCTTGGGAGCATAATTTCTTGTTATTGTTAGGAAAAAAATTAAAGGTACTTGACTCAATTAGCAACAAAGACACAGAGAAAGCATATATCAGTAAGAGATACTGTGCTTAGTCCTAGGAACCCATAATTGAAATAATATATATCACACTAAAAGGTTGAAGAAGCTCACATGGACATACATGTATAATGTATTATCTCCCCTTTTTAATTAATTCGAGTACAGGAACTACATGATTGTTTAAACAGTGATCTAATTATAAGTGTAAGCAGCTAATCACAGCCTGTTCAGCTAAACTGAGATCTGGTAAAACCTTAATTCAATTAAAAGCCTCCATTAAACGAAAATCAATTGATATCAGTGTATAGAAGAAATGACTCAAAAAATTAGAGAGAGAAAGTACCGGCTGTGGAGGAGGTGAGTGAGGGCGAGCTCGTAAGCGGTGGGGGATGGGACTGGCAGAGAGGTGGGAGACAACATGGAGGAAAGAGAGCGCCTGGAGCGGAAGCCTTTATGAATATCGGTAAAGGACGGGTAGAACTTTCGAGACAGCAAGAAGGAAAAATCGGAGTGAGAGATTTGCTCAGCGGAGGGCGGTGAACTCTCTGGTATGATCCCTCCCTTGTCCATTGTACTGCACATACACCATCTCTTGAGCCCAGATGACATAATTTATTTTGTAACCTAATAAACGAAACCACAAACGAAGTCAAGAAATTTTGTCAAAGTAACATCGGTTGTTTTTCTTCTCTGAGGCAAAGTAACAAACACTTAGATGGCAGAAATGCTTTTTCTAGCGGCAAGAGGGAAAAATTAGGAGAGGACTAAAGTGAAAGGAAATAGTGGGAGGGAGAGATGAAAATTAGGAGGGAAATGAAACATCGGGGTTCAATTGATGAAAATTAGGAGGGAAATTGTCAAATTTTGGGAGGGAATTAAATTGAGTGATTTGTGTGGGGAGGCGGTTTGCATTTCCAAAAAAATTTAGAGAGGATACGCAGAGAGATAGAGAGGAGAAGACAAAGTGGGACCCAGTTGCCATAGAGACATCTCTTTAATATATAAGATGAATGATCATTAAATGGAGATGTCCACTGATAATCAAGAGAGCACATTTTTTATCGGACGGCTCAGATTTATATATGTACAAATTAATTCACCCTCTGCCAAAAATTTAATTCTCTCTGTGTGCCGAGTACCAAAATCTCAAAATTGGTTAATAATTGCGTAATTTCATTATATTTGCGTAATTCCCTTGATCATTTAAAAACAAATTTGAAATCATTTCGTTGCAGATCGACCGTCAACTGCTCATGTGAAAATGTACGGTTCACAAATATTTGCTAAATTTTAAGGGGAAAATAATGATGAAAGTCTATAAAATTGACAATTATAAATATCATTTGTTCATAGACTCAATTTTATTGGAGATCTTAAATGCTTCTAAATAGTTTGTTAATATTTTGGTTCAATTATTCTTGTCAGTTTCATTAGAATTTTCAAGCGTTCGAACGAAATTTCGGATATAATGTGTCATTTTTAATTGTCCGTGATTTTTTATCCAGTTTATATTTTCAGGTTATAACAACTTCTAAGAATGTTTGTCTAAGAATGTTAACTAATTTTACATAATTGGAAACTAGACTCGTGTGAAAACTAACTAAAATTATTTTTACAAGAATATAAAAAGGTTGTAAAGGAAATAAGAAAAATATTAAAAACTAGGCATTAACCAGAAACATAGTCGAAAATTAGGCATTAAAAACTAGATCTCCTACCCACAGCTCCTCTAATGGAGACATCCATTAGTAAACATGACCTTTCATTGCCTATCAAACGGCTCATATCAACAGATGATTAAATTGGTGATTTTTGCACAGCAAATAATATGAATAAATTCCTAAAAAAATATTTTCTACATTTATACATACTATGTGACCAAATAATGTTTGTAATTGTCAATTTTATATAATTTCATCAATATATATCTCTTAAAATTGAGCTAATAATTGCGGACCGTTCATTTTCGTATGAGTAATCGACGGTCGATCTGCAATGGAATAATTCCAAACTAGCTTTTAAATGATCAAGGGAAAATATTGAATGTAACCAACAAAAAAAAACTGAGGTTTCGATATGTTGAAGCTTCGATCCAACGTGAAGTGTTTGTGGCTCTACGATGTTTGTATATTCCGTCGGCTTGATGGATAGGTAACTGAACGTAAAATTTCATCAAACTTACATACAATGAAATGAATGTGATACTCTTCAATTTGAACGGTTCCGATCGACTATCGGACAGTGTATACTTGTGGGTCTTCATTAACTCACACTATGAGAGTTTATGTTCTATGTTGATGTTTGAAGGATGTGGGTTATTGATGCAACAAGCATGTTATGCTATATATATTTTTTTGTACAAATCATTTAGTAATTTATAAACATGTTATTTCATTTATTATTGTGTTAATTTCATATTTCGTTTTCATTTTTTTTTATAAATTTAAAGTTGCAATTATTCGTTAATTGTCTAAATTTAACTAATCACTTGTAAGTTACTAATTATTATACATATGTAAGGCATAAAAATTATTTGATTCACATGAAAATTATGTACATATAAAAATGAAAAAATAAAATGGATAATGAAACAAACTAAAATAAAAAATAAAAAAATCAATCTAAATTAATTAATTTTAAATGTTCAACTTAATTTGTCAAAATTTTCAATTCTTTCTTAAATTTTAGCAAATATTATTTTTCTTAGATAAAATTCAATCTAAATAAATTAATTCTATATGTCCAAATTATTTTGTCAAAATTTATACTGTTTTGTTGATTGTTTACCAAGTTACAAGTGAAATTAATTTCACTTCCCTCTCATTTTACTCTCACAGTGAATGAAATTTGGATATGTAATATGGACAGAGCAGTTAAGACCTGATACAGCGCACAGCTTATAGATTGAAAAGAGCATTCAATGTGTTCAGTACTCTGCACGAAGCTAAAACTGCTCTGTTAACGATTGATCTCCAGAAATTTGGTTTCCCCCCACTGCACTCAGAGAAGTTTTAGTTTCCCCCCATTATTTTTTGGACAGGTATCCTCTCCATTACTGTAAAAGATTCCCTTCACTTTACTGTTTAGATTAACTCTCAGCCGCTTCGAGATTCGGACTGACGGAGGGGCAGTATTATTGGGCTTTGAGATTCGTGCTAAGTTAAAAAGAACGGACCAAATCAAATAATTGTAAGAGATTCCCTATTACGGTACCGGGGAGGATCTGAATTCATTATTTTTTCGTCTAGGGTTTAACTAGCTACTTACCCCTTTCTCCTCTGAGCCGCACCCAGTTACTTACCCCTTTCTCCTCTTCACAGTTACTTACCCAGTTATTTCTCTGATTCTCTTCTCTCCCTCTCCGCTAACCTAAGTCACAAAAATGAAAAATCTCTCTCCCTCTCTGCGACTCCATCGGCTCCTCTCTGTGACTCCATCTCACCCTCCTCCGCCGGCTTCCTCTTGTGACTCCGTCTCACTCTCACCCTCCTCCGCATCCCTCTCTGTGACTCCGTCTCACCCTCCCTCCCTTTCCTACACTGGTCCCAGCGCACCTACAGAGAACTAGAGAAGGGGCACCGAACTGGTTCCGCCCTCCACCAGTCCACCGATCGCCTCCTCCCAGCGCATCTCCACCTCCACGACTCCATCGATCGCCTCTCCTCCAGCCTCCAGGTATTGCACAGTTTCACTAAATTTGTGTTGATTAGCTTGATTTAGTCACTGTCTCTGATAATTAGTTGATTTAGTCACTCAATTTTGTTGATTTAGCACTACCCTTAGTCACAGCCACCAACTGATTTAATTGATTGAATCATTGAAACACTAAATTTTGTTGATTTAATTAGTCACAGCCACCCATCACTGAATTAGTCACTGCCTCATTGATGAAACAGCTATTTGAAATTTATTTATGCAAAGGTGAAAAATTCAGAATTAGATATCCTGATTAATTCCTGATATGCACATTTTTTTTAGGCAGCGAGTGTTAAGCTTTCATATTTGAGCTTTCATATTCTGATATTTAGGCGATGTGAGATTTAGGCGAGATCCCTTGGTTAAAGGCTGACCACCTTGGGTACCGACCCTCGCCCCTTTGTGATTCGAAGCAATTTTGGGTAATTGAATTGAGACTTACACACAATGGTCAGATTGCTTTTTCTAGTTTCCTCAAATTATTTTATGCAAGCCTAACAGTTGGTGTAGCGTGACCAATTAGCATTGAGTATATGAGTAATTTTATTAGCATTGAGTATATGAGTAATTTGATCCTCTTGAATAACGTGATCTGTCAGAAAGGAAATGCTGAATTTTCTTTTCTTTTTCCCTCTTACTGGCATTTCAGTTTCTGAAGATATTGTCTTGACATTTATGCTAGCTAATAACAGCATATTCTAAGAAAAATACAAGATTTCTTTCTTTTGCCTGGCACAGGAACCGGTGAATAAGCATGTGAGGTTTTCGAGGAAATGCTTTTGATATCACTTGAGAATTCAGCCCTTAATTGAAGAGAAAATACCATGGATGTAATAGTGAAAAGGGAGGGAGGCCCTTTAATAAAAAGAATATTAGTTTGATTGAAGTGCAAATAAGCACCTGTCAAATAAAAGAACTAGACTCTACTTGTGATGTTTGCTGTGATTACTTGGGTTGAGCCTTCGAGCTCCCCTTTTTGCTAATTGTTGATATTGATTTTGATGTACCAGTAATAGTGAAGACCAGTATGAGTTTATAGTAGAATATGAGTTTTCTACTATAAACAGCGTGAAGAACATCTTGTAACTTTAACAAAAAAAATGATATAGTTCATGTACCAGTAATTAAGTTCACTTAGACAATATCACAAACAATTTGTGTGCAGCAGGAAAACAGATCTGTAACAGTTCTGGTACAGGCAGAAACAACACAAATTCTGAAATCAGAGACACATTTAATTGTTGAATATCAAGATATTTATACTTATAAACTGAACCCAAGATGACATGTACTTTCTAATTGTTAAATTTTCCTTTAATGCTGAGGTGGCGCTGGTTATCTTTTCCACTCGTGGCAAGCTCTTTGAGTTCTCCAGCTGTAACTGGTAAATTAATAAGACTCTGTATCTCTTAATTTAAATTATCTATTAGTTCTTTCGATTTTGTGTTTTTAGCGAATTCAAGATCTGATGGGCTTGATTGTTTGTTCTTTGGTCTCTTGAGAGAAATTAGAAAGTGATATTCTTCAAGACAGTAGTGCTTTGACATGGATCCAGTGCCTTAGCTTCTGGTTGTAATAGTAGTACACGCTATATATCTTTCGTTTAGCTTAGGCTTCTAAGGTTTGATCTTTGTCAACTTTTAGAATCTTTTTGACGCCTAAGATATAAACCTACTATATTTCCATCAGATATATAAGTTAGTACATGATAATCCAGGTGACAATTAATGCCCTAGTAGGAAACAAATATCTTCTACAAATATATAAGTTAGTACATGATAATCCATGTGACAATTAATTTCCTTAAGAGACAATCCCACGTAGGAAACAAATATCTTCTACAATTAATGCCCTAGTAGATCAGTTAATTTTTTTAATGGGGACATAAATATTCTCGTAGCTATCTAAGTCCAGTGAGAAGCAATTAGTAAATCTTTTTTACCTTTTTGTAATTTTATTGGAAATTTAGAGTATATCAAGCTTTTTTTTTATATCATGACAAACCCTTTTATTTATTTACAAGTTCATTATATATGACAATTACAAACATCAAAATAATGCACTAAGTATATATTTAAACCTTTTCCCACTTTTAATCAATAATCATATACAATTACTAAATTGTAAGCTGTAACTGATATTGTGCAGGAGATATAGTCAAATATTTATTCAAACAATATGGCAATGGAAGAAGTGCTTCCGTTGGGATCTTGGAAAGGTATCAGTTTGCTTTCTTCTATGCATTTATTTGAAACATTAGTTATAACTAATACAATATATCCTCTAGTTTGTAGCTTGTAGTTGCACAAGTGTATATTAGTTTGAATTTGTGTATTTCAGGTAAGTTAATGATTTTTTTTTCTTTATATTTTGTAGCACTCTATTGACAGGATGGTTGCCTACACTATTTGAAACATTAGTTATCTTTGATTGATGATGGTTAAGGTTAAGTGATAATAGGCCCTTACAGTAATTATGTGCTATATTTCTCTCCTGTACAGCAATAAATTGCTGGTTTTTCTCAGTCAGGAAATGAGAGTGTGGTCAATTCATGCCCTTATTTCAACAATTGCTTGTACAAAGTTAATAAATATTAGATCAATTATGTATCTAAAGCACAAATCATCCAACAAGAGCAAGCACCAACCATCGAAACAAGAGTAAGCAAGCACATTTGTTATTTACAAGAAATCTGTTGAGGTTAGTAAATTTAATAGAAGTTTTCATATGTAATGGTTGTTAAAATTCATATTTGTTATGTGCAAAATTTCAGATGAAAACTCAAGTGAAGTACAAGAGCAATAAAGTGCTTTTGTTGCTGTGAATTCAACTGTGGAAAGTAACTCAACATCAGTGCATAAAACTATGAAAATATAGAAGTTACAAGTACTTGCAGTGTAATACTGTTGTTTTAATGATTTTTATAATTTTGGTACAATGTAGGATGATTATACTATGTTGGTCAATGCTTATTAGTTGCTTTCTATATATTTTTCAATGTGATTTATGTAAATCTTGATGAATGAGAATTTGGAAATTGTAAAACAGCACTGGGCTGGTACCAGATTGGTACCAGTAGGCAGGGAGGATTGTATAATTAGAGCATGCTGATTTGCAACCATTTTTTATTATTATTTGTCAGTACATTTATGCAAATAGTATGAATTGCAGTGCATGCAAAAAATATAAATCATATCTTTGCAAATAATCACCCATGTAATAAACTAATTATCTTTCCATGCTAATAGTCAGGTAGGACCCACGTGTGTTAGCCTTGCAAATAGTCAGGTGGGACCCACGTTCACCATCCTTGCAAATAGTCAGGGTGGGATCCACGTGTGTTAGCCTTGCATATAGTCAGGTGGGACCCACGTTCCCTAGCCTTGCAAATAGTTAGGTGGGATCCACGTTCGCTCCCCTTGCAAATAACCAGATGGGGCCCATGCTGTCTCCCCTTGCAAATACTCCGAACGGGGTCAGATGTAAAAGTAGTTGCATGGTTAGTTGTTGCAAGCGTAATTCCTTGCAACAAGTCAGAAAAAACTTGTTGCATGGTTGCTCATGCAAATACTTAGTAGTTGCAAGGAAGCCTGTTGCAAGGGCAGAGTTGCAAGGGTATTTCAATGCAACAAGTATTTTCGGGCTTGTTGCAAGCGTATTTCCTTGCAACAAGCCATTTTCCTTACCATGCAAAAAACTCAGATTCTAGTAGTGATAGGCTTTAGTCTAACAATTAGTTGTAAATTTTTAGACGGACCTCTAAGAATAGATTAAACTGGCATTGATATATGTAAACATAAGATGATTTTAGGGCATATGTAAAAAAAAAAAAAGAACTAGTCAACTATAATTTAGTATTCCTACAAGGAGTTAGCAAGTTCGTCTTCTTTTCCTTCAGAACAAATTTGGTCAATCTTCATTTTTGTGCTGGAAAATTATAGTTGTGGCAACATGTCTGTCAATTTCGGCAATTTACTGAGGAAAGCAAATGATTTGGATGATGAGAAGATTTATGCAACCTTGCTGCTAGCAGAAGGAGACTGGCGACTGACATCCCTGCTCCAGCCACCGCTTGATAGTGTAAGCAGCGGGGCTGATCTTCCTTTAGGCGAAGGAAGACGACAACATGCTATGTGCCCAGATTTATATCGAGCCACTTTATCTGGATCCATAAATCGTGTTATAGAATTGCTCGGCCTCAAAGAAGGGATGACCTCCATAAATGATGTTAGTCATGGTAATCACCTATATGCATCCTGAATATTTATTTATATTATAAATTTACTTAATCAAAAGTATATAATGAGGTTAATATAGTAATTTCTCATATGATCCTGATCCATTACAGATTCAACTTATGTGAAAGTTTTGTTGGAAGATACTCATGACAGTAAAACATCAAAAAAGTACTGGGAAAACAGATTTCACAGTGACTGTTTATGTACGCTTCAAGAGGTAACGGCTGAAAAGAACACGGTGCTCCACATAGCTGCAGAACAGGGCCATGTAGAACTTGTTGAAAAAATCATTCGAAAAGATAGTGCTCTTTTGATATCTCGAAATTCAAGGCACGAAACTCCGTTGCACCTGGCTGCAAGAGCAGGACACCGACACATGGTCTCACTTATTGTGTTTCTAGCTCAACAATCCGGTATTGGGGCATATGAAGTCCTCACAAAAAGAAACATCGAAGGAGATACAGTTCTACATGAGGCGGTTCGGCATGGTCATGAAGATGTGGTGCAAGTACTCATGACAGTAGCTCCTGCACTGTCTGTTGAGTTGAATAATGCCTCCATGTCTGCCTTGTATCTTGCCGTGGTTAGAAATTCTATTGGTATTGTAAGAACATTAGTACAGTACTCACACCCATCCGTTGTTGGGCCAAACCAGCAAAATGCTTTGCATGCTGCTGTCCTACAAAGTCAAGGTAAGAATACTACTCTTCTAAACAATCTTTCTAATTAGTAATTAACTCGAGCCTAAACATTTTTTTTGGGAAATTGTTAAAAAAAAAACTTATCTTTTTGTATGAAATTGTCAGAAATAACGTCCATGCTGATTGATTGGAAAGCTGAATTGGCTAATAAAAGAGATGTCTCAGGAAGCACTCCGATTCACTATGCAGCATCCAGTGGAGATGTCACTATAATTAAATCTATTTTGGATAGAGCACCTTTAGCTGTTTACATTCAAGATCAAGAAGGATCATCACCTTTACATGTTGCGGCGCGAATGCGTCATTATTCTGCCATTTCTTGTTTGATCGATCATTGTCCAGACTCATTTGAGATTCGCGACAACCATGGTCAGAACTTCCTTCATATTGTGGCCCAACATGGTGGTAGAGATATGAATCTTAATCGTCAAGATTTGAAAAATATAATCTCCATAATAAATCTTGTCTCGCATAAACCGGACATGAAAAGGTTAGTTAATGAGAGGGATAATGATGGAAACACACCCTTGCACTTTGCCTCTATGAATGGTTTTTCAGAGGTAATTTTGCATTTTCTTAAAGCAAGCAAAGCAGACACGACAGTAATGAATAATGAAGGCAAGACAGCATTGGACCATGCGGTTTCATTAAGAAGCTTTTTCCTCATGGTATGATCTCTAGTATGTTATATTTATTCTGAAAACACCATAATATTATTAATAACTATCAACATGTTATTATCAATAATATTATTTTATCTGAAATAATTAAGTATATGTTAGTCTCTTATAGCCCATATGCATATGACAAAAGAAAAAAAAATCTCATATCGTTGAATCTTCTTGTTTCCATATTTTTTTTTTCATTTGTAAACCATGTTATTTATTTAATGGATGCATTTTGATTACCTTACAATCACTCGAACAGAAAAAACTTGAGAACTCTTTAGAAGAATTTAGTCTTGGGCTACACCATGCCAGTACTACGAAATGAAATAAAATAGGTAGGTTAGGAAGATATCCTAATTAGAAAGCCGCTACATATAAAAGGCCTCAATGGTGTGTCTATATGATTGATTTAATAAGGTAATCAATTAACATATGTTTGTAAAAAAACTGAAATACACATAGATTTTAGTAATTAGCAAGTACTTTGTCTCGTAAATCTTAATTTTAAGAATGTATTGGATGTTAATTTTTCATATTATTTGAACAGGCAGGTGCTGTAGCAACGCTGGCTGATTATGGAGCCACTTTTAGTCCTCGGCGACATGACAAAGTACTGAAGGACTGGAAAGATGAAACAACAAAATGGATAGACAGAGTTTCCAAGAACCTGATAATTGTTTCCGTTTTGATCGCTACAATTGCATTCTCTGCTGCTTTCAATGTGCCGGGATCGTTCAATGGAGACGGACTAGCAAACCTCCGTCAAAAAAAGCAATACAACATCTTCCTTGTACTCGACACTATTGCCATGTCAACCTCTGTGTGTGCAGCAATGTTGCTCGTGGTTGCAAAGGCAGTTAGTAAGAGGGGCTCTTGGACTTGCTTTTGTCTCTCCTTGAATTTCTTGTGGACATCCCTATTTACTATGCAATTAGCCTTTATCATGGCTGTATATGTAGCATTGGGTGATGGTAAAGCTGCCACTAAATCCATCATTTCTTCTATTTCAGTGTCTTTCTTTAGCTGGACAGTAAATGCTATACATAATATTGGTTCCCCGGCAAAATTTTCAAGAAAATTTCTTTCTTCTACGAAGGAAAAAACGGAAACAACACGCCAAATTGCTATTCAATTTCCCAAGTTGGCATCCTATGTTAGGAGATCGAATTTGTATTTTTTCTTGAACTTGTTTTTTTACATCGTAACCCAAGTTATATTGTGGACAATACCTTTTTTTGACTAAAAGAAACAGCAGTAATTGCTCTGTTGATAAGGATAGGATGATTTTATAGTTTATCGATATTTTACTCTGGTGTGGAAATTATTTATAGTTTTCAATATTAATTAACTACTAGTTGGTGTTACTTTTGTAGATATGCAGTGTTATTGTGTCATGAATTAACAAATTTATTTGTTATTTGATACAATTTTTTTCTATAATATCTAGATCGAAAATAATTTGAAAAAAATGTATTTCTTTGATGTGAACTTTATAAATTTCTATGCATTAACATAGATCGAACATAATCTTTAGAATCTTGAATAGTATAATTTTAACAAACATAAAAATACTTGATACGGAAGATGCAACCATGATACTTCAACTTGATGTACAAATGGTTTCTTTCCCTTGGCCCTTTCTCTTAGTGTTACAAAACTATGAGATGAAAACATTTGTGTGTATAACTTCTAATAGGAAGGGATATGACCTATTTATATACTCATTTATCTTTAACTGGAATATGCTTAAAATACCAAATGAACGGATTAGATTTAGTGTGCATTAATAGTGGAAAACCAAAAGAATTGAAACCGTAATTTAACGACAGAGTTTCAAAACTTTATTTTTGTGACATTAAGAGACTCAAACTTTCAAACTATTATATCCATTTCTAGGCCACTTAATTGAGAATTTAATCTAACAAACTTTTGTTTAGGACAAAACTGCGCATGGATGGGATCGATATATGCTAGTTACTGAACAGTTTAATTAGCAATACACATAAATGTTTTGTTATTCGTTTTTATTTTTGTCATATCCTCATTTTTTAATTTTCTAATTTAACTAACACAAAAACCAAAAATTAGTATCACAACTTTTATTTTACACAATTAAATGAAGAAGAATCTGAATTTGAATAGAAGGCAAACTTGCAATGATTTAGTCAAAGTTGTTATGATGGAACCTTCACCGGATGTAGACTTGCTATATATGAAGAGCTTTTTCCGGGTCAAAACTTTCTCAGATAACAACATTTCTACTTTTTTTTAATGATTCGTGACTCATGCATCCAAAACAAAAGGAATAAACCCTCAGATACCAAACAAAATATCAAAAAATATTGACCTTTGATATTTCCTTTAGGTTTTTGAACAAAATATATATTTGGCATTGTAAATCGGAACAAAAAGTAATATATATTTTCTCCCTTTTTTTAAAATAAAACAAGCAACAAAATTTAAAGAGACGTACGTGTGTGTGTGTATATAGAATTGGGCTAAAATGAGATGTGGAGTAAAACAAGTTTTTGCTCCATGCCACTATATTTCCATTTTGAAAATTCAAACAACCGATCCGAACCGCTCAACATGATCTCCATATTGAAATGTACTTGGAGACCAAATTTTACATTTTTTGGAATTTGTTTACTATTTATTAAGCCACTTTGAAAATCGCTGATCCGGTGGTCCAAATTTTTTTACTGTTTACAGTGGATCAGCGATTTTCAAAGTGGCTTAATAAATAGTAAAAAATTTTCAAAAAAATGTAAAATTTAGTCTCCAAGCACATTTCAATATAGAGAACATGTTGAGCGGTTCGGATCGGTTATTTGGATTTTTAAAATAAAAATATAGCGTGGAGTACAAACTTGTTTTACTCCACGTCTCACCCTAGCTCATCTCTCTCTCTCTATATATATATATATATATATATATATATATATATATATTACTTTTTGGAAAACCGCGGAAAATCACCTGCCTTCATACATGACAAACGTGTCAAAACAAGAAATGAATAGGAACTAAAAAAAATAAGGGGACAAGATAGGCTTCTTTACTACCGTCAATCACACTGGTAGTAAACAATGAAGCTATTATTTAAAAAAATAGATAGTCTTCAATCAAACGATTTGTTGTCAATTAATAAACGGACCTCTACAAAGAGATTCAACCCTGGCATTGATATATGGAAACATAAGATTATTTCAGGGCATTTATAAAAGAATTAAAAGAACTAGCTAGTCTACTAATAATTTAGTAATCCTATAAACTATCCTGAAGAGTACAAGGAGTTGCCATCTTTTGCTCTAACAATAATTTGGTCAATCTTCATTCTTGTAGTGGGAAATTAAATTTGTTGCAACATGTCTGTCAATTTGAACAGTGCACTGAGGAAAGCAAGTGATTTGAAAGATGAGAAGCTTTATGCCGCCTTGCTGTTAGCAGAGGGAGACCGGCGATTGGCAGGCCTGCTTCGGACACCTCTTCAGCATGTAAGTGGCGATGCTGATCTTCCTTTAGACGAAGGAAGACGACAACAACCTATGTGCCCAGAACTATACCGAGCCATGTTATCTGGATCCATAAATCGTGTTTTTGAGTTGCTTGGGCTCCAAGAGGAGATGACTCGCATAAACGATGTTAGTCATGGTAATGACACATATGATTCATGAGTATTTATTTTTCTCATTAATCAAAATATACTTCAAGAGGTTAATTTAATAATTTCTCATATTTCGCTCATCTATTACAGATCAAACAGATGTGAGAGTTTTGTTGGAAGACACTAAAGAGAGTAAAAAGTCAAATAGGCACTGGGGAGGCAGAGTTCACGGTCATGGTTTATGTATGCTTCAGGAGGTCACTGCGGAAAAAAATACCGTGCTCCACATAGCTGCAGAACAAGGCCATGTAGAACTTGTTGAACAAATAATCCGGAGAGACAATACTCTTTTAGTATCTCAAAATTCCAGGCATGAAACACCAATACACCTGGCTGCTAGAGCAGGACACCACAGAATCGTCTCACTTATTGTATTTCTAGCTCAAGAGTCTGGTATTGGGGCATATGAGGTACTCACAAAAAGAAGCATTGAAGGAGATACAGTTTTACATGAGGCGGTTCGGCATGGTCATGAAGATGTGGTGCAAGTACTCATGACAGTGGCTCCTGCACTGTCTGTTGAGTTAAATAATGCCTCCATGTCCGCCTTGTATCTTGCGGTGGTTAGAAATTCTATTGGTATTGTAAGAACATTGTTACAATACTCAGACTCATCCGTTGTTGGGCCAAATCAGCAAAGTGCTTTGCATGTTGCTGTCCTGCAAAGTCAAGGTAAGAAACCTACTCTATTAAACAATCAATCTAAATATTAAAGAACTGGAGACCAAATTTTTTTTAGAACTTTAGCTAATAAAGTACTAAAATTTTTGTATGCCATTGTCAGAAATAACGACCATGCTGCTTGATTGGAAAGCTGAATTGGCGAATACTAGGGATGCCTCAGGAAGTACTCCGATTCACTATGCAGCATCCACAGGAGATGTCCCAATACTGAATACTATTTTGGATAGAGCGCCTTCAGCCGTTTACATTCAAGATCAAGAAGGATCATCACCTTTTCATGTCGCGGCCCGAATGCGCAATTGTTCAGCCATTTCTTGTATGATTGATCATTGTCCGGATTCATTTGAGATTCCCGACAATGATGGTCGGAATTTCTTGCATATTGTGGCTCAACATGGTGGTAGAGATATTAATCTTAATCGTCGTGATCTGAAAAATATAATCTCCATTATTAATCTTGTTTCGAGTAAACCTGATTTGAAAAAGTTAATTAATGAGAGGGACAATGAAGGAAACACACCCTTGCACTTTGCCTCTATGAATGGCTTTTCAGAGTTAATTTTGCATTTTCTTCGAGTAAGCAAAGCAGACACAACTCTAATGAACAATGAAGGCAAGACGGCGCTGGACCATTCGGTTTCATTGAGCAGTTTTTTCCTCATGGTACAATCTACAATATATCATATCTATTTTGAAAGCAACACAACTTTTAATTACTATCTTCAGATAACATTTGATGATTTTATTTTATTTGAAATTAGCATTTGTTAGCATTTTAATCAGGCAATCAATAAAACATATCTTTGTAAAAAATACTGAAATACAAATAAATTTTAGTAATGAACGGGAGATTGGCCTCATAATTCATAAGTATCAGAAAGCATTGGTTGTTGGTCATAATGTTTATCTGAACAGGCAGGTGCTGTAGCAACACTGGCTGCTTATGGAGCCACTTTTAGTCCTCAGCGGCAAGACAAGGTACTGAAGAACTGGAAAGATGAAACAACAAAGTGGATAGACAGTTTCCAAGAACCTGATAGTTGTTTCCATTTTGATCGCTACAATTGCATTCTCTGCCGCTTTCAATGTGCCGGGATCATACAATGGTGACGGAGTAGCAAACCTCCGTCAAATATGGATGTACAACATCTTCATCGTACTCGACACTATTGCCATGTCAACATCTGTTTCTGCAGCAATGTTGCTTGTGGTTGCAATGGCGGTTCGTAAGAGGGGTTCTTGGATGAAGTTTTCACTCTCCTTGATTTTGTTGTGGACATCCCTATTCAGTATGGTACTGGCCTTTGTCATTGCCGTATCAATAGCATTGGGGAATGGTAAACTTGCAACCAAGATCATCATTTCTACTATTTCAACATCTTTCTTCGTCAGCACAGTGATGTCTATACTAAATATTGGATCCCCAGTAAAATTCTGCACGATAAGGAAATTCCTTTCTTTTATGAAAGAACAAACACAAACAACACGCCAAATTACTATTCAATTTCCCAAGCTGGGTTCCTCTTATTTTAGGAGATTGAATTTGTTTATTTTCTTGAACTTATTTTTTTACATCTTAACCAATGTAATATTGTGGATACCGCCTTTTTTGGACTATAACGCGCGGCAGTAATTGCTCTGTAGATAATTAAGGATAGTAAGCTTTTTTCTATGTTTATCGTTATTTTATATCGGTGTGGAAGTTATATGTTGTTTTTATAATTAATTAACGACTAGTGGTGCTTCTTTTGCAGATATGCTGTGTTGTTGTGGAAAGAATTAACATTCTAAATTCTAATGATTAAAGGATTTAGTTTACTTTCTTCTTTTACCGAACTAAATAATTTAGTAGGGGTTCAATTATTTTTCTCAAACTAATTAGATTCGCTATCAAGTTAATTACTTCAACGTTTATAAAAAAAATCAGTATAAACATAACCTTATTTACTAGATCAAATTCGAAGAGAATAGCTAATATTCTTTTATGGCGAGCAAAATTTTGTAATTAATTCGGAATCATATGAAGTTATTATCAGAAAGAATATAATTAGGTAGCATGTCCTTCTAATTCTTGCAACATAAAACGTCTTTCGGTCCTCAGGTCGATCATGCATTGAGGCCAGCAATACTTGTTCTACATGGCGCAAAATTTTATACTGCATTGTGGCTAGCAAGAACTGACGTACGTACCTACCCTCCCATGGTTATTAGACCTTCTTTAAGGGCCACTTGATCCTCCGAAAGGTAGTTTAGTGGCTTGCTCATTTCGACAAGGGAAGTCAGCAAAAGATTATGCGCCCTGATCTATATCGAGCCACCTTAATTTGATCCATGGAAGATGAAGCAATTTGCTAGGGCCGACAGAAGAAGAGACACAACGATGAAGAAACATTATGGCATTTTATATGAATTTTGTTTCCGCAAATTAATCAAACTTTGTACATGTACCTACTCTCAGGTACTTAATTTACATTACATAATTCTGTATTTCAATCATATATCTATAACTTCTATGACAAATTCAATCCTTATGTCATATATAAAGTAAAAATATTATTCAATTTAAAAATTAAAATTGTACATAATTTTTTAATTATTTAGATCAACTATGAATAATACTTTCTTAATATATATTGACACAGTCTGGCCAATGAGATTCACATGGACACAAGCAATTTCAACTAGAAATAAGCTCAACTCGCAGATAAAAAAAAGTGAAAAGGAGATTCGTTGTTGGAGGAGGTAATCAAGAACAACAATAGAGATCTAACAGATTGACAAGGACATTTGTGGATGAAAGAGGTGATCCAGAACAACACAAGAGATCTAACAGAGTAAGAAGAAGATTTGTGGATGGAGGAGTTGATCCAGAACAACAATAGAGATCCAACAAAGTGAGAAGAAGATTCGTCGACAGATGAGGTAATCCAGAACAACACTAGAGATCCAATAGAGTGAGAAGGAGATTCATTAATGAAGGAGGTGATCTAGAACAACATTTTAGATCCAACAGAGGAAGGATGATAGTTGTTGAAGGAGAAGGAGAACAAGAACAACACTAGACATCCTACATAGTAAGAAGAAGATTTGTGGATGGAGGACGTGATCCAGATTAAGACTAGAGAACCCACATAGTAAGTTGGAGATTCGTCGATGGAGGAGGTGATCTAGAATAACACTAGATATCCAATAGGGTGAGAAGGAGATTTGTGAATGAAATTGGTGATGTAGAACAACACTAGAGATCCAACGGAGTGAGAAGGAGATTCGTGAGGGGAGACTATAATTCAAGACAACACTAGAGATCCAACAAAATGAGAAGGAGATTCGATGATGGAGGAGGTAATCAAGAACAACAATAGCGACCCAACGGAGTGAAAATGTGATACGACGACGGAGAAGGTAATCAAGAACAACAATAGAGATCCAACAGAGTGAGAAGGACATTTGTAGATGGAAGAGGTGATCTAGAACAACACTAGTAGAACAACTCTAGAGATCCAACAGAGTAAGAAGAAGATTTGTGGATGGAGGAGGTAATCCATAACCATAGTACTAGATATCCAACAAAGTGAGAAGGACATTTGTTGATGGATGAGATAATCAAGAACAATTCTAGAGATCCAATGGAGTTAGAAAGACATTTGTGGATGAATGAGGTGATCTAGAATAAGACTTGAGATCCAACATAGTAAGAATAAGAGTTATGAAAATAGAAGGAAAGCAAGAACAACACTAGAGATCTTACTTAGTAAGAAGAAGATTCATGGATGGAGGACGTGATCCAGACTAACACAAGAGAGCCAACAGAGTTACAAGGAGATTCGTTGGTGGAGGTGGTGTCCAGAACAACACTAGATATTCAAAAGACTGAGAAGGAGATTTGTTGTTGGAGGAGGTAATTAAGAACAACAATAGAGATCTAACAGATTGACAAGGATATTTGTGGATGGAGGAGGTGATCCAGAACAACACTAAAGATCTAACAGAGTAAGAAGAAGATTTGTGGATAGAGGAGGTGATTCAGAACAACAATAGAGATCCAACAAAGTGAGAAGGAGATTTGTCGACAGATGAGATGATCAAGAACAATACTAGAGATCTAATAGAGTGAGAAAGAGATTCATTGATGAAGGAGGTGATCTAGAACAACACTTGAGATCCAACAGAGAAAGAAGGAGAGTTGTTGAAGGAGGAGGAGAACAAGAACAACACTAGACATCCTACATAGTAAGAAGAAGATACGTGGTTAGAGGATGTGAACCATATTAAGACTGGAGAACCCACATAGTAAGTTGGAGATTTGTCGATGGAGGAGGTGATCCAGAATAACACTAGATATCCAAAGGGGTGAGAAGGAGATTCATGAATGAAATTGGTGATCCAGAACAACACTAGAGATTCAACGGAGTGGGAAGGAGATTCGTGGGGAGATACGGTGATCCAGAACAACACTAAAGATCCAACAGAATGAAAAGGAGATTCGAGGATGGAGGAGGTAATCAAGAACAACAATAGCGACCCAACGGAGTGAAAAGGTGATTCGATGAAGGAGTAGGTAATCAAGAACAACATTAGAGATCAAACACAGTGAGAAGGACATTTGTGGTGGAGGAGGGTGTCCATAACAACACTAGAGATCCAAGCCAGAGATCTAGAACAACTCTAGAGATCCAACAAAGTAAGAAGGAGATTTATAGATGGAGGAGGTAATCCATGACAACACTAGAGATCCAACATAGTGAGAAGGATATTCGTTGACGGACATGATAATCAAGAACAACACTAGAGATCCAACTGAGTTAGAAAGACATTTGTGGATGAAGGAGATGATCTAGAATAAGACTTGAGATCCAACAGAGTAAGAAGGAGAGTTGTGGAAAGAAGAGGAGAGGAAGAACAACACTAAAGATCTTACTTAGCAAGAAAAAAGATTCATGGATGGAGGACGTGATCCATATTAACACAAGATAGCCAACGGAGTTATAAGGAGATTCGTTGATAGAGGTTATCATCCAGAACAACACTAGATATCCAAAAGAGTGAAAAGGAGATTCGTCATTGGAGGAGGTAATCAAGAACAATAATAGAGATCCAATGGGTTGACAAAGAGACTCGTGGTTGGGGGAGGTGATTCAGAACAAGACAAGAGTTCCAACAAGGTTAAAAGGAGATTTGTGGATATATGAGGTGATCCAGAATAACACTAGATATCCAACCAAATGAGAAGGAGATTCGTAGGTGGATGGTGGTGGACATCCTGAACAACACTTGAGATCCAACAGAGTGAGAAGGACATTCGTCGATGGAGAAGGTAATCAAGAAGAAGACTAGAGATCCAACGGAGTGAGAAAGAAATTAGTGGATGGAGAAGGTGATCCAGAACAACACTTGAGATCCAACAGAGTAAGAAGTAGATTTGTGGATGTAGGATATGATCCAGAACAACACTAGAGATCCAACAAAGTGAGGAGGACATTCGTGGATGAAGGAGGTGATCTAGAACAACACTTCAGATCCAACAGAGTAAGAAGGCGAATTATGGAATAAAGAGGAGAGAAAGAACATCACTAGAGATCCTACATAGTAAGAAGAAGATTTGTCGATGAAGGAGAGATCCAGAACAACACTTGAGATCCAACAAAGTGAGAAGGACATTAATTGATGGATGAGGTAATCAAGAACAACAATAGATATCCAACAGAGTGGGAAGGACATTTGTGGATGGAGGAGATGATCAAGGACAACACTAGAGATCCAACAGAGTGATAAGGATATTCCTTGATAGAGGAGGTAATCAAGAACGACAATAGAGATCCAACAGAGTGATAAGGACATTTGTAGATGGAGAAGGTGATCCAAAACAACACTAGAGGTCCAAAAGAATGAGAAGGAGATTCGATGATGGAGGAGGTAATCAAGAACAACAAAAGAGATCTAACGAATTGACAAGGAGATTCGTGGATGGTGAAGATGATCCAGAACAACACTATAGATCTAACATAGTCATAAGGAGATTTGTGGATGGAGAAGGTGATCCAGAATAACACTAGAGATCCAACATAATGTAAAGAAGATTCGTGGACGAAGGAGAGATCCAGAACAACACTTGAGGTCCAATAGAATGAGAAGGAAATTCATTGATGGAGGAGGTAATCAAGAACAACAATAAAGATCTAATGGAGTGATAAGGACATTCATAGAGATAGGAGTTGATCCAGAACAACACTAGAGATATAAACAAAGTGAGAAGGAGATTCGATGATGGAGGAGATAATCAAGAACAACAATAGCGATCCAACGGATTGAGAAGGAGATTTGTTGTAGGAGGAGGTAATCAAGAATAACAATAGAGATCCAACAGAGTGAGAAGGACATTCGTGGATAGAGGAGGTGATCTAGAACAACACTAGAACTCTAACATAGTGACAAGGAGATTCGTTGATGGAGGAGATAATCAATAACAACACTAAAGATCTAATAGAGTTAGATAGACATTCGTGGATGAAGGAGGTAATCTAGAATAAGACTTGAGATCCAACAGAGTAAGAAGGAGAGTTGTGGAAAGAGAAGGAGAGCAAGAACCACACTGGAGATCTTACTTAGTAAGAAAAAAAATTGTGGATGAAGGATGTGATCCAGATTAACACAAGAGAGCCAACATAGTTAGAAGGAGATTCGTCGATAGAGGTGGTGATCCAGAACAACACTAGATATCCAAAAGAGTGAGAAGGAATCAAGAACAACAGTAGAGATCCAAGAACAACAATAGAGATCTAACGGGTTGAAAAGGAGACTTGTGGATGGGTGAGGTGATCCAGAACTAGACTAGAGATCCAATAGAGTCAGAAGGAAATTTGTGGATGGAGGAGGTGATCCAGAAAAATACTAGAGATCCAACCAAATGAGAAGGAGATTTATGAATGGTGGAGGAGATCCTAAGAAACACTTGAGATCCAACAGAGTGAGATGAACATTCGTTGATGGATGAGGTAATAAAGAACAAGACTAGAAATCCAACGGAGTGAGGAGGACATTAGTGGATGGGGAAGGTGATCTAGAACAACACAAGAGATCCAATAGAGTAAGAAGGAGATTTGTGGATGTAGGAGGTGATCCAGAACCACACTAGAGATCCAACAGAGTGAGGAGGACATTCATCGATGAAGGAGGTGAACTAGAACAACACTTCCGATCTAAAAGAGTAAGAAGGAGATTTGTAGATAAATGAGGTGATCCATAACAACACTAGAGATTCAACAAAGTGAGGAGGACATTCGTCGATGAAGGAGATGATCCAGAATAACACTAGAGATTCAATAGAATGTGAAGAAGATTTGTGGATGAATAACACTTGAGGTTCAATAGAGTGAGAAGGAAATTCATTGATGGAGGAGGTAATCAAGAACAGCAATAAAGACCCACAACAATATTAATTATCGGTGTTTCTATTTTTAAAATTCACGACAATATTATGAGCTTTAAACTCACGAAATTAATTAGCAACAATACTATCGGTGTCACTTAAGCTAACTAGAAGATGATGAATGCTTTTTACAATTTTATGTTCGTTTTCTAGTTGAGTCTCTAGTTTAATGTTCTAAGAATTAATTCATATTGATTACAGTACGTGAATCAGTTTTTACCAGTATAAAAACTGCATTGGTTATAGAAAGTATAGTTTTTTTAGGAATATTTTTCATAATTGATAGCGTGTAGTTTCCTTGTTTAACAGCAATCTTCTATTTAAATAGTTGGCATAGAGATGTATTGCATGTAATTAAACGGTAGTTCCCTTGCTCATCTTCTAGAAGATGAATGCTTTTCACAATTCATGTTCTGCTTTTTACAATTAGTCTCAAGTTTAGTGTTCAAAGAAAAATACTTGGTATAATCTTAATTTAGTATTTTCTTAAATATATAGGATCTAGAATGTTTTAGGAAATATCTTGAACTCTAGAAAATTAGTGAAATATCTAAGTCCTAGAATAATCTTGAAAAATATCTACAAATTGGATAAGGATATATAGGAGTAGAAATATGTTGATATTTTGTATGAGATGTCATAGATCTTGAATATTCCTAAGAGTAGCATAAATAGAGGTGACATGCAACTTGATGTATCTAACAAATCAAGAAGAAAATAAAGCAAAGCTTTCAAGAGCAACTTGTGTCTACGAAGTTGGCATAGAGATTGTCGAGTTATGTAGCTTTAATAAACAGAAAGATCTCGATGTCAACAAAAATGGGGAATTTCGTAATGTACTAAATGATTATAATTTCATAAAAGCTGTTGTGGAGGATTGGCAAATTAAACCACATGACGCCTGAGATGGCTATGAAGTTAGACTAGAAGACACCAAACAAAAATTACATAGTTCAGGTTTCACGTATTGAGGGGTAAGTAAAGACAACAACAATGATGTACTTCATGCAATGTTTATTTAGTTAATTTGGTGTTGTTTTCACTGCTGCAAAAATGCTAATTATATATGGTTCTGAGAAATTTCTAAATAAACAGTGTATAAAGGAGGTGATGCGCGTGCGAAAATGAGTTCCAACATACACGCACAGTCGATTAAATAAAATATGTGTAGGAAAAGTACCGACATTTAAACACGGTTGCGTAATAAGCAGCTGTGTCCGATTTTACACAATTGTAAATAGTTATGTATCACTGATCCGTGTATATATAGGGTAAGAGAACGAGTAGGTCCGATGCCCATCGGACCTACTTTTAGGTTCAACGAGCATGATGACCGTCCGATCTAATTTAACATTTGGGCGCACGAAAATTGAAACAGACACGCACGAATTTTAAAGTGTTCCGCAAGAATCTTAAAGCAAATCGACGATGATTAAACCCATCGGACCTACTCTCAAGTGATAGGGTAAACTTTCTTACATGGATTTCTTATGCCAATCGTGTACGGTTCTTGTCCAGGGCTTTGGGAATAAATATGTTTTGTTTTTTAACACATTTTCTTTAATGTGAATGGCGTGTGAATGTATATTTATTCCTAGTATATAATATACTTGCTTTTTTTCTCCTTTGCGTCGTTACATCATAAACTTTTCACAACTGATCATAAATTTAATTTCTCTGCTCTCTCGTTAATTCCTCTGCTATTTATATTATAAGATTAATTTATTGCCAGTTGATCAGCTGCTAAGCAATGTTGCTTTAATTAGTTTCTTCAACGTATACTCTCTCTCGATCGATCGATAAGGTTACAATTTATTATTTATACATATAATTTACAGTTTTTTGTTTTGATATAAGTTTGTGTGTGTGTAATTGGAAACAAATTATCCAAATAACCGACCATTTTGTATTCCTTTATGTCTATACTCGTTTGAAATTAATCAAATAGAAATTAATTTAGAATAGTCTCCATTTTGAAACTCCTCTTGGAATACTGTCTCATTTAAGATATGAATATATATTACCGGATTTAGTATTTAAGAAAAATTCGGTAGTATTTCTCTTGTGTCGTACACATACTCATCATGTAGAAAGAGAATGGGTTGATGTTTGTGCTTCATAAAGATTGATAGGTACATTTTAATAATAAACTTTTATTAATAAAATCAAAATTAATTGATACAATATTCAAAATTATTATAATTAAATTTATTTTTTCCAAAATGCGGTGTGATGAAGAAATATATGAATTGTAGTCCAAACATGTAATCATTTCCGATTTAATTTGATATTGTATTGTAAGTAGGTCCAGTTTAGCCTAATGGTGAAGTTCCTTTCTTTAATGGCAATCAACGAAGCCCAATTAATAGCCATGAAGTCCGTTGGTTCATTTAATTAATGGCCCAATATGTAACCATTGCTCTATTCATTGACCTTTGCTTTACCAAGCCCAATAGTCATGACCTTTATATTGTTAGTAATTCTCAATGTTGTGATTTAAATAACAATTTCATATTATCTTGATAATAATTCTACATGTCTTAAATATTAATTTTATTTTATTGGAGGCTAACTGAATTTTTTTTTTGAATTTGTTCCAACAATTTTAGGTGAAATTCCATAATCTTGAATTATATATTTACATAATTTTGAAATTGATCTAGTAACTACGGTTAGGGATATTGATTTTTGTTACAAAATGTGACATAATTAACTTGATAACAACCTTAATTAGTTTGAGAAAATAATGAATCCCTGCTTAATTATTTAGTTCGGTAAAAGAAAAAAGTGACTAGTTCCTTCAAGCCTAGAAAATAATGATTATCTTTTTTTTTCCTATTATTACAAATTAACAAAAATTATATTAACAATGATAACGAGAAAATGTATCCCTCACCTACAAGGTAGAAGCCAATCAAATACATGATACTGTATTTTCCTTACTAAATAGAACTAATAAAATTTAATAAATATTATGTTCCAAATAATGTCATAATTGAGTCCCAAAAATAAAGAGTAAATTTTCAGCCTTTTAATCTGATTAAGGTTGGAAGTCATGCACCTAACTATTTAATATTCACAAAAAAAATGTTCTTTTTGAATTTCGAACTTAGGATGTCTCATACGGAAATCATCACTTTTGCCACCAAACAGATTGCTAGATCTAAAAAAAAAAAAAAAATCTATATTACAGATAGCCAGCTTCCAATGAGAACGAACGAAAACACCTCCATTATCAACGAATTCGCATCCTCTGAGATACTTCATATTTTGCGTGACTATTTTTGAAAATCTCAACCGTTCAAATACAGTCTGCATGAATCTCAAATCTCAACTAATACTGGCCCTGCGATATCCCGAATAGACACCAGACATGTCGGTCACGCAAAATATGAGATATCTCAGAGGATACACCATTACTCAGCTACGTGTCTACGAATCTTTCATCTTCAATGGATGGCCATTACTCTACTTGTGTTATTTTAATTAGGTAGCAGGATTCACGAATCAGATGCAAACGCTTACATTACTTAAAGATGTCGCTACTAAATGATATGTGGATGTGGGCCAGCTCCACCATTTGTAACATAATTACAAGATTAAAGAAGTTAATTAGTTGATTCAGAGTTTTTAGTTCTTCTGATTTTTAAATTTGGCACAAAAGGTTGAAGCTTGGATTTTTTTTTTATATCTTGGCAGAAGCTGCCAAGGGAGGTTGAAGCTTGGACGGCTGAGGTTTTCCCAATCGATTTAAATCAATTTGGACTAGACTAGGTGCACGTAGTATACTATTTTGATTAGACTAGATCAGACTACACTGGTTCTGAGCAGAGATATCATGTTTAATTGCTACTCTATAAAGAAAAACTGAATCACGTTTCGCTATAAATGGACTCAACATGTGATTCTGATTTCTGAGTAGATATCATGTATGTTTGCTGTTATATAAATTAGATCATGAGCATATGCTACAAATATTTCGTCCTCACTAACTTTTTTGCGTAATCTGAACAAGAATATGCCCGAAATTGCCATCCGTATCTGTCTCCGTGCAAAATATACATGACCAGCTTTACAGAATTTTCTTTGTTGGGTGCGTCACAGTTAATCCTGTCTGTAGAGAAAGTGGAAGTAGCGTTCAGAAGTAGAGTGAGCATCCGCTGCTTTTCTTGATAGAAAAGCAGCTCCCTGCTTGTCTCTTTCTCTCTGTATCTCTCTAAAAAAAAGAGAAGAGAGAGAGAGAGAGTCACGTGGGAGAGAGAGGACGAGGAGAGAGATAGAGAGGCAAGCAGGGGGCAAGCAGGGGAAAAGCAAGCACCGGATCTGGATTCTCAGAAGTAATGAGACAATAAGGGCACATTTCACCTACAGGTTTCACGTAAAAAAAAAAACGGGCACATTTAAGAAAGCAATAATGAGCAACGCGGAGTCACGTACGGACCTATGCTGTTTTGGTTTTAAAAAGGAGATGAATTAATGTATGCACCATTTCTGCAAAATTGGATAGATATTAAATTTTAGAGTAAAGATGTTGTCCCCCGCACCTCAGTTTTCTAAACGTCCCCTCATTCTAACTAACTTTGTCAATCATTAAATCACCTTCAAAAACGTGTAAAACGTGTAAAAGATGAGTCCAGTTTTTTCTTTAAATACTTGATATCTTAGGTATGAATACTTGATGAATTATATATGAATATTTGATATCTTAGGTATGAATATTTTCCATTTTGGGAGAATACTTTTCATATATGAATATTTGATGCCTTGAAAAACGTGTAAAAGTATGTTATCATGGATCTCATTTGAAAGAGAAAATTGTGTAGAACACGTTCGTGGTTTTAGATTTGCAAAATTTCTCATAGATCGTCAGAAATATTAGTTAGATTGAACGGAGAAAAAAAACCACCTTGAAAAACGTGTAAAAGATAAGTGATGTGTCCAGTTTTTAAGTTAATTTTAATGCATTCATTTTTCAACATTTTTTACTGTTTAATTTGATACTAAAATAACTAGAAAAAAAATATAAATTTTTTGTATGAAAACGCAGTAAATCGGTTTAAAATTTAGGGATCGACTAACAGTCCCCCCCATTCAGTCCCCTAAACGTCCCCCTAATGGTCAAAGTGCAATTGTCAGACATCTATTCTACATACATTAATTCACATACAAAATGGAAAGTATTCATACCTAAGATATAAAATATTCATATATAATTCATCAAGTATTAATACCTAAGATATCAAGTATTAATTCACATACAAACTGGGGACCATTACTTTTCGGGGGCAGTAACTGTCAGACTGCATTGGGGACCACAACTAAAAAGTCACGTGGATCACACCACTAGTGCTACATTCATTAATTAAATTAATTCACATACAAAATGGAAAGTATGAATACCGATCTATATAAATTTTGCATGTAAACGCACAACTAATTAAATAGATCGGTTTGAATTCGCCGTTTGAAGTTAATTATATAGGATTTTGCGGAAAAAAATACCGCTTGTAATTATACACAATTTTATTGTAGATCTGTGTGTGGTGAAAGAAACACAATTTTTTTCTACGATATTGATCCGCATTTTCCTGTTATAATGTATCTATATCTATATTCTCTAAGACATCTCTTTGATTTCAAAAGCACCTCATTGATATACAAGTATTTTTCTAAGTCACCTCTTCTAAACAAAGCGAGCTAGGCTACGGCCTCAGGTGAGGCATGAGAGGCAATATTTTCACTAAGAAGGCAATAGGAGATTAAGAAACTTCAAACGACCATAATTTTTTCGCTCGAGTATCCGATTTTAGCATATACCAAATTCAGAAAAACTCACGAGGAGATATACATGACTTCTAGGATTTACCTAGATATGCATTTTTCAGGGTAAAAAAATTGAGTTGAAGTTTCTGATTATGTTTTTTCTTTCTAATTTTCAATTTTGTATTGATTTACCATACTTTTTTAACGTATTGTTCATATAAATGTATATCAAATTATCAAGTCTCAGATCTAGGAATTTTTTTATTGTATTCATTTTTTTTAGTTAGCAAAATGATTCTAATAAAATGTTTGTAAATGTTGTTTATATTGGTAAATGTAGTATTTTAGTATGTGTTGTGTTTAAATTCATAATTTTATAAATGTAGTATTTTTTAATATGAATTTAGTCTAGTGTAATTGCAATTTTTTTTAATATGACTCATACACGTTTATTTTAATTAAAATCATATTTGAAAGTATTTACATACACGGTTTTAATTTAGAAAACCGTGTATGAATGTTTTTCGAAAAAAAATTGTATTTTTTTTCATAAAAGTATACGGTTCTCAAACAGTGTATAAATGTATCGACACTTTCATACACAATAAGCATGGATTCGGTTGCAAAATCGTGGACAATTACCGTTTTTAACCGTGTACAATGACCTATTATGTAGTAGTTATTACATATTTTAGAGGTTTAAACTGAAAACTAGCTAGAATGGTTCGAGTCCAACGTCTATGTAAACATAAGATGATTTTGGTGGCGTACATGCATGTAATAAATAAAACAACAGGACTATTAAATTTACAATCCTATACCCTATTCTGAAGAGCATAAGGCAACGATGCCCTATGAATGACCCCACGACTAACAGCCACTACTCTTGGACTATTGGCTTGTTTCACACGAAGCCGCATAATCCATGACAATATCAGATGCAAATTAATACGATGCATCCAGCTAGACATGAACATTCTCAACCGATGATCCAACGTCGACTTATGGCTCATCTAGTTTATTACTACAAAAATATGTTACTATTTGCGAAAATAAAAGTATTTTTTTGCTGACGGTATCTTCGCAGATACTTCTATCGGTAATATTGATACGCTCAGAACTAGTAATTTTTATGGGTGTACTCTCAAAAATAGTTACTTTTACCTTGCAAATAGCTATTTTTGTAAGTATATGACATTTAATTTGTCTTCTCTTATATGGACTTTTTGTAAATAACAATTTCATTAACGTTATTATTATTATTTGATAAGTTTAATGAGTTAAATTAATCAATTTTAATAAATTATTAGTATATCCACATAACTTTAATAAAAACAAAAATTGTTCCTTTAATCGATTAATCGACCGCATACCGATTAATTGTTTAACGATATCCATGCGTCCGACACATACATGTCCTTATTTACAATACTAATACGTACATTTCTGCATTGGTGGGTTTGCATGGGAATTCACATCCTCCCCGGTACCGTAATAGAGAATCTTCCGAAATTTTTATTAATAGAAAAAGAATAAATTAATGTCGATATAGAAGAACGGTTTTGCGTTATGTCGAAATGTAACAAAGACGTTACGAACCGTAACGGCCAGCTTAACTCCATTCAATCGCTAATTGCAGCTGCTAAGGGCTGGCCGTTCAGAACGGTGACGTCCAGGGAGAAAAGAAAAAAAAAAGGTGTGGCCGTTGCGAACGATGACGGCCTGCGCAAAAAAAAAAATCGAGGCCGTTGCGAACGATAACATCCCGGGAGAGAAGAAAAAAAAATTAAGGTGTGGCCATTCCGAAGAATAACGGCCAGACTCAGAAAAAAAAAATATTTTGAGGCCGTTGCCAACGATGACGGCCAGACCTCTTATTTTCAATCGCCCAAGTCCTTTTCCTCTCTGTCTCTGTCCGTAACTTCTGAAAAAAAAGAAAAAAAGAGAGGCGCGGCGAGCAGCGAAAAAAAGGCAAAGACCCCTGGCCGTTCTTCTCCATAGCGTCCCGATCCTGTCCGCCTCTTCCCCCGCTGAACTCACCACAGAACTCTAAATCTTGCTAGGTACTATATTTAGCGTGACAGCTATTACATGATGCTAGCTTGATTTGTTTCCTAAGATGGTCAATGATGATCTTCTGAGACCTATTCTTTATTTCCCAACAGAGGAGGTGATCCAGAAAAACACTAGAGATCCAACCAAATGAGAGGGAGATTTGTGGATAGTGGAGGAGATCCAATAGAGTGAGATGGACATTCGTTGATGGATGAGGTAATAAAGAACAAGACTAGTGATCCAACGAAATGAGAAGGACATTAGTGGATGGGGGATGTGATCTAGAACAACACAAGAGATCCAATAGAGTAAGAAGGAGATTTGTGGATGTAGGAGGTGATCCAGAACCACATTAGAGATCCAACAGAGTGAGGAGGACATTCGTCAATGAAGGAAGTGAACTAGAACAACACTTCCGATCCAAAAGAGTAAGAAGGAGATTTGTGGATAAATGAGGTGATCCATAACAACACTAGAGATCCAACAGAGTGAGAAGGACATTCGTCGATGAATGAGGTGATCCAGAATAACACTAGAGATCCAATAGAATGTGAAGAAGATTCGCGGATGAAGGAAAGATCTAGAATAACACTTGAGGTTCAATAGAGTGAGAATGAAATTCATTGATGGAGGAGGTAATCAAGAACAACAATAAAGATCCATGACAATATTATCGGTGTTTCTATTTTTAAAATTCACGACAATATTATGAGCTTTAAACTCACGAAATTAATTAGCAACAATACTATCGGTGTCACTTAAGCTAACTAGAATATTCCTAAGAGTAGCATAAATAGAGGTGTCATTCAACTTGATGTAACTAACAAATCAAGAAGAAAAATAAAGCAAAACTTTTAAAAGCAATATTGTGTCTACCAAGTTGGCATAGAGATTGTCGAGTTATGTAGCTTTAATAAACAGAAAGATCTCGATGTCAACAAAAATGGGGAATTTGGTAATGTACTAAATGATTATTATTTCATAAAAGCTGTTGTGGGGGATTGGCAAATTAAACCACATGACGCCTGAGATGGCTATGAAGTAAAACTAGAAGACACTAAACAAAAATTACATAGTTCAGGTTTTACGTATTGAGGGGCAAGTAAAGACAACAACAATGATGTACTACATGCAATGTTTATTTAGTTAATTTAGTGTTATTTTCACTGCTGCAAAAATGCTAATTATATACGGTTCTGAGAAATTTTCAGATAACCAATGTATAATGGAAAGACACGCGCGTGCGAAAATGAGCTCCAACATACCCACTCGGTCAATTAAATAAAATTTGTGCACTAAAAGTACCGACATTTAAACACGGTTGCGTAATAAGCAACTGTGTCCGATTTTACACAATTGTAAACGGTTATGTATCACTGATTCATGTATATATAGAGTAAGAGAACGGAGTAGGTCCGATGGGCATCGGACCTACTTTTAGGTTCAACGAGCATGATGACCGTCCGATTTAATTTAAGATTTGGGCGCACGAAAATTGAAACAGACACGCACGAATTTTAAAGCGTTCTGCACGAATCTTCAAGCAAATCGACGGTGATTAAACCCATCGAAGCATAGTAGGTCCGATGCCCATCGGACCTACTCTCAAGTGATAGGGTAAACTTTCTTACATGGATTTCTTATGCCAATCGTGTACGGTTCTTGTCCAGGGCTTTTGGGAATAAATATGTTTTGTTTTTTAACACATTTTCTTTAATGTGAATGGCGTGTGAATGTATATTTATTCCTAGTATATAATATACTAGCATTTTCTTCTCCTTTGCGTCGTTACATCATAAACTTTTCACAACTGATCATACATTAATTTCTCTGCTATTTATATTATAAGATTAATTTATTGCCAGTTGATCAGCTGCTAAGCGAGGTCGCTTTAATTAGTTTCTTCAACGTACTCTCCATTGATCGATCGATAAGGTTACAATTTATTATTTATACATATAATTTATAGTTTTTTGTTTTGATATAAGTTTGTGTGTGTGTAATTGGAAACAAATTATCCAAATAACCGACCATTTGTATTCCTTTAGGTCTATACTCGTTTGAAATTAATCAAATAGAAATTAATTTAGAATAGTCTCCATTTTGGAACACCTCTTAGAATACTTTGTCTCATTTAAGATATGAATATATATTACCGGATTTAGTATTTAAGAAAAATTCGGTAGTATTTCTCGTGTCTTACACATACTCATCATGTAGAAAGAGAATGGGTTGAAAAATTAATTGATACAATATTCAAAATTATTATAATTAAATTCATTTTTTCCAATATGCGGTGTGATGAAGAAATATATGAATTGTAGTCCAAACATGTAATCATTTCCGATTTAATTTGATATTGTATGTAAGTAGGTCCAGTTTAGCCTAATGGTGAAGTTCCTTTCTTTAATGGCAATCAACGAAGCCCAATTAATAGCCATGAAGTCCGTTGGTTCATTTAATTAATGGCCCAATATGTAACCATTGCTCTATTCATTGACCTTTGCTTTACCAAGCCCAATAGTCATGACCTTTATATTGTTAGTAATTCTCAATGTTGTGATTTAAATAACAATTTCATATTATCTTGATAATAATTCTACATGTCTTAAATATTAATTTTATTTTACTTGAGGATAACTGAATTTTTTTTTGAATTTATTCCAACAATTTTAGGTGAAATTCCATAATCTTGAATTATATATTTACATAATTTTGAAATTGATCTAGTAACTACGGTTAGGGATATTGATTTTTGTTACAAAATGTGACATAATTAACTTGATAACAACCTTAATTAGTTTGAGAAAATAATGAATCCCTGCTTAATTATTTAGTTCGGTAAAAGAAAAAAGTGACTAGTTCCTTCAAGCCTAGAAAATAATGATTATCTTTTTTTTTTCCTATTATAACAAATTAACAAAAATTATATTAACAATGATAACGAGAAAATGTATCCCTCACCTACAAGGTAGAAGCCAATCAAATACATGATACTGTATTTTCCTTACTAAATAGAACTAATACAATTTATTAAATATTATGTTCCAAATAATGTCATAATTGAGTCCAAAAAATAAATAGTAAATTTTTAGCCTTTTAATCTGAGTAAAGGTTGGAGGTCATGCACCTAACTATTTAATACTCACAAAAAAATGTTCTTTTTAAATTTCGAACTTACGATCTCTCATGCGCAAATCATCACTTTTGCCACTAAACATATTGCTAGTTCTAAAAAAAAAAAAAAAATCTATATTTCAGATATCCAGCTTCCAATGAGAACGAACGAAAAAACCTCCATTATCAACGAATTCGCATAGATATCTCATATTTTGCGTGACTATTTTTGAAAATCTCAACCGTTCAAATACGTTATGCATGACTCTCAAATCTCAAATAATACTGGCCCTGCGATATCCCGAATAGACATGCACCAGACACGTCGGTCACGCAAAATATGAGATATCTCAGAGGATACGCCATTACTCAGCTACGTGTCTACGAATCTTTCATCTTCAATGGATGGCCATTACTCTACTTGTGTTATTTTAATTAGGTAGCAGGATTCACGAATCAGATGCAAACGCTTACATTACTTAAAGATGTCGCTACTAAATGATATGTGGATGTGGGCCAGCTCCACCATTTGTAACATAATTACAAGATTAAAGAAGTTAATTAGTTGATTCAGATTTTTTAGTTCTTCTGATTTTTAAATTTGGCACAAAAGGTTGAAGCTTGGATTTTTTTTTTTATATCTTGGCAGAAGCTGCCAAGGGAGGTTGAAGCTTGGACGGCTGAGGTTTTCCCAATAGATTTAAATCAATTTGGACTAGACTAGGTGCACGTAGTATACTATTTTGATTAGACTAGATCAGACTACACTGGTTCTGAGCAGAGATATCATGTTTGCTACTCTATAAATAAAAACTGAATCACGTTTCGCTATAAATGGACTCAACATGTGATTCTGAGTAGATATCGATCATGCATGTTTGCTGTTCTATAAATTAGATCATGAGCATATGCTACAAATATTTCGTCTTCACTTACTTTTTTGCGTAATCTGAACAAGAATATGCCCGAAATTGCCATCCGTATCTGTCTCCGTGCAAAATATACATGACCAGCTTTACAGAATTTTCTTTGTTGGGTGCGTCACAGTTAATCCTGTCTGTAGAGAAAGTGGGAAGTAGCGTTCAGAAGTAATGAGACAATAAGGGCACATTTCACCTACAGGTTTCACGTAAAAAAAAAAACGGGCACATTTAAGAAAGCAATAATGAGCAACGCGGAGTCACGTACGGACCTATGCTGTTTTGGTTTTAAAAAGGAGATGAATTAATGTATGCACCATTTCTGCAAAATTGGATAGATATTAAATTTTAGAGTAAAGATGTTGTCCCCCACACTTCAGTTTTCTAAACGTCTCTCCATTCTAACTAACTTTGTCAATCAATAAATTACCTTGAAAAACGTGTAAAACGTGTAAAAGATGAGTCCAGTTTTTTCTTTAAATACTTGATATCTTAGGTATGAATACTTGATGAATTATATATGAATATTTGATATCTTAGGTATGAATACTTTCCATTTTGTATGAATACTTTCCATATATGAATATTTGATGAGTCCAGTTTTTTCTTTAAATACTTGATATCTTAGGTATGAATACTTGATGAATTATATATGAATATTTGATATCTTAGGTATGAATACTTTCCATTTTGGGAGAATACTTTCCATATATGAATATTTGATGCCTTGAAAAACGTGTACAAATATGTCATTATGGATCTCATTTGAAAGAGAAAATTGTGTAGAACACGTTCGTGGTTTTAGATTTGCAAAATTCCTCATAGATCGTCAGAAATATTGGTTAGATAGAACGGAGAAAAAAAAACCACCTTGAAAAACGTGTAAATACTTGATATCTTAGATATGAATACTTGATGAATTATATATGAATACTTGATGTCTTAGGTATTCATACTTTTCATTTTGTATGTGAATTAATTTAATCAATGAATGTAGCACTAGTGGTGTGATCCACGTGACTTTTTGGTTGTGGTCCCAATACAGTCTGACAGTTACTGCCCCCGAAAAGTAATGGTCCCCAGTTTGTATGTGAATTAATATTTGATATCTTAGGTATGAATACTTGATGAATTATATATGAATATTTGATATCTTAGGTATGAATACTTTCCATTTTGTATGTGAATTAATGTATGTTGAATAGATATCTGACAGTTGTACTTTAACCGTTAGGGGGACGTTTAGGGGACTGAATGGGGGGGACTGTTAGTCGATCCCTAAATTTTAAACCGATTTACTGCGTTTTCATACAAAAAATTTATATTTTTTTTCTAGTTATTTTAGTATCAAATTAAACAGTAAAAAATGTTGAAACATGAATGCATTAAAATTAACTTAAAAACTCATACATTTGACCGCTTGACTTGATACTACATAAATTCAAAAAATTATAAATTTTGCATGTAAACGCACAACTAATTAAATAGATCGGTTTGAATTCGCCGTTTGAAGTTAATTATATAGGATTTTGCGGAAAAAAATACCGCTTGTAATTATACACAATTTTATTGTAGATCTGTGTGTGGTGAAAGAAACACAATTTTTTTCTACGATATTGATCCGCATTTTCCTGTTATAATGTATCTATATCTATATTCTCTAAGACATCTCTTTGATTTCAAAAGCACCTCATTGATATACAAGTATTTTTCTAAGTCACCTCTTCTAAACAAAGCGAGCTAGGCTACGGCCTCAGGTGAGGCATGAGAGGCAATATTTTCACTAAGAAGGCAATAGGAGATTAAGAAACTTCAAACGACCATAATTTTCGCTCGAGTATCCGATTTTAGCATACACCAAATTCAGAAAAACTCACGAGGAGATATACATGACTTCCAGGATTTACCTAGATATGCATTTTTCAGGGTAAAAAAATTGAGTTGAAGTTTCTGATTATGTTTTTTCTTTCTAATTTCGATTTTGTATTGATTTACCATACTTTTTTAACGTATTGTTCATATAAATGTATATCAAATTATCAAGTCTCAGATCTAGGAATTTTTTTGTTGTATTCATTTTTTTAGTTAGCAAAATGATTCTAATAAAATGTTTGTAAATGTTATTTAGATTGATAAATGTAGTACTTTTTAGTATGTGTTGTGTTTAAATTCATAATTTTATAAATGTAGTATTATTTAATATGAATTTAGTCTAGTGTAATTGCAATTTTTTTTAATATGACTCATACACGTTTATTTTAATTAAAATCATGTTTGAAAGTATTTTCATACACGGTTTTAATGTAAATAACCGTGTATGAATGTTTTTCGAAAAAAATTGTATTTTTTTTCATAAAAGTATACGGTTCTCAAACAGTGTATAAATGTATCGACACTTTCATACACAATAAGCATGAATTCGGTTGCAAAATCGTGGACAATTAGCGTTTTTAACCGTGTACAATGACCTATTATGTAGTAGTTATTACATATTTTAGAGGTTTAAACTGAAAACTAGCTAGAATGGTTCGAGTCCAACGTCTATGTAAACATAAGATGATTTTGGTGGCGTACATGCATGTAATAAATAAAACAACAGGACTATTAAATTTACAATCCTATACCCTATTCTGAAGAGCATAAGGCAACGATGCCCTATGAATGACCCCACGACTAACAGCCACTACTCTTGGACTATTGGCTTGTTTCACACGAAGCCGCATAATCCATGACAATATCAGATGCAAATTAATACGATGCATCCAGCTAGACATGAACATTCTCAACCGATGATCCAGCGTCGACTTATGGCTCATCTAGTTTATACTACAAAAATATGTTACTATTCGCGAAAATAAAAGTATTTTTTGCTGACGGTATCTTCGCAGATACTTCTATCGGTAATATTGATACGCTCAGAACTAGTAATTTTTATGGGTGTACTCTCAAAAATAGTTACTTTTACCTTGCAAATAGCTATTTTTGTAAGTATATGACATTTAATTTGTCTTCTCTTATATGGACTTTTTGTAAATAACAATTTCATTAACGTTATTAATATTATTTGATAAGTTTAATGAGTTAAATTAATCAATTTTAATAAATTATTAGTATATCCACATAACTTTAATAAAAACAAAAATTGTTCCTTTAATCGATTAATCGACCGCATACCGATTAATTGTTTAACGATATCCATGCGTCCGACACATACATGTCCTTATTTACAATACTAATACGTACATTTCTGCATTGGTGGGTTTGCATGGGAATTCACATCCTCCCCGGTACCGTAATAGAGAATCTTCCGAAATTTTTATTAATAGAAAAAGAATAAATTAATGTCGATATAGAAGAACGGTTTTGCGTTATGTCGAAATGTAACAAAGACGTTACGGTTCGTAACGTCCAGGGGACGTTACGAACCGTAACGGCCAGCTTAACTCCATTCAATCGCTAATTGCAGCTGCTAAGGGCTGGCCGTTGAGAACGGTGACGTCCAGGGAGAAAAGAAAAAAAAAAAAAAAAAAAAGGTGTGGCCGTTGCGAACGATGACGGCCTGCGCAAAAAAAAAAATCGAGGCCGTTGCGAACGATAACATCCCGGGAGAGAAGAAAAAAAAATTAAGGTGTGGCCATTCCGAAGAATAACGGCCAGACTCAGAAAAAAAAAATATTTTGAGGCCGTTGCCAACGATGACGGCCAAACCTCTTATTTTCAATCGCCCAAGTCCTTTTCCTCTCTGTCTCTGTCCGTAACTTCCGAAAAAAAAAAAAAAAAGAGAGGCGCGGCGAGCAGCGAAAAAAAGGCGAAGACCCCTGGCCGTTCTTCTCCATAGCGTCCCGATCCTGTCCGCCTCTTCCCCCGCTGAACTCACCACAGAACTCTAAATCTAGGTATTTTTTTTTAATATTACAGAACTTTATAAATTAACAATAATTTAAGATTGAATTTGTTGTCAAAATTATTGTTAGGTTTAATTATGTGAAATTGCATTCGATTAGATTTAATTTTGTTAATTAGGTTATTGTTATTGTTAATTAGGTTAATTAGGTGTAATTAGGTTATTGTTAGGTTTAATTTGGTAAATTAGCATTCGATTTGGTTTAATTTTGTTAAATAGCATCCAATTAGGTTTAATTTTGTTAATTAGGTTATTGTTATTGTTAATTAGGTTAGTTAGGTTATTGTTAGGTTTAATTTTGTAAATTTGCATTCGATTAGGTTTAATTTTGTTAAATTGCATCCGATTAGGTTTAATTTTACGTGGTAGGTATAATTTTATGCAATTGTACCCGATGTCAAACATGTTGGATGTAGGATGTCAATGTAAATGTAAATGCAAACGTAACTGTTATGAGTTAGGTTTAAATGCAAATTTTTGAAAATTTAGATTGTTTTAATTTTAAGGTTAAAATGTTATGCATGCAGGATGTCAAGCAGTTGTGGTCCGAGTAATCCTCCGGTAGAGAATTTTAGCAACTTATTATGGATGCCGCATGCACATCATAAGGTCGCACTGTTATCTGACAATGTTTGTTACTCAATGAATCATCTCATATCCAAAATTCACATGTTTTTGAATAAAGAGATATAAATGTTTGAATTACGAGTTTTGATTTTAATCAAATTGTATAACAATGACAGGATTATACCAGGGTGGATGTTCAACACCACCGGTCTGTGATTCCACGTGACCCACGCTGCGACCCATTCTTGTGTAGTCTCGGTTTGTATCAGATAGCTCGAATGGATGATATGAACATTGACAAAGGGCTCCTCGCTGGCCTCGTTGAGCGGTGGAGACCGGAGACGCACACTTTCCATCTTCCTGTAGGAGAGATGACGGTCACACTTCAAGATGTGTCATGTCTGTGGGGATTGCCGATAATGGGGGCTCCGGTGACCGGGTTTGCAGACACAAATGCGCATGCATTAGTGGAGCATTTTCTTGGAGTTGGGAGTGCGGATACGGTGCTTAAAAAGAAGAAGAGATCACAGTCGGCTGATGGAAGTGCTGTTCGCACGACGTCTGGATATTCTATATGTTTGAAGGAATTGCGCAATCGATTTGCTGCCATGCCAATTGAAAATCTGGGTGAGCCTACATATGAGCAGGTACGCCAGTACACTCGGGCTTACATACTGGACTTGTTCGGGACTTACTTTTTGCTGATTCTTCGGGAGATTCAGTTCCGGCAATGTATCTGCAATTTCTTGAAAACCTTGACGAACCGATGCAATACAACTGGGGTGGTGCTGTTCTAGCACTACTCTATAGGAACTTGTGTGTTGTCGTTGAGCGTCACACGAAATCTATGTGGGGACCAACTCTTCTTCTACAGCATTGGTGTTAGTCCAGATTACCGGCCGGCCGTCCTTACCCCAAAGGTGATTGGACTCCACATTGGGGATTACCGAATCCAGAAAGGTAACTACAAAAAACTTTACAATACTTTAATTTGATGTGTTTTATGTTTATTAAGAATCTTAAATTTTTTATTACAGGTGTCCTGCAATCGGGGAGATGTGGTGCTGTCGCCATGTATATAATCAAGCTCACAATCGGGCTGGACCTGGCTACTTCCGAAGCCAATTGCAGGATCTTGAAGATTATATGGTAAGATGTGAACCTTACAAAGCGCTGTTGGACCAGGAGCCATCTCTGTTGCCAGCACGAGTTCAGGATGACAGAGATGTGTGGCTAGCCGCTGTGCCACTGATACACTTTTGGATAGTGGAACACCATTATCCTAATCGGGTGATGCGTTAATTTGGCTTTTCACAGCCCATCCCAGTAGCACCGTCGTTAGGTGAGGACGAGGTACGCCGGTTGCATAACATTATTCATTATGTGCATGTGACAAGAAAAGATTGGGCTGCTAAGCACCACACCTACGTAGAACAGACATCTCATCCTGCCAATCACTTGGTTGCTTCGACGGGACTATGGTCGGACGACCAGCTTTTTCCATACCGGACTTGGTTTCAAAACAATTGTATGCACAATGTCTTCTTGTCGAGAAGGTGCATATAAGGTCTTGATCATCCAATTCCAGAGTACAGGGATGAGCATAACGAAGTAGGGTACATTCCCAGTGCCCCAAATGACACACGTGATGTAAGTTTCAATTCAATCAAAATATTTATTTTGTAGGCACTACAAAGAGTGAAGATGGTGTCGTACGGTATAGCTATGGCCAAAACAAGGACTCTTAAAAAGGTGGGGAAGTTTTTTCTCAGATTAAGTTGTGGCCTTCTCAGCGACAATGGTATGGAGCCTAAATACCATGACATGATGAGAGCGGCCGATCTTCCGGCCAACTACGAGGACATTCCAGATAGTGATATTCCTCCCGGTCAGGAACCCATCCCCGACTTGCCCGCAGATGATGATCCCCACTATAGAGAGAATTGGCTAAACTCGAATGACAGATTGATGGACTACCTCGCACGAGTCGTACCTCCTCAGGTCGATCCGGTAAGTGTACAAAACTTTACAAAATCTTAAGTAATTATCGATTGTATTTATTGAAATACTGATATATTTATTGTAGGAACCGGAGGGCAATGTCGGAGCCACACATGACGGTGTTGCACAGGGCAACACAGGACCTAGTCTGGTCGGCCAGGTAACTATTCTAAAATATAACAATTTTGTTGTTGATTGTCGATTCTACATTTATTAAGTACTAAATCCTTGTTGCAGGAAATACCCGACTTCAGTTGGTATGAGACATCACAATTAATGACAGAGTTGCTTCAAAACAAGCCATACCAGCAAGGTCCTACACAGGAGGGTCAGTACACGACACACTATGGCGTTCCCGTCCAAGATTTCTCGTTGTACATGGGTCACACGGGACGAAGTTAGGTCGACCAGGTATTTTTTCCAAACTCATAACAAATTAAATTATAAAAAATCGTGGTTGAATGCTTATTACAATACTACAATATTTATTATAGGGACCGAATGAGTTTGTCGGTTTCGATGAATTTGGACACCAGACATACCCTCAGGCCTCAATACACGGGTCATACAGGACCAAGTCTGGTGTACCATGTAATTTTTTCAAAATTATAAGTTTTATTTAAATAATCGTCTCTATATGTTTGGTAAAGACTTCGGCGATTGTTGTAGGGTTCGGATGACCATTTCAGGATGCCCGGGCCAGTTGCTACTAGTACATATGACGGTACGGTACCTAGTCAAGTCGTCACACCACGTACACAAGCTGTCGAGAGCATATTTGGCACCCCGTCACACAGTGCTGATGCATACAATAATGTCTACGTGAGGCGTAGGAGAGGAGAACAACAACAACAACAACAAGAGCCAGCAAGCAGATACCCACGCAGATCGCGCCATGAGCCGAACAAGTTCACTTTTGACTAGGTATTTCATTTCATGTATATTGTATGATTATTGTAGTTTATGTTAGTTTTTGTGCTTGTATGACTATTTGTTAGTTTATGTTAGTTTTTGTGCTTGTATGATTATTGTAGTTTACGTTAGTTTTTGTGCTTGTATGCTTGTAGTTTTTGTGCTTGTATGCTTGTATTCTGGGATCGGGCCGTTGGGATATGCTTGGGTCATGATGAATTCGGTCATGATACATTTGTCCATGATGAATTCGGTTTGGGGATTTGGTTTTCGGATTTGGGTTTTGTGCTTTGGTTTTATGGTGCTGTCAAAATTACAAAATGCACTCCGCCAAATTTTTACTAAAAATAAAAAAAAAAATTCAGCCAATTAAAGATTAAAAAATGGATTTGAAGTTCGGCCAATTATAAATGGAAATACAAATTACAAAATAATGCATAAACATCAAAATACGAATACAAAAATACAAATACAAATACCAAATACCAAGCGACAAATACCAAAATACGAATATAAATGAAACTAGAGGTATCTTGTCCAAACAAATTACAACAATTACTAAATACACGAGTGTTATATCGCTTCATCTCCGCATGTAACTAGAAGAAGTTCCTGCAAAAAAATAGATAACAAAGTATATTACAAAGTTCGGACAACTTTTCAACAAGACCGATAAAACTGAGCAATTAAATTTAAAATATCAACAAACCTGCTGCATGTATGTCAGACATAGAACGTCTTGCTTGCTGCCCCATGCCCCGTCCGGAAGAAGCCTCTGAACCAATAAAACAACATTGAAAATTGATATTTCCAACGAGAATGACATCAAAATTAGGGTTTGAAAATAAAATTAACAAACCTGCTGCACGCCTGTCAGACGTAGAACGTCTAGCTTGGTGTCCCACTCTCCTTCCTTCCATTTCGTCCATCGTCATGACTATACGGTTGTGCTTTCTCCTACCCTTTTTTATTCTGTTTTTGTCCGGAACAATTTTTGGACCGGCTATGTGAGGCCAGTCACATTGGTTGGCATAGCCATGGAATTGGCCACTCTAAGTTTCAGCGAGTTTGGCCGTGAAATAAAATTGTGGTTGTATCTCCGGTCCCGACACACGGCGAGAACATGGGCGCACGGTATACCTGTAAGTTGTGGCTTGAGACATACACATTCTGCTCTGTTTCCGTCACGTATGTCGACCCTATACTTGAAGGTCTCCCTTCTATAACTAAAATTCCCGTCTCGTTCTTTATATACGACTCTCTCATCCTTGACCCTGACCTCGTGTTCACCGTGCTCACCAACTGGCATTGAACGCATATGTAAGCATTTCCCGATTCTTTTTGTTAATAGTTCTTCAACCCGCGCTGACCAAAGTTGCTGTCAGCTATGCGAGCCACTGCTTTCGCTCGTCTTTGGTTAAACCAAGCGAGACCCTTGTAATATGTGTCTTCCACGAGTGCAACAACTGGCAGTCGTCGACTATCTTTGAATACAGCGTTCAACGATTCATATCCATTAGTAGTCATAATTCCCTAGCGGGGGCCGCCGTCCATGCTCTAATACACCTTCCATGGTTTAGGGATCTCATTATGGTTGGAATCTTGATATTTACCGACATTATCTAGGTATGCAACTGCATCTGGAATTTTCTTCCGCAATAGTTCGAAGAACTCTTCAGACCTCCGTGGCTTCTTTTTGTTCACAAGAATTTTAAATAGTTCGCAGATTTTTTTATTATGTACCTTTTTCATCAAATTCTTGGCGACGTGCTGCGAACACAATCTGTAAACGCACTCGCCGCCATCCTCGTACCAACCACCGTATCTATCGGTGAATACTTTTTTTATTCCCATGTGCCAGTCAGAAACAACACACATGAACCTATTACCAATTACCTCCCAACGCAACCACCTCATGAATCATCCCCATGTCTCTAATCTCTC
The DNA here is from genome assembly GCA_011114355.1 of Carex littledalei. Classification (NCBI taxonomy): domain Eukaryota; kingdom Viridiplantae; phylum Streptophyta; class Magnoliopsida; order Poales; family Cyperaceae; genus Carex; species Carex littledalei. Next base: position 5,991,938 of record CM022082.1, read on the forward strand.
TTCCTCGACTAATGCGAAAGCCAGAGGAAGCAACTGGTTCTCTGCGTCATAACCGCACGCCATCAGCAGTCTCCCTTGGTACCGGCCAGACAGGAAACATGCATCAATACTAATGATTGGCCTGAGATGAGGCACTGCAGCAATGCACGGACCGTAAGCCCACACAGCTGCCTTGAACAACCTTTTTAGCGGATCCTGCATAGGTTCGTGCGCAACTCCATATTTTGTTCCAGGAGTTGATCTTTTAATTGCTTCCAACAATGGGGTTAGAAGGTTGTACGAGCCTTCCCAACTACCGAATATTTGTGCGATTGCCAGCTCTCGACCACGCCACAGCTTGTTATATTTGGGAATAACTCCCCCGTATTTCTGACGGACTAGCCCTTTAATGCTTTTAATGTTTTTTGTAACATCTTCCCTAATATCTTGTCTTATAACATCGGCAATCACTTCTGCAGTTAATTGTGAGTGATCGGTACGAGAAGCATCGGCCTGGCACGTATGTGGTGCTCTAATTGTTTTAATTTCCCACTTAGATGAAAATATGCCGGACTTGGCATACAAACGCCACATACACCTGTTGCTCTTGCATTCCATTATCAGTTGAGTTCTATTGCTACTAGTAGTTTTTACTTCAATATTATTTCTGATGTGATAATCATTTATGGCCAACCGTAGAGCCTCTTTTGAAGAGTACTCATTATCTACACCAAGTTGATCATGGACGTGTTGGGTCCTGCTGAAGTAGGATACATCTGCTTCCTGGAATCCCGAGGTGTCATTGAAACTTCCCACCGGGTGACTCGTACCGCAATCAGATATGAGAAAATGTCGAGCCTGAACACGTGGTGTTTGCGATTGTCTCTGCGTATCAGGCGAGACATCCCCTTCTGAATCAGGTTCGGTATCCCAATCGGCATCATCCTCACATGAGTCATCGTCATCTTCGTCGTCACTTTGCGGTACGTCGTCTGCATCATTACAAGGATCCCGGGCCCTCGGCGGTTCAACCCATGGACTGTCCTGATTATTGTACCATGTCCAACCCATATCTGGCTGAACAGGCGGTGACAAGTCGTTTACATCGGGATAAGGACTCAGATAAAGGTCGCGCCTCGGTGTTTCTTGTGTCTGATAGGGTTCGAATAGACTGTGACCCTCTTGTGAAACACTGTATTGGGTATGTCCAGGGTCTGGTTGTGTCTCTGGTACCACACTATCAATGAATAATTGCGATTGCATCGAACCGACAATTGGAACTAACTCAATGTACAAATCGACAAAAGAATACTGGGTTCTGGCAAGCATATTTTGGTCATAAATACCTCGCTAAGTCTGATCGCACACGATTTCTAATATCTCATAATAACGTCGAGTTGTTGTACCAACATTAACCCGTGCAAGTGTTTTTAGGTTGTACTCGGTCTCAGAATATCCAAGCTGGCGATAAATTTCACCTTTCACATCATGCCAACCTTGTTCACTAGTTGCCATCAATGTGAATCGAGGAGATGTGGTGTACTCCGCTCCTTTACGACCTTGCCGTATTTCACCACCGAAATGAACTCTCACCATGAGCATGATTACTTATTTTGATGAATTAGCCTGCACAATAATGAATAAATTGGATATAATTTATTATTACAACAAACATTACTAATAAGTACTACTACTTCTTACAATAAGTACTACTACTTCTTACAACAAACATTACTAATAAGTACTACTACTTCTTAGAACGAGCCTTGAAAGTACATGGAACAAAGTCATTATCGGAATTTGTCGGATCTGGATCAGTCACAGCAGACGAAATGGTGGCCTTACCAGTATAAGTACACGGAACAAACTCATTGTCCGATGCTGGAGGCTCTGGATCAACCTTCTTCTTTTTCAAACCAAAGCCCTACGGGTTTTCCACAAAGTCATCGTCTGAAATTTCATACGGAATAGGCCGTTTAATCCATTCCTTCATCGTACATACATAACAGTTACCAGGATTATGACATACTTGACAGTTGTTCTTCTTTTCCTCTTTTTTACCTCGATCACTACTTGACCCTCCTCTCGCTACGCCACGATCTCGATTGCTCTCTTTCTTACCTCGATTGTTACTGTCCATCCTTCTCGTCCAAAAAAATTAATTTAAAAAATGTTACCACTAATGAACAATAAATATTAATTAATTACCCTACACAATAGTTATTAAAAATCTAAAATAGTAAATTTTTACAATATTTTTGTAAAAACAAAATTTAATTAAGCATGCAAATGTGAACTTCTTTATTTATTTATATATTTCAAATTATTTAATATTAACATTATTATTATTTTTAATATTAACATTAATAATTTTTAATATTAACATTAATAATTTTTATAAATTAACATTAACATTACTAATATTTTTACAATATTTTTATAAATTAACATTAACATTACTAATATTTTTACAAATTAAAATTAACATTACTATCATTTTTACAAATTAACATTAATATTACTAATATTTTTACTAATATTTTTACAAATTAACGTTACTAATATTTTTTACACATTAACAATACTAACATTTTTACTAATATTTTTACAAACTAACATTACTAATATTTTTACAAACTAGCATCACTAATATTTTTACTAACATTACTAATATTTTCTGCAAATTAACATTACAAATTTACAATATTTTTACAAATTAACATTACTAACATTACTAATATTTGTACTAATATTTTTACAAATTGTCATTAACATTACTAATATTACAACATTACATTACCACTAACATTAACATTACATTAACATTAACATTAACATTACTAACATTACTAATACATGACATTACTAATATTATTTTAACTAATGATCAAATAATTTTGATATTCATCCAATATAATTAATAAACGTAAATACATGACATATAGTTGAAAATTTACCTTTTATATTGATGATTTCTTTATTTTCAACGGAAGAGGTCTTCGACAAGCCGTAATTTTTTTTTCGTACAGGGAGAATTTTTTTTTTTTTAATATTAGTGGAGAGAGAGAGATACTCTGAAAGTTGTACAGACTAAGCCAGAGGAGCGCGCAATTTATAGATCATCTGGACGTTACGGAGAATAACGTCCAGAGATTAACTTTTTTTCTCCGCTGGGGCCTGAAAAATTGTCTTTGACGTTGGCCGTTATGGAGAATAACGTCCAGGGCTTTTACTGTACTGCCGACAGGCTGTTATTGTCCATAACGGCCCGAAGTATTTTTTTTTCGACCCTCTCCTGGCCGTTGCCAACGATAGCGGCCTCAGTTATTTTTTTTTTCAGGACTCAGCTGGCCGTCGCCAACGATAGCGGCCTCAGTTATTTTTTTTTTTTCGGGACTCAGCTGGCCGTCGCCAACGATAGCGGCCTCAGTTATTTTTTTTTTCGGGACTCAGCTGGCCGTTATTGTTAACAACGGCCACAGTTTTCTTTTTTTTTCGGCGCATTTCTGGACGTCCTGGACGACAACGGCCAGGAGATTACGGTTGGTAATCGGGAAATAAGGTGGTAATCGGGCCGTTACGGTTACGAACAGTAACGTCTTTGTTATATTTGAAAATCTGACGAATTCATTATTACATTAATTTATTATATTTTCTATTAATAAAAATTTCGGGGGAATCTTTTACAATTATTGGATTTGGACCGTTCTTTTACAATTATTGAATTTACATCCTCCCCGGTAGCCATGCATTAGTCCGAATCTCAAAGCGACTGAGAGTTAATCTCAAACCGTAAAGTGAAGAGAATATTTTACAGTAATGGAGAGGATACTTTGTCTTTGCATGGAACCTGTCCACAGATAGACAAAAGTAGCGTTCACGAGTCAAACAGACATTGAGACAATTACAGCAGATTCTTTATGTTTTTGTGCTTTTCTGATGACAGCGGCTACAATAATAGCAATAAATGAGCGTCACTACCGTACCTATTCTGATATAACTTGTTATTGGTTAAAAATGTGCATATGAGACCCCGCTCAGCAGGAGTCCTGATCCCCCAAAGTAACCCAATTTTTGAGTTTAGACGTGTACGGTGCCTATTCGGTGGTAGCGCAGGGGGCCAGTATTATTTGTGGGATCCAGGTTCTTTAAGATTCGTGTTAGAGCACCTTGGACGGTTTGGATCAAAACTCAAAAATTGAGTTAATGCACTGGATCTGAATTCGCTCAGCAGGTGGTAGCCAGTAGCCACACAAGGGGATGGAATTAATTTGGTTCACAAATGAATCGTTTTTAAGTCTAAAGGTACTTGTAAATGAAAAATTGTTACCTAATCCAAACTGCTTGGATTTGTTTAAAAATAATTGAAGAGGATGCCAAAGGACGCAATTGTCGGTTATTGAAATTATCATAAGTGATTATAGAATGTGAATGGTCACAGCTGCAACAAGCATGTCACGTCACGTCATGTGACTAATATCGGGAGCGGACTCAGGTTGATCTGGAGGAGAGAACTGTTCTTTTTGAATTTTGAAATTGTATAGAGATCTATAGACCGTACCAACTTTACCCTCTCTGAATTTCTTTCGTCACCCTCGGAAGTTTTGATCTGTACTTTGGGTTAAATGTAGGATTAAGTTATAATAAATCACTCAAAAATCACATAACATTAATATTATTTTAACTATTCTTTCTACTTTCAAAATACTCTTAATTACTACGTAGAAACCCTCAAACACAACTTAGAAATTTAAATACAACCACTCTTTTTGACTAAATTTAAAACACATTCATAACTCTCACCTAACTAATTAATGAATTTTTTTTTTCAAAAGTTGTCACCTTGTTAGCATGTCGTTTTGACAATGTTATGTTATGATTATGGAAGAATGTATAACATAAACGTTGTAAATCTTGTTGTCAACTATTTATAGAACTTAGAATCACATCCATTGAAGCTTGTATGAAATATTAATAGCCAAAATAATGAAGTGTGACAATCTGAAGCGTCTGAAACGAGTGTAGCTTTGCTGGAAATGTTGTTGCAAGTGTTATTTTGTCTTATTGACAGGTCCTGAATGTTATGAAGACATGTTGAAGCATCTAAAATGTTACGATATGTTGTTGAAATTAACAATGAGGTCTATTGACTGAAAGAGCGTCGAAACGGTGCGATCCGAACGGTGTCATACTTGTACTTATGTTTTATTACTAAAATATGTCTAAATGGAATAATATATACTGAGTGAGGCTACGGTGCTATGCATAGCACCAATTGGGTCCATGCTACGGCTCAAAATTTGACTTTTCAAAATTTTAACGGTCGATCCGAACAGTTCAACATGATTATAAAATGAATATGTACTTGCAAACCAAATTTTACATTTTTTCAAATTTTTTTACTATTTTTTTGAAAATCACTTGATCTGAATATTCTGGACCATCCAAAAACAGCCTATCTAAAAAAATAGTAAAAAAATTCGAAAAAATGTAAAATTTGGTTTGCAAGTACATATTCATTTTATAATCATGTTGAACGGTTCGGATCGACCGTTAGAATTTTGAAAAGTCAAATTTTGAGCCGTAGCACGGACCCAATCCGTGCTATGCATAGCACCGTAGCCTCACTCATATATACTTATACAATGATACATTTTCAAACTTTATCATAAGAGTATATTTTTTACTTTGTAAAATTTGATCAACAAATTTTGTTGCGTAATGAAAAACATATATCCGATATATATGTAGTTTAATTTAAAATTTTGTTTGCTATCTGCAAATTTTTTTACATGAAGTATATATTCTATAAAAAAATTATGTGTTCAATAAAATATAATAAAAGATAAGAATTAATGCTACAAAATTAATGATTGTAAATAGAAGATAGGAAAAGAGGGGAGAGAGAAAAATGAGTCCCACAATGATATTTAGTTAATAACTTTAAGAGGTGAGAAATTTTATTTGAAGAAATTAAAAAAAATAATACAATTTGTAAAATTTTCCCTTTATGTCACTATGCTACAAATGGTTCGTTTTCACCTTTTTTTTCTGTAGATGTAATGGTGGACCCCGAAAATTATATCATGGTACAGTGGCGCATAGCTGTAAGGGGGGACCCCATCAGAGCCGTTTTTCCAAACGCTTTCATATTGCTTTATCTATTATCTCCTTTATCGCTCAGAGTAATTCCCGACATTTTTATTAATATCCAAAGTTTAATACAAATTATTATTTATGTCCAGAATCCCATCTGATTTCGAAAAATGCCCAAACTGGCCAGAAAATGGCCGCCTTACTCGTTTTCTGGCCGACCCCCCCTAAGCCGGCCATTTTCTGGCCGGCTTACTGGTTTTTTTTTTTTATAGACACTATGAAGAGCAAAATAATGAAATCTAACACTGAAAATTTAAATTTTGTGTTTAAATTATTTGTTAGATTACTTCTTTTTATTTATAATTAGCATATTTATACTAAAATACATTAGATTACTTGAAATTATGTTGAATTACACTATATTACAATAAATTATGTTGAATTACACTAAATTACGTTAAATTACGCTAAATTACAATAACTTCGCTAATTATGCTGAAATACGGTAAATTACGCTAAAATAGACCGATTCTGTGCCATCTTTCATGAATCATAAAAAATACTAAAAAAATTCTGAAAATAGTAAAAATTGTTATTCTACAAGTTCATTATGTAACTAATTTACTGAGCTACTTGGATTGAATAATAGAAATGAAAATCTTAATCGGAAACTTCAACTCAAGTTTTGAAGCTCTTCTCTTTGTTTTTTGGCGATTCTGAATTTTGAAATCCAGCATAGCAGGCACGGATGCATGCGCATTTTCGCAAGCTTTCCGAAAAGTGGTCATTTGCTGAAATCGGACACTCGAGCGCTGTTTTACGACCGTTTGAAGTTTCGCCGTCGTTTTTCGTCTTTTCAGTGAAGATATCGTCCCTATTCATATGTAATTTAGCGTAATTTACCGTATTTTAGCATAATGTAATGTAATTTAGTGTAATTTAACTTAATATAGTGTAATTCAACATAATTTCTAGTAATCTAGTGTATTTTAGTATAAATATGCTAATTATATATCAAAAGAAATAATCTATAAAATAATTTAAACAAAAAATTCAAATTTTCAGTATTAAATTTTATTATTTTGCCCTTCATAGTCTCTAAAAAAAAACGAGTAAGCCGGCCAGAAAATGGCCGGCTTACTCCTACCCCTAAGCCGGCCATTTTCTGGCCGGCTTGGGCATTTTTCGAAATCAGATGGGATTCTGGGCATAAATAATAATTTGTATTAAACTTTGGATATTAATAAAAATGTCGGGAGTAATTCCATGTAACAAGTTGTTTCTCTCAAACATCCTTATTCCTTTTCAATATAAATTGAAATTTTTCTTCAAAACATCCTCGAAATGAGGTAAATAAATAGTTTAGATGCACAAATCTCAAAATATTCTGAAGAATTACACGGACACTGCAATTCCTAATCTAGCTATTCATTTCTCTTCATACACGAATCTCAAAATTAATGAATGGGTGGATTGAAAATTGCAGGTCCCTGTTATTACAGATTTATTTCCTCGAAAAGATTGTCATCTGTCTCTATCATAGTAACATAACTCACGAATAAAACGCGAATAATTCGCGTATAATTCATTCTTTTGATGTTTCCGAACCGAACACCGAATAAAATGTAAAAAAAAACGTATTATACATTTTATTCGTGAATAAAACACGAATCACAAATTATTCGCGAATAAAACGCGAAAAAATGCGAATTTTTTTTTTGGGTTTCTTTTGGGTTTTTTTTAGCTTTCTTGTGGTACCGAATCATTCTCAAATTATATCCGAATTATTCCCGAATCACGAATTTTTGACCCCGCCGAACCGAACCCGAACTATTCATTTGACACTATGGTCTCCATGCAACAAATACATAACCCGCTGTACAGACATTTATTTGTTGGTGCGCCACGGTGAATCCTGTCCTCTAGGAAATGTAGTAGTGTTGAGGATTCAATGAGACAATGAGAGCCCACCCAAAAGAGCACTAATGAGCATCACGGACCTATTATGTAGGGGAATTTTATACCCCTCAAAATCTTTAAAATTACGTATTTTCTCTTCTAAACTTTGAAATTACGTATTTCCCCCTCAAAACTTCAAAAACTCACAAATGTACCCATTATATTGTCTTTTATATTAAAACTCATTCCAAATTTATAAAATACCCGTTTTACCCTTTATTAAAAACATATAAAACCCATCAGACTCAAATTTGAATATGTCGTTCGAACTGCTTTTAGATTTGTGCGCGCAAGATCGGCACAAATCTTGATGCGAGCACACACGTATTGAAGCAAGATGCACAGATCTTAATGTGATGCGCATGGATCGAAATTGCTTTAAGATTCGTGCGTGCTAGATCTTAATGTGATGCGCGCAGAACCCTTCAGATTCAAATTTAAGTCTGATGGGCTTTTATATGCTTTTAATAAAGGGTAAAATGGGTATTTTAAAATTTTAGAATGAGTTTTAATATAAAAGACAATAAAATGGGTACATTTGTGAGTTTTGAAGTTTAGAGGGGGGAATACGTAATTTTAAAGTTTAGAGAGAGAAATACGTAATTTTGAAGTTTTTGAGAGGTATACGTGAAATTCCCCCTATTATGTATTGATTTTAACTAAAGCCAAACAAGGTGATGAATAAATTTAGTCCATAAGGTGGTGTTTGGTTGTGGACTAAAGTTATGGAGATCTAAGATTATTCTAATTGAAACCGGTCTAAATTATTCATATTTAGTTGAGATTTAAAGTTTGAGGATGGGTTAAGATATTTCTTGTTTTGTTAGAGTTGGTGGAGGACTAAAGTTTTAGAAGCCTAAGTTAGTTAATTATTAAAAATAAGATACTAATTATATAATATTAATATATTAATAATATAGGATATTAATTATATAATTATATATTAATAATAATTATTAATAAAAGATATTAATTATATAATATTATTATAATAGTTATTTAATATATTAACAACATAAGATATTAATTATATAATTATTTACTAATAATAATTATTAATAATAATATACTAATTATATACTACTAATATATTATTATAATCATTTGAGTTAGGCCATGACGTGCAATAAAATTAAACCACCATGTGAAGTGGTTTAATTTAGGCCGGCCTAAGGATCGGCTTATGTCATCTTAGTTCGGCCTAAGATGGAAGTAGCATTCAGAAGTAGGGGTGAAAACGGATCGGATATGAATCGGATATTAGTAAAACCATATTCATATTCATTTTTATTTTTCGAATACAGATAGTAGGATAATAGACGGATACAAATCAGATATTCGTTTTTCAATAGCATTATTTATTAAAAAAACATATACATATTATTAAAAAATACAAAAGTTCATATAATATTTATCTGATTATAATGATTAATAATATAATATTTTTTATAATATATATTAAATTATTTAGTATATATCTAATACAAATAATTAAAATTTAAAATCATATTTCTTATGCCTCTTTAAAACTTAATTCTAGTACGGATGAAGAAGTGTCGCTAAACAGCCAATGAGACTATTAGCAATTTTGTTCGCTCCGTGGAAAGAAAGAAATTTCGTATCAGCAATTTTGACTAGCCTCGGTGCACTATTTTGATTAGCCTCGGTGTATCAGAAATTTTGTATCAGCAATTTTCTCAATAGATTTTAATCAATTTTGTGTAGACTAGGTGCGCTATACTATTTTGATTAGACTAGACTAGGTGCACTACACTATGGTCCAAGCTTAACCACGTTTCGCTATAAATGGCCTGAATGACAATATACTATAAATAGTTCTTCTTCACTTTTAACTATTTTGCCTAATCTGTACATTCCCTCGTAGTTGCTCCGAATCGCTATCGCCTTTCCTATCACTATTCTTATGGCCTTTCCTATTGCTCACAGTAATTCCATGCAAGTTCTCAACAAGTTGATTTATCTAAAACATCTCAGAAATTGCCATCCGTATCTCCGTCTCCGTGCAACAAATACATGACCCGCTTTACAGACATTTCTTTGTTGGGTGCGCCACAGTGAATCCTGGCGGTAGTGAAAGGGAAGTAGCGTTCAGACGTCAATGAAACAATAAGAGCACATTCAAGAAAGCAATAATGAGCTCCACGGACTCGGGGCACTATTCGGTTTTGGTTTTAACTTGAGCCACACAAAGGGGATGAAGTAATGTAGTCCACAAATGAATCGTCACGTTTATTTTTTTACACTTTTCAATTGAAACCTTTAAAATATAAATATTTAGTTAGTTACCACCAACAAAACTAGTGTGTGATGTACTCACATTTAGTGTGCACAATTTCAAAAATATATTGGATCGGTTTTAAACGACGAATTCAAACCGTTGAAACCGATCTACTTCACGAGTGATGCGTGTGCCTGTAAAATTTTGAATTTTTCGAATTAATTTAGTACAAAGTCAAGCGGTCAAAAAAATAAAGTTTTATAAGTTAGTTTACATGTTATTTTAATGCATTTAGTTTTCATCATTTTTTTACCGCTTGACTTTGTACTAAATTAATTCGAAAATTTCAAAATGTTAAATGTACAAGCATCACTCATGAATGAGATCGGTTTCAACAGTTTGAATTTGTCGTTTAAAGCCAATCCGACAGATTTTGTAAATTGTGCTCACCGAACTCTCTTTATGAGAACATCACATGCTACATTTACTCTGATTACCACTACAAGAAATTGGAATATTTAGTTACCTTAAGATGTGCTCCACAAACCGATCGTGTAATGGAAAAGAAAAGAAAAGGAAAGAAGCAAGTTCACCTTCTCTATGCCCTAAATCAGAGGTGAACAAAATCAGAAAGTTTCTAAAGATCCTCTTCGCTCCCCCTCAAAATTTCCACTTTGGCAGCAAGTTAACATCTTCGGTCAGGACCGGTCACCCCACTAATTCCTCCGACATTTTTATTAATATCCAAAGCTAATTACAAATTAATAAATATACCCACGTTAGCTGGGTATTTTTAAAAATGCCCAAACCGGCTATTAAATGGCCAGTCCCCAATTTTTTCTCAATCGGCCATTAAATGGCCAGTTTGGAATTTTTTTTACATATCGGCTATTAAATGCCCAAATCGGCTACCAAACATGGTCAGTGACGATATGCTATCCAGAGGGGGACCATCGCGCAGTCGGATGTCCCCTATTAACTCTGTCGGGTAGTCCCGACCATGCTCTCGGCCAGACTCTCTGATCATGTGTAACGACATCAGCCTCGGCCTCTCTGCTCACCCGTACCTCAGTATCCCAGACATTCTCATCATCACCCCTAGGGACTGGCGGGGGTGTAGAGAAGATGGATACCGCCAACTCAGTCACAAAGTCAGGCTGAGTCTGAGACCGGCCAGTAGCTCTATATCATATCGTCGTCTCTGAGGCTCAAACTCTGGAGGGTCCCCGAACTCAAAGTCATCAAGACTGAAATATTCCCCTTCTCCTCCATAGGAAAGAACTCCAGAGGCTCCTGCTGCGCTGGCGGTGGCGGCATGTAGGCCGGACCCTGCAATCATACAAATAATTAAGTAAATTTGCTCTGAAGGAAAAAATTTGTACTAACTTGAAAGCTAATGAAATATGACATACTGGAGGGTGAACTGGACGTCCTTGCATGTCATAGAATGCATGCCAGCCAGTCATGGACAATACCCAACGATGGTAGTCCCACTCTGGCTGCTCTCGGGGGGGGGAGGAGATGACATCTCACCAGCTATAATCGAGGGCGCGTAGACTCGTACAGATCTATCCGGCGTCTTGCAGCATGCTGATGAGCTTCCGGCGTCTTGCAGCATGCTGATGAGCTTCCCCTGTGCCCGGCATCCTCAACAGTGGAGGCATGATTCCTCAATAACAAGTATCGAAAGGCTCTATAGCCCTTTTTTCCAACATCGTGATCTCATATGCGCAACCTTTAAGCCCACTAAAAGATGCAAAAAAAATAATTTGTTATAAAATGGGAGATGTCTAAATTAAAATCATGATTATTCGAGTTCGTCTAATAATGGTTATCACTTTTGAATTGGTCATTTTCCATACATCAATTCTAGAAATCCAGTATGTGCTCACCTTTTTATATAATTAAAATGATTCTCCACATACATAAAGTAAGAGTAGGGTTAAAATGCACCATTGGTTTTGTGCTCCAATCATGCTCCACATTCTTATCTTCGTTTCTAAAGTCCGAACAGTCGATCCGAACCACTTACCATCATCTTTGTATTAAAATGTACTTGGAGACTAAATTTTATATTTTTTGGAACTTTTTTACTATTTTTTTAGATAGGTACAAAATCACTGTTTTCAGAAGATTCTGGACCATCCAAAACAGTGATTTTGTACCTGTCTAAAAAAATAGTAAAAAATTTCCAAAAAATATAGAATTTGGTCTCCAAGCACATTTTAATATGAAGATCATGTTGAGCAGTTCGAATCGATTATTCGAACTTTAAAAAAAAAAATAGACATGGAGCATGATTGGAGCACAAAACTAATGATGTATTTTAATCCTACTTATAAAGTAATGAGAATATATGATTTGGTACTACGCGCACAAAAACCATAGGCCAGGTCTTTACAAGCACTAAGTGGCACTTCAAAGTATCCATCACTCGCAACATTGGGTGGTAATTAACAGGGTCAAATTATAGTGCTGGTCTCGATCGAACACTACCTACAGGTACTCCTGCTCGGTGGTCGGTGGTCGGTGCCTCTCAATCTCATTTGATTCGTTGTACGAACGCTACAGACATTCCTCTCAACTTCTTACGGACATGTAGGTAGTGCCCATTAGAGTCATATTAGATACATAATATAATCCTTGTAATTAATTAGACAAATATACATAATCCAACTAAGAAATTAAGAGTCAAACGGCTACAATAACAATAGACTATAAAAACACATGTACTACCCTTGTAAAAGATCAGAACAAAATAACAAAGATTTTATTCATCATTTCTTATTCCTCAAATCACAAGAAAATAACCTGAACTTTATTACATGAGATTTTTCTGTATCTAAACAATATTATCAGAGAGCGAAATTTATACTCTCTCCTTTGTTTTGTTTGTACCCGAGAAAGAAATCTCAATTCACTCCCACAAAACATTTTTCATTTAATTTCAATTGATTAAATTATGGTCTATGCTGGATATTACAGAGTTATCGTCAGTTGTTTCCATGGCGTGTCTAAGGAGCAACAACTCCGGATTATTTTGGTTGCGGTTTCATCTTGCACGATGAGACAAAATACGCTTAAAGACAGTGCTTCGCACAATCACTAGTGGAAAAACACAAATCAGGATCGGTTAAATTCGCACATCAGGATCGGACCTACAGCCGATCCTGTTCCAGCCGATACAAGTAGTCAATCTCAACTGTATCGGTTAAACAACCGATCCAGATAGAAACAATCTGAATCGGATAATAAACAGAACACCGATCCCGATTTATAGTTATCGGGATCGGTTTTATAAATTAACCGATCCCAACTAGCTAGAATCTGCATCGGTTATTCATTCTAACCGATCCCGACTTGTTAGTATTTGAATCGGTTAAAAAACAAAACCGATCCCGAAATCTAAGTATCAGGCTCGGTTTATTATTACCCGATCCTACATTTATTATCTGGGCAAATTAATAAAACAAATTAATTAAACACTTGGATCGGTTATTAACAAACCGATCCTATAATGCCTATCTGGATCGGTTTAGTAACCCGATCCAATATTCCGGCCAATATATAAAATATTTTTTAATATTACAACAAAACAACTGGATCGGTTTATTAAGAACCGATTCAGATAACTAGCAGGTTCGGTTTACTTATATGAACCGATCCAGAAGGTTGTTATCACGATCGGTTATTTATGAAGAACCGATTCGGATAGTTATCTGAATCGGTTGATAAATAAATAACCGATCCTGATTTGTTACAGTGCTTTAAAAAATTTTATTTTATATTTGGCCAGCTTCCAGTATATTTTGCTGGCCTATATAGGATATCACATGCATCAGGAATTATCACAAAAGACCTATCATATGCATCAGGAATCACCACAAATCGATACACATCCTAAATTATTACAAAAGTATCACATCCTAAATTATTAAGCTCCTAAATCGATACAAATTATTAAGCTCCTAAATCGATACACCATATCTTAGAATTATTAAGCTCCTAAATTATTACAAATTATCACATCCTAAATTGTTTTACTTTTTTGAATGATTACCTCCTTTAAGAAAAAGTTACACCACGAGTTGCGAATCTCGTCCATTCTGTAAACCGGGTACTTAGTGGGAAAGTCCTGCATTTTTTAAATGATATAAGAGCACAATTAAATATGTACTTAATTATATTTGAAGCAACTGCTTACTTTTGGAAAATATATAAATGTATATATACCTTCATTTTCGGAAAATCACGGATGAAGCGATGTATTATGTCGTGCATGAACATCATGACATAATATCCACATTCCCAACGTCCATTTTGTTGTGGGCACTACATTACACATCAAGAGAGTTAAAAAAATTAAACATTTTTTGCACATATAGATTTTGACCAATTTTAATTTGCAGCTAGGTCCCTATAATCATATCATAACCAAATTTCACCATTTTTTACATCTAAGTCCCTCGTTTAACATCACCAACTTAGCAATTTACAAACAATAAGAGAAGTTTAAAAATAAGTACTTACCCTGCAATAATTAATCTTCAAATTAGAGCCTTTTCCAATTCCTCCAATCATCTGGTCCAATTGGTAGGGCCTGTTGAAAAAAATACTACCAATTCTAAGAAAAATATTAATGGAAATCTATAGATTTGACAAATGAAAGTTTGAAAAGCATACATTTTGAGCACATCGATGATCTTCGGGTGATGTGGAACCGATTTCTTACCAACGGTCTTACCGGAACAATAAACACTGAGAGAATTGAACACGTATACCTCACTCTCGCTTGGCATAAGCACGACCAAGAGCCAATGTGTTCTGCAAATTAGGTTTTGTATCATCTCACATTCTATAATTTATACGAAATGAGAGAAACTGAATAAAATTAGAATGTATATATAGCACTAACAACTGATGATACGGTATGAATATCAATTTCTTCCTCTGGTTTTCTCTCAGTGAATCCTTTATGTATTTCTCGACGTATTCATTTGTCCAACAAGTATTCATTTGTTTTGATCACTGTCCAACAAGTATTCATTTGTTTTCATGGGGTCCATGAAACCAACACGCTCATCTTCTCGATGTTCCTCCTTGTTGTATTTTTGCAGATACCTGCAAAAAAAGGCATACATGTGATCTCGATTTTTTCATTTTGGATTAAAAGTACTACATTCTACCATTATTACGAATGTTAACTCACATCATGAAGATCTGAATAATCGGTCCGGTGAGCCACTCCTCTGGTTTAACCAACGTCAAAAAATCATCTGCATTGACTACCAGGGGTTCTTCATGATGGAAAAGGTCAGGTGGCTGGTTGACGTGAAATGCTTTGTTAGGTTGGCTCAAGAACCGATCACGCAGAAGGGTATAAGACTGTGGAAAACGGCAAAAATCGATACCACCAAACATGTTTGCGCCAGTTTGTACCACATCCCCACCAGTACGAACATTGGGTGGTTCCTGCAATTAAGATAATACCATCAACTAAAACTCTACCATATAGATACAAATTTATAAGTATAAGAAGTTGTAATAATAATATGCATTTTTTACCTGATCAATGGATATCAGGTCCATCGGCCATGCGGTGGAGCTGCCAACGGCTGAGATGATGGTTGGCATGTCTTCATGTGGTACAGGTAGAGAGGTGTTTTCTTCACCCGGGACCACTTCATCCACCATTACCCTTGCATGGTCAGGTGGTAGAGGCCTCGTGTGAATGGTCTCTCCAGGATTTACTGGAACATTAATTGTCCCCGAAGCCACTTCAACCTTCTTCCCATCTCGATGCATGAGAAGTTTGCATACTCGTTGCGACGGCTGTACATGCTACAAAAATTCATTCGAAGGAATAATATGTATAAAACTAAGGCATGTACGTAATATAATTTTTTTTTTATTTGAATGGAAAAATATGTATTTATTTGCATTACCTCCATCGGGAAAAAGAGGGAAGTCCATGGTCCAACTGACTGGCAGCTGCTCTGAACGGCTGTTGGGCTGTAAGCGGCTGTTGGGCTTTCCGCGAGTATTCCTCGGCCCATCAATGTTGCCATTTGCTCCGCTAACATTCCTCTCATTTTCTCCTCCATTTCTTCCTTTATTCTCTCCTCTGCAACTTGTACTCTCGCCGCCACTTCTCTCTGTATCCTATCTTCAATGTTCGCGCCAGACCCAGAAAGCGCGTGTCTCCTCCTTTTTCCGCTTCCCTGATATGCCTTTTTAATACCCACCAGAGCTCCAAGGCCTCTCACCCTCCCAGCATGTTCTGAATTCGGCAGAGATTTTCCTAGAACATCGTCGTAACGATCGACGGGCAACAAGCCTTTGTTGAAAGCCTCCTGTTGTTCTTCCTGAAATGACAATGGCAACCTGTTATCACATAATAAATTAGAGTTGAATTTCAAGGAAAGAAAATATCTAAATCCTCACAATAGTCTTGACGATTGCTTCTGTGTCCTCATTAGGATAAAGAAGTCCCTGGCCATCGGCTGACTGCTTCGTGTGTCCTAGTGTCCATGAGACATGCCTATACTGAACAGACATATCAAGAAACTGCTCCTGTGACAGTATAGTAGTTGACCCCTGGGTAGACGGATCACTACTTACTGCTTTATCGTTTGCAATTTGCTGGAAAACTTCTTTGAGCCCATTCTGGAATTTCTCACCGCTGTACCATCTGGATCCTAGGTAATGTTTATACTTGTTCTTGGACTGATTCTCCTTCCCCTTATTGCTTTTATTCTGCAATTTACACAAAGAAACAATTACGAGTTATGAAAATCATTGAACAATTAAACAATTAGGTTCATTGAACGTCATAGTTAAAAAAAAAGATACCTTGAATTCATCCGATCGGCGGGATTCGACAAAGGCATCCCAAGCTTGTTGTGTGATCGAGAGCTTCTCAAGGTCGGGCGTCGTACCTGCGTTGACGTGCTTAGTCAGAGCTACTCTGAACTTTCGGTGCATTTCTGCCATTTTTTGTATTATCTTCTTCTTCAAATATTGATCATCACCATCAATATTCCAGTCCATCTGCCAAAGAAACAGAAATTAATCAAGGTTTACGTGAGTTAAATTCAACTTTGCTAGCTTGTGAGCTTAGGACCATGTTATTTACCTGGATTTGGTTCCATATCTTTTCCTTCACGTCGTCTTCTACCTGAGACCACTCTAGGCACGTTATAGGAACGTTCCTTCTTACCAATATCCCAAGGTGCGAGGGGTATTTAGTGGTTTGCCTATTAATAATAGGCCTCCCAATTGCATCAAATTCAACATGCTTGCCGGTCTGATTAACGACGGTAGCAAGTTGGGAAGGCCCTCTTACTCGCTTCTCACCCGAGGCACGCTCGCTACCACCACCACCACCATCACCGCCACTAGCCTCACCAGCACCACTAGACATGATAGGAGCAGCTCGATGACCCTCCTGGAACAATTATAAAAATTCAAACGAGCGTTACACAAATCAGTTAGTGGAGACTGATCAATACTCCCATCTGAACGGTTAGATAGAGAATAAAAAAACAACCAATTTAGAGTGAAATATCGGTTTTTTTGGATTTTTCTGCTATTTTTAGTGAATTTTCAAAACTGGAGCAGCATGTGTATTCGTGCTGTTTTTTCAAAACTGGAGCAACATGTGAATTTTCTAAACTGGAGCAGCATATTACTTTGAACAATGTAAACCATGATCCCAATATAACTTTGAACAATACAACTTTGAACAATATAAACTATGAAAAATTTGACATGCTAAAAATATAAACTATGAAAAGTATAACTTTGAACAACCAAGTCCGGTACCAGCAACAGCAACACAGTGACTCAGTAACACCAAGGCCGGTGCCAATTAAACGGTGAACTCAAGGCCGGTACCAGTTAAAAGGTGTTTGAGCATTTACCCGAAATTAGTGCGAAATTAGTCCGAGAGAGAGATGGAAGCACCACCGAGAGCACCGGCACTAGAGGAGAGAGGCGAGAATGTGCGGCGAGAGAGGCGGCGGCGTGAGCACCGTAAGACTACGAGAGTAGCGAGAGGCGGCGGCGTAAGCCCGAGAGAGTCGGTGTTAGCACCGAGAGAGGCGGAGTGCGTGAGAGAGAGAGGGATCAGTGAGCTCAGATCGAGTTTTGAAAATGAATTGAGGAGACCAATTTTCGCTAAGTAGCGAGAGAGGCGCCAAATAAAATCCCCGCTAAAATATATCATCATCATGATCGGTTTTTTATTAAAAAACCGATCCTGTTTTTATTTTTTGTCATCGGGATCGGGTATCTTATAACCGATCCTGGGTACCAATGATCAAGTTCGGTTAACTTAATAACCGATCCTGATGGTCCGGCATTAATTAATCCAGTACTTTGAAAAACTAAATCACTGTTTACATAATTTCAATGGATTTATGTAATGCATCAAATTTACTTTCACATAATTTACATTTACATGATAATAATGAGAATTGAGTTGAGCCAATCTACAATAATAGCCAATAATAGCCAATCTACAAAAATAATGAGAATTGAGTTGAGCTTTTGAAGCAAAATACACCACATGAGCTCTAATATAAAAACAAATTTAAAATTCTTGAGTCTTATCAATCCAAGTTAAAAATGCTTCATTAATTTGATTTATATGAGCATGTGTAGAATGAGAAATATAGATCAAATAAAAACCCCTTGAATTTTCTAATTTCTTGATTCTCTATGGGATTGTGCCTAAAATTAGTTAGCATTTTAAATTAAAAATGAAGGAATCGGGTTTATATTACCTCAATCAACCATCAACCGAGATAAATCAACAAATGATCAAAATGAGGAAGAGAAACACTTGTTTTGGGTAGAGAGAGTTCAGAGGTCGATAACACCTCAAAGAGGGCAGAGACAGATCGCGCACTGGAAATGGAGCAAAAGACCTCGTATTCTGGAAAGGGAGAAGGTAATTAACAAGGTATCAGGATCGGTTGAGTTAGAAAACCGATCCTGATAATCACCAGCACCGGTTAATTTGTTAGCCGATCTTGCTGGTTTCCTATCAGGATCGGTTTTTAAAAAACCGATTCTGATACTAAATAATCACAATCGGTTTTTTCTTAACCGATCTTGATGAATATCAAGAACGTTTTTTAAATCATTCTGAAAATTAAAAAAAAGACTTTATATTATTAAATATTTGTGACTTACATATTATATTAATTTTTGGCAGGATTCATTTACTGACCGGACAATGGAAAGCATGCGAGTTGTTCTTCAATATTTATGACTTATTTTATTTCGAGTTTTAAGTATTTATCTTTTTTTTTTATTTCATGATAAAATTTAGGAGATTATTTTATTTCATGTTTTAATTGCATATTTTTTAAGATATGAATTCAAATCACTTGAGGTTACCTGATGGCCGGAGTACAATTGAAATAGTTGGTCTAGATTTGTTATTTGAACTTGACACAAATCTCAAAGCACAATTAATACTAGCCCCGGCTGAGAGTAAATCTGGACCGTCCCTTTCAATTGTCTTGAGACAAGAGCCTCAAGTGATACAGATCCCAAAAATATCGGGTAACCTCAAGTGATTTGAAAAACTAATGTCAGGATCGGTTAATTATAAGTTAACCGATTCAGATACTATCACGATCGGGGTTTTATGTGAAACCGACGCCGATGGTACACACACAGGATCGGTGTATTATAAATAACCGATCCTGATACTCACTGGCACTTAAAATGAGGAGCCTTCCCCTCTTCCCCTCTTCACTCTCAAACCGATCAACTTCAATTCAAAAATCTGCCATTTTCTCTCCTTCAACACTCGCCATTTCTTGCAGTAGGTTTTCATTGATCACTTTGTCAAGGTTTTAATGTCCTTCCTTTCTTTGATCTCTTTGTTTTCATTATTTTTTACGTTGTGTATTTTCTCGTATTAGAAATGCCTCCTCGCCGTCGGTTCATAACCAGCAAGGGTGATGACTTTGCAAAGCACTTCACCAAGCGAGAGTTGAAGGAGTTCTTCTACAGTGATGACCCGGCCTTGGCACTCGTAGCTGAATGCATTCTTGATTCCAATCCTTACCTCGATCCGGATAGTGACGGTGATGATGAGGACAGTGACGGTGATGAGGATAGTGACGGTGAAGAAGTTGAGCTCGCGGTGAATGAACGACAAATCTGGGCCGAGATGGTGGAGTGTTTCGAGTGCCTCCTTTTGGCCAAGGAGGATGCCATGCTCCGTTGTGAGACATGTCGCAACACATTCCATCCGGAATGTGTTGGCAAGGAGGTCAAGGAGACAAAGGACCTCCGACTTGTCAAATGGAGATGCCCAACATGCATCGACGGGCCATCAAAGACTAAGTTAATTTTTTTTTGCAACTAATTAATTAAGTTTATTTTGAGATCTATATGATCTAACTTCTTATGTATGGATGAATTTGTTAATTTACTTCTTTTGGATGAACTTGTTATTTTGAGATCTATATGATCTAACTTAATTCTATTGAACTCTTTGTTGAATGGTAAGTTACCTTATTTATATTATGGTTGTTTTTATTAATGGTTGTGTGATGCTTGATTAAATTGTGATTTGTTTGGCATATTTGTTTTAATTACATATTTGTATGTCATGTGTGAATAATGGGTGTCAATCACAAATGAGTTGCTTGAATAATTGGTGTGGATCACAAATTATATGTTTTTCAATATACATATATATCTATATCTGCCTGAAAAGGAAAAAAAAAAAGGCAGAAATACATTTATCAGGATCGGTTTTTTAATTGTTCACCGATCCTGGAAACCATCAAGATCGGTTATTATTAAGAACCGATCGTGATAGTCATCGGAATCGGTGATCTGTAATAACCGATCCTGATTGACTTATCTGCAACTTTTTGATTTTTTTAAAGCAAAAAACGATTATTTGTTCAAATTTTTATTTTTTCTGCTTACTATATGGCTTTATATTGAAAATGCCAAATCTGGACAAATTGACGCTCATTTAGGTTGCCAAAAGTAGGTCTGGAAGAGAGGACAAGTGGGTCTACACAAGTCGGTGGTTCTTCTCTGCTGTTGACATCAGAGTTTACAGAACCTAACATGAAAATAAATGTTTTAATAAATTATATTTCATGTTCAAGAGTTGAATGAAGGAGAAGGACCTTAAAAAAAAAGCATTTGTCCGATGAAAAGTTCGAAAAATCATATGTTTCTTCTATGGAATCGAAAAAATTTGAATATTATTCTATGGAATCAAAAAATTCATATGTTTCCAGGATCGGTTATTTATTTAGCCGATCTTGAATGTTAACTTTCAGGATCGGATAATAAAAAGACCGTTCATGATACTTGACAATCAAGATCGGTGTATTTTGTACCGATCTTGTTTATTATCTGGATCGGTGGATATATATCCCGATCCTGATTACTAGTTATCTCGATCGGTTAAACCTGTAACCGATCTTGATACTTAACAATCAAGAGCGGTTATCTTGTTTACCCGATGCAAAAGGTATTAGTGTCAGTGTTTTAATTTAACCGATCCTGATGAGGCGATACTGTTTGCACATTTTCCACTAGTGAATCCGGATAACTCTATTTCAATTTGCTTTATTTTTATTAATTTATAACTATCTGAATATTCTGAAAATTTATCCCAACAATTTTAAACGTAATTCCGTGTTTCGGATAGTTAAATAGTATAGATTAATTATATTATTTGTAGTTCCAATGAACTGAGTCTAGTTTTGATTATATAGATTAAGTATCTGTTTACTCCATTAATCTGGTAGTGATAGGAATAGATGAAGCATGAAGTACATGTACCAATGAAATTTAACCATGAAATCATGAAATAAATAACAGGCTACAATACCTTTAATAAAATTACAACAATTCATGTTTTAATATGAAATTTCTTAATAGATTCAAAAATCTGAAATTAAATTCGGTCATTTTTAATTAAGTAGCATTTAGATTAGTTAAGTTTTATATGTGCACCGAATTTATTATATGATCCCAATTATTCTGATAGGATTTCTAACAATTTGATTTTGTGATATATTTAGTCATTAATTTGATTAAATTGTAATTGGAAAAATTGAGAAATTTGATAATTACTATAATTAAGTTATTATTCAATTTCTAACTGAAAAAAAATTGAATTTTTATCTAATGAGACTGCAAAAATTTATAATGAGAAGCATGTAAGATCTCTCTGTTTTGGGATACAAATAGAAATAATAAAACAAGAGAGATTAAATCCAAAGGGCTATCATCTGTTTAATAAAAAGCATCCAGATCTGATTATTACTTGTGATTATTCAATTCATCCCTAACAGAAGTTAGTAATGCTCCCTCTTGTTTCATTCAATTTTTCTCCACCAGAGAATAAATAAATAAATAAATAAATAGAATCATATGTGATATTCTCAGTTTCATTCATCTACAATAACATCGGATTCTAATAAATAATTGGGAAATTAAATTTCGGATTTTAATTGATCCAGATCTTTGGTCAGGTGCCATTGATTCCCGCAAATCCTGATTTGGCGAGGTCTGAGATCAAAAGGCTACACAAGTAAGTCATATTTTATTATCTATTATCTTCATATTACTTGATAACTTTGTATTGCAACTAACGTATTCCTTATAGTACTAGCCACGGTTCATATGGAGGCAGAGACTAGAGTAGAAATTATGGAGAGTATTACGCTAGGGTAGCGGCTCTGAGAGATGCCAGATGATTTTACGTAGATTCCGGGACATCCCCTATTGAGATATGAGTCTTGGTACTTGCAGGTCTGCATGACATTGGTGTATTTACAAGGCAATTACGGTGCCTTCCTATGCCAGAAGATCCAGGAAGACCCAGAGGCTAACACCCCCAACGGTTGCAAATGGGCTCTCGCGGTAATGCACCTAAAACAACACATTTTTTTACTAACTGATAAGTTCATAAATTTTTGATCTAACAAATTATTTTCTTGGCAGCTTTTAGTGGCGCTTAAAGGTTGCGTATATGGGATCAAGATGTTGGGAAAAATGGACTATAGAGCTTTTGGGTATTTGTTACCGAGGAGCCATGCTAATTTTGTTGAGGATGCCGAGCACGGGAGGCAGCTTATCAACATATTGCGCGACGTCGGAGAGAACATCGACTGGCGTAGGGTAGATCCGGCCGAGCCTAACGCGCCCCTCGTTAGAGCTAGTGATATGCCATCTCCCCCCCGAGAGCAACCAGAGTGGGACTACCATCGTTGGGTATTGTCCATGACTGGCTGACATGCATTCTATGACGCGCAGGGACGTCCAGTTCACCCTCCAGTATGTCATATTTCATTAGCTGTTAAGTTAGTACAAATTTCTTCCTTCAGAACAAATTTACTTAATTATTTGTATGATTGCAGGGTCCGGCCTACATGGTGCCACCGCCAGCGCAGTAGGAGCCTCCAGAGTTCTTTCCTATGGAGGAGGAGGGGTCATCTTTCAGTCTGGATGACCTCAAGTTCGGGGACCCACCAGAGTTTGAGCCTCAGAGACGACGATATGCTACATAGCTACATCATGATAGAGAGGCTAGTGGTAGTCGGTCTCAAACTCTGACTTTGTGACTGAATTGGTAGCATCCCTCTTCTCTACACCCCCACCAGTCCCTAGGGGTGAGGATGAGAATGTTTGAAATACCGCGGTACGGGTGAGCAGAGAGGCCAAGGCTGTTGTCGTTACACCTGATCAGAGAGTTTGGCCAAGAGCATGGTCGGGACTACCAGACAGAGTTAACAGGGGACATCTGGTAGCGCGATGGTTAGGGGTGTCAATGATACCCTTTTAACCGTTTACCCTACTCGTACCGTATTTGCTAAGGCGGGTATGGGTAAGGTTTTTTTTTCGTTAGCTTATCGGGTATGGGTATGGGTAAGAATTTTTTTTCGTTAGCTAAATGGGTATGGATATGGGCAAAGGCTATTTCGTACCCATTACCCTATAGGGTAATTATATAAAATAATATTATATGATAGTGTTTGAGCAATAATTATTGATGGTAAAATTTATTTTTGTGATATTTCATATAATAATATTTTTGCAATAATTAGTGATGTATATTTGTTATTTAGTATATGTTTTTTGCTATAAGAAAAATGTTAAATATATTACTTTTATTTATATGTTTGTTATTTAGTTAAATAATTGAATTTATCTGAATAGATATTTGTGTTTTCAAATTCTCTTGTTTTAAAAAAAAACAATTTAGTTGAAATTGATTGTACATTTTTTTTATTAGTAATGTGATTGCATGTGTGAAATGATGAATTTTGATGTTTTATATGTAAAACATAATAAAATTAATTATTATATTACTATTATTATTCGTTATCCACTTGCTACCGTTTTGTTACCCGATAATTTTAACGGGTATGGGTAGGGTAGAATAAGATCATTTCTTATTAGGTAAAAGTAGAGTATGAATAAAATCAACTCTTAGTGAACATGAGTATGAAAATGCTTCCATCCTACCCGTATCGTATTCATTAACACTCCTAGCGATAGTCCTCTTCTGGATAGCATATTGATTATCTTTTTATTATCTTCTCCAATCGCTTTTCCAATCTGAACAATCACGCCGCAAATCGCTTTTCCAATCGCCTATCGTCTTTTTCAATAGAAAATGAAAATTTTCAAAAAAAACATGACCAGCTGTACAGTGTACACATATTTCTATGTTGGTGGGCCCGGGGAACCAGTCCACTGACAAAGGATAATGTATTAATGTAGCGTTCACGAGTCCAATATTCAATGGGACAATGACAGCGGATTCAAGAAAGCAATAATGAGCGTGACTCACGCACCTACTCTGATTTCTAGGATGTGTATGTAGCCACCACAAGGGATTGAGTTGAGTAGGTCCAAAATGAATTATTTTTTAGAAGATAAAATTTGTTATCTAATTCAAAAAATCATGAAGCACTTTGGATGAAAGGACGCACTTGTCGGTGATTAAAATTATAAAAAAATAATTATGAAATGTGAATGGTCCACAGCTGTAACAATATCCTGCTTTTGTGTCGTGTTGTGTTATAAAAATATATCCGATTAGGACGTAACTTATTTTACATCTTATAATTGAGTCATTTTCATTTTTTTTGTCTAATTTAAACGCTCATAGTTTCTCAGAATTGCTATCGTCTTTCCTATAGCTTTTCGTATCAATATTGGTCAGATTAATCTTATTTTCTCAACAAGTTAGTTTATCTAAAACGGCCTTTCCAACCAAAAATGGAAAAGAAAATTAAAACACCGTCAGAATTATGGACAAGTATCCTCTCCATTACTGTAAAAGATTTCCCTTCACTTTACGGTTTGAGATTAACTCTCAGCCGCTTTGAGATTCGGGCTGACGGAGGGGGCAGTATTATTGGGCTTTGAGATTCGTGCCAAGTTAAAAAGAACAGTCTAGGTCAAGTAATTGTAAAAGATTTCCTATTACGGTACCGGGGAGGATCTGAATTCCGGAATTATTGTCGGTATCTCCGTCACCATTCAACGTTTACGTAACCCGCTGTGCAGACATTTCATTGTTGGTGCGCCACAGTGAATCCTGTGCTGAGAAAAAGGAAAGTAGCGTTCAGCATCAGCAGTCAATAGGATTATGAGAGCCCATTTATGAAAGCAAAAATGAGCTACACGGACCTTTTTCTGTTATGCGTAATGCCGTGATTTTTATTTTTACCTAAAAAAAAATATATTTTAATATAAATAACCACGTTTTTAAAAGAATTTTATTTCTACCCAAACCGCATATATTATTTGCGGTTTGAATTAACAATTCAAACCGCACAGAATATATGCGGCTTGAATTGTTAATTCAAACCGCATATATTCTGTGCGGCTTGAATCTCTTTTTTTTTTTGAAAACTTATAACTACGGGGGAGAGCTCCGTAGAAGAGAGAGAAAAAATAAAGAGAGGAAGAAGAGAAGGAGGAAGAGGGAGGAGAGGAGCTCTAAAGGAAGGAGGAGACGGAGAAGTCTGTCAAATCAGGTAATTTTTTTTACATATGTATTTACTGTTAATTACTGTTCACTACTGTTAATTACTGTTCACATACGTATTTACTGTTAATTACTGTTAATTAATGTTTATTTACTGTTCATGTACTGTGTATGTACGTATTTACTGTTCAATATTATTCATATACGACTATTCACAACTGTTCACAATTGAAATCAGTAAACTGACCAAATATTTGTCATTTATGAATGTAGTTTATTGGCCATGTCTATTGCAATTTCAATACATTTTGGAGAAAAGTTCATAACTGACCAGTATGGAGTACGTTACTCCAAACCTGCAGCAAATACGTATTGGGTTGATGAAAATTTCTCATTTGAGCAGTTGCAATCGCTTATTTATGAAGCGAGCGGCTACAATAGGAATCGTTGAGAATTACAAATTCAGGCCCGAATGGTCCACGCAGGAAAGTATGTCAAAATCACATTGGGAGATAACGGGGCATTGAGAGGTCTAATAGCGCAGATTTTGAGGTCTGGCGAATCATTACTGGAAGTTTTTGCACGCAGAATTTCCAAAGAGTCAGGGGCCGGAAGTTCAGGCCAAAATTCGGTTGCACAAAATTATGAAGAAGATAATGAACCACACACTCCTTTTATCGTAATGCCTGTACCAGAACCGGAACCAGAAATATACAATAATTCACCCCAATCTCCACCTTTTGTCCCACCACGAGTACAATCTCCACCTTTTATCCCACCTATATCCGTGTATGAAGGTCCTTCATCCTTACCTGGGCCTGAACCAAATCCTCACCCCAGACTGCCACCAGTACAGGAAGATCCAAACGAGTCGGAATTTGAATTTATGAACGAGGTACCGGAGGAGAATCTGCAAACTGGGGATGAATTGGGGGAAAGAGACTGTGACATTAATGAAAGGAGATGAAGAAGATGAAGAAGAATACACACAGCCCACTGTGAGGCAAAATAGAGAGAATATGCCATTAAGTGGCCGTTCTGAGACTCACCCTTTTGTAAACTTCAATGACACATCTGCTTTTCGAGAAGCAGATGTTTCTTACTATGGTCGTCGGGTTGAATACAAGAGTGAGCTCGCAAAAGGCCAATACTTCGTAAGTAAAAAGTAACTGACGAAAAAGATCAGAGAGTACCATGTTGATAAGAACAAGGAGACATATACGAAGAGAAGTGACACATCCCGGCTGGAAATTGGATGCAGCACTCCGGGTTGTCGTTTCAAACTGAAGGCAAGAGCAACAAATGCTGGAGATACATGGATGATAACTGAGCAAGACACGCCTCACACATGCGAATCTGAGTACACCAGGACGGACCATGCACAACTCACGGCATCAATTATCGCAGATATCATCGAGAGCAGCATTAAGGAAGACCCTACTATGAGCCTCCGGAGTGTGGCACACTGCGTGAGGGTTAGGTTTGGCAGTATAACCCCGAAGTACAACAAACTTTGGAGAGGTCGTGAGATTGCAGTAGCCCGGCAATTTGGGAGTTGGGAAGAGTCGTACAATTTTATGAAACTATTGCTTATCGGGATATGTTACACGAATCCCGGCTCAAAATACCAATTTTTGACAAGTCCGAGCATCGATAAAAATACAGGACTGGTCAAACAAGGTGTTCAGGAATTCAGGGCCGTGGCATGGGTTTACGGACCATGCATTACCGCATTTGATTACTTAAGACCGGTGATCAGTATAGATGCAGCCTTCCTTTCTGGGCGGTATGAGGGCAGACTTTTGATGGCTTGCGCCTATGATGCCGATAACCAATTTCTGCCTCTAGCATTTGCAATTGTACATACGGAGAATGAAGAGAATTGGGGTTTTTTCTTACAATGGCTTAGGATTAATGTGATTCGTGTTAATAGATTCGTATGTGTTATATCGGACCAACACAAGGGTATCAAAGCTGCATTGAAACCTGAATACGGATGGGATAGGGATAATTTTGTGCACAGGTATTGTATCCAACATGTTGCAGATAACCTGGTCCAGGCGTGTGGGAGGGACAAATGGTACAGAACTAGGTTCAAACAAGGAGCCAGGAAGAAGAAGCCAAGAAGGCTGAAAGAGATGTTCGAAGATTTTTGCTCGGTATGTCTAATATTGTCTAATTTACTTCATTTTTGTTTGTTTTAGATGCATTTTGTCTAATTTTGCTTTGTTCTATTGCAGCAAAATCCGACGTGTAATGCTTTTCTGAGGAGAGTGGGCAAAGTATGTCCTGATGATGTCATGGAGCCGTCAAATTTTGATAAAATTTTCCAGACCTGTGATGGAGGGTACCGATTTGGTATCATGACAACAAACGGCTCTGAGTCCCTGAACGCTGTCTTCAAGGATAGCCGAATGTTGCCCGTGGCTGCACTTGTAGAGGAGACATTCGCCAAGTGCAATAGGTGGTTTGTTCAACGGCGACAGGCAGCGACGGAGCAAAGCAATGCAGAAAAGCCTTTTTCCAAACGGGTACATGTTAAGCTCGCCAAACGGTGGGAGAAAGGTACAAAAATGGATGTCATCCCATACTCGCACGGCGAAGGTAATTACCAAGTCACGGGCCCAAATGAATATGTTCCAGTAGTCCAAACGCAGGATGGAACTATGTCAATTATTCATAGAAGGTTCCAGTATATCGTGACATTCGGGCCAGAGAGAAAAGTGGAATGTACATGCAGAGGTATCCAATTAACTGGAATTCCATGCGCTCATGTGTTAGCGGTTTGTCGTCATAGAAACTGGTCACCCGACCTATTTGTTGCCCACTGGTATAGGGTGGACTACCTTCTGAGTACTTAGAATGCACTGTTTGTTTCTTATGGCAATCCTGAAGATTGGCCTACAACCACTACCCCTAAAATTGAATCAAACACAGATTGGATATGGCGTGGTAGAAGAAAACACATCCGTCAAGATATGACCATGGATGAAATGCAAGGTAGGCGAAGGGGGCACCATCCTCGCCGTTCCACTTCTGACAGGCAGAGGCGAGGTATGTAACATTCAACCCTAATTATATTTCATTCTAATGTTGAATAGCTTACTAACTAACATATTTGGGCTGCAGAGGCTCATAACGCAGCAAATGTAGCAGAGAATGAGCGAGTTATGGCAGAGGCAAGTGGATCGCAAGGGCCGCGGCGAAGCACAGCCAGAAGCCGTACAACAGACCGTGAAAATGCAAATATGATGTTTAGGGAGGCAATGGGAGAAGTACTGGCAGGAGGGGAGGCGGTTGGAATGCAAGGGCCTTCAGGTACTACCCAGCGAAGAAGGAGCACAACTCAAGCAGGTAGGAGGAGCACATCTGGCGCAAGGCCATCCGGTACAGCACACCAGCAAGAAGAAGGAGTGCAACCAGCTAGAAGGAGCACATCTCAATTAGGAACGAGGAGCACATCTGGTACAGCTAACGAAGCGCAAGCAGGACCGTCTGGTACAGCTAACCAGCAAGACGAAACAGTGCAACCAGCTAGAAGGAGCACATCATCATGGGGATCTGGTCGGCTCATGGGAATAAATTTTAGATGGAGTCGTAGGAATTAACTTTATTTTGTGAAGAATTTTTACTTTGAGGTTTGTATGAACTTTATTTGTATGTATTTTATTATGTTGCAGTTTTTTTTATTATTATTTTATTATGTTGCAATTTTTACTTTGAGGTTTGTATGAACTTTATTTGTATGAACTTTACTTTGAGGTTTGTATGAACATCATCATGGGGATCTTTTTGTATTTTGTATTATTTTTCATTTTTGGATGTTATTTCTTTTTGTTGTATGACATAATAAATACTACCATAAAATGATAAAAATATATAACATACCTCCAACCATACCATAATAAAACATAACGAAACTACACTACACTAAAAAATAAACTACAAAACTAAAGTAAAACATAATAAAGTATAACATAGCACAACTAAAATAAAACTACCAAAAAAACCCTCTATCCATTGTACTGCGAAGGGGAGAATCGGTGAGGTGGTCTACCCCTGTTTTCTCTACTGAATATGCGCTCATGCCAATCATCCCACAGAGGCTGTCCTGCCTGCGTGACGCGAGCTGGTGTAATATGATCCTCGAGCTCGGCCTCTATGCTCATCGTAAGTGTTGTATCCCATGGATCCGATGCCACGTGGGTAGCTGGCGGTGGCGGGGGAGTATGGAATATGGATGCCACAAACTGGGACCCATACTCAGGCTGAGTCCGGCTACCAGAGGCCTCCCAATCGTGAGCCATCTCTGAATACGGGGGACGCGGTAGCGGGGAGGCGGCTGTATCCCACTGATCAACTGGAACAAAGTCTGCAAGGCTAAAAGTCAAGCTCTCATCCTGCACAGACTGTATCTCTGGAGACTCATGATGCTCATGTGGCTCAGGCTGTGTCGGCATGTATGCAGGACCCTGCAAGGATACCAAAAATTTAGTAAATTTTAACTACATTTACTTACAATAAAAGAATAAATTAAATAAAGAATCACATACCGGGGGAAGAACTGGACGCCCGTGCGCGTCACAGTAGGCATGCCAACCGGCCATGCGCAGTACCCAACGATGATAATCCCACTCTGGCTGCTCTGATGGCTCCGGTGGCATCTCACTGTTCAGAACAGGTGGTGCGTCAGGCTCGTCCGGTTGTACTGAGCGCCAATCAATATTCTCTCCGGCGTCTCGTAGCATGGTGACCAGCTTTGCCTCGTGGCCGTGGTCCGCAATGCATGGGGCAACCAAGTTCAACATCGCATGCCCGACCGCTCTATAGCCACGTTTTCCAAGACAAATGATTGAACGCCCGGCACCTTTAAGCGCTAACAGCAGCTATAAAAAAACGTTAGAAAAAAGAAAGGTTATGATAAAAGGTTCATAACGCATAAAAATGTGTTGTTTTAGATGCATTACCTGGCGAGCACCTTTCCGGCCAGTAGGGGTATAACCATCATCTTCTAATATCTGTGCGCGAAGAAAATCACCGTAATCTCCCTCTATATACACCGAAGCCATGCCGACCCGCAGGTACCAAGCCTGATATCTCAATAGGGGATCTCCCTGGAACTGCATCGCATCAATCTCCGGCATCTGCCATAAGTTGGCACTCATATCGCGTGCCTTGATGTAGTACTCCAAGTGATGCTCACTCCAATCTCTATCCCAGTGATTACCGTGTCTTATCCTGTAATTCATATGTTAGTTGCAATTTAAAGCCAAGAACTAATGTTAAGTACAAAAATGCTAAAAAGAACATAACTTACCCGTGTAGCCTCATGATCACAGATCTCGGGACGTCTGGATCTGCGGGGATGAGTGGAGGAAAATCAAACTGACGGAGCACCCGGTCTGGATAGTGGTGCTCCACTATCCAGAAGCACACCAGCGGTCCCCTGTAGAGCCACATCTCATGATCATCCGCTACAATCTGCGGCAGCCTCCCCTCAGTGTATAGCTCATGGTACGGAGTCCAGATCACCTGCGTCTCACCCAGACTCTGAATCTGAGATCGGACCAACCTGATACCTATTGGCTTTCCGTGAGGGTTGTCCTTGTACAAGTGATGTCCGTACCATTTCATGCCAAATGCCGGTCGATTTCCATTATCGGGCTCTCCCCATGGATCCTCGTTCGGCTGAGGTACCCCCACCGGTAGCCGTGACCACGACCAATGCTGCAGAAGCAGTATTGGCCCATAGATTTGCTTAGTTTTCCGCTATATTTTGAAGAATACTAGCCGTCAGGGATAAGTTAAATAATTAAAATAAGACAACAAGTGCATGACAAGGTAGATAATTAAAATAAGACATAAATAGCATACTGACCTTGCAACCGTGGCACAAGTTGGAGTAGAGATGTGCTAGGACAGCCCCACCCAAGTTGTACCTGCCGCTCGACGGCTGAAGGTCTCGTAGCAGCTCTAGATACATCATCGGGATGGTATCACCATTTGAATGAGCAAACATGACAGAACCAAATAGGTCCATCACGAATCCCCGTGTGTATCTGTAATATCAAAAATTATAGAGCAACTCATTTTTCTGCATGAAACAGAGTACAAAATAAATGTAATATAAATAGTTTGTATGAGTACCTCTGAATCTCGAGCTGAGTGGAATTACTACCTAGACCTCCCGCAAACATAGCTCGCAGCTTCGTCTTGTCCAGACAGTACTTGGACTTCCCCCCATTGCTGCGTATATTTGGTTCCGCTCCCAACAACTCTGCGAGCATGTAATTAATCGTGATGTCATCTGGATCTGTGGGGTCAGATATGCCACCAACGGGCACACCCTGGATAGGCAGACCCCATAGAGCACTAACGTCCTGGAGAGTCACTGTCATCTCTCCAAAAGGTAAGTGGAACGTGTGCGTCTCGGGGCGCCATCACTCCACTAGTCCTGCAATGAGGGACGCGTTAATGGACTTAGTCTCCGACTGTAGAATATCGACCAAATGTTGCACCCCTAAATTTTGCAGATACGACTCCATGAGCGAGTAGTACTGCATGTCAGAATACCGACTCCTGGCAGTTATAATTGCCTCACTCTGCGTTCAAAAAAGTAAACAACATGAAAACCTAAAAATACAAAAATTCAACAAAATACAAACTTAAAAAAAAAGTAATCAAGTACCTCTTTAGATGCCTCTGAGACTCGGTGCTCATCGTGAGGCATCCATAATAAATGACTGAAATGATCCTTGCTGTCAGTGGAAATGGGCTCATCAACCGGGTCGGCTGCGGGTGGTCTCCTAGGCCGTCCCCTAGCCATCCTACATTAAAAAAAATTCATGCCCTAATTAGTTCAACCAAAATAAAGAATATATAAAGCTATATATCAAGCAATTTCCATCAAATTATTTTGCAATATGGTCCCTGCCAGTTCAACATTATGGTTATCATACTTAATTAATTAATTAACTAGGGTTCGAATCTAATTATTAATTTACTTACTTAAATCATTTGTTATATTTTAATTTGAAGATAAACTGCTTATCTACTTAAAATATACTCTACGTAATTTAAATTGTTATTATTTGATCCCTAACTATTTACGTGTAATATAAAGGTGTTTCTTAATTAATTTAGCTACACGTAATTTAAATCCCAAGTACTTAACTTAATAAATGTTAGGCCTTTAATTATACTATTTCTAAAGTCGTACGAATTTATCTTAATAATTTGCACAAGTTGATTAATTTAAAACTACAAAATAATACGTGATTTTCTAATTATCCTATTAACTAAACTTTTGCAATCGTAATGATTCGAAAATATTAATATGTTGTTAATTAATTGTCCTTTATTAATTAACAACATATTTTAATTGGAAGTCATTTTCTTTAATTAAAATTTCTACTTACTTACTTTATAATTTCTAATTACTAAATTTGAAACATCTAATTACTTAACTAATTATTTTAAAAACCTAACTACTTAAGTTATTATTTAATTAAAATTCTAATTAATTTACCAAGTCATGGCCAATATACAATTCGGCCGAAGCTCAATTATTCAAAAATCACCAATTTGCATTTTAGTCCCTTATTCTTTTTAATTTACGCAAGGGCCTAATTTTTATACAAAAGCCCTCAAACAATTTACAAATATCACGATAAGGTCCCTGTCATTTCAAAGTCAGTACCAGGGGTCCCAGTACCGGTCGGTACCAGTGGTAAGGAAACAAGGAAGGCAGCAAAACCCGGCAACCAACCAAACATCAAAACAAGCAATACAAGGGTGTGCACAAGATTTACCCGTGAGAAGAGCAAATCGCAACGAAGAGCAAAGGAAAAGCACCAGAGATCCGAAAATCACCACCAAACAGCAATCAAAAACCCCTAAGGTTTGTGGAATAGCAAGTAACAGAGGGAAAACGGAAGAGAGAGAGAGAGCCAAATTTCTCAGCCTTGGATCTGGCGGAGAGGCGAAGCAGACAGAGGGAGAAGAAGGGGTTGCGGGCTGTGTGGGATATAGGCGTTTCAAGCCGCACAGAATATATGCGGTTTGAATTGTTAATTCAAACCGCATATATTCTGTGCGGTTTGAATTAACAATTCAAGCCGCATATATTCTGTGCGGTTTGAATTGTTAATTCAAACCGCAAATAATATATGCGGTTTGGGTAGAAATAAAATTCTTTTAAAAACGTGGTTATTTATATTAAAATATATTTTTTTTTGGGTAAAAATAAAAATCACGGTGCGTAATGTATTTGGAAAACAATTATAGCTATATTACCATATTTTGTATTTCTCTTTTGTAATATTATTATTCACGATAAATATACCCAAGTAATGTTGGTAACAATACGAATACAAAAAATATAAATAAAACTTTAAACATAATTATTTTTAATGAAACTATTGAAAAAATATATATTAAAATAAACAAAAAAAGGTACTTGTAAAGAGAAAAATTGTTACCTAATTGCTTGCATTTGTTGAAAAATAATTGAGAAGATAAAAAAACGCACTTGTCGGTGATTAAAATTATGAAAAATGACCACAAAATGTGGATAGTCACAACTGCAACAGGCGTGTCATGTTACGTGATCGACATGCATATCATACCATACTTCAATTGTTCATCTTTTCATGTCATGTTGTGTCAAAATCGTGTTGTGTCATCATACATGATTTTTTTACATCCTATAATTGAGTCTTTTTCACTTTCTTTTTGTCAAATTTAAACAATAGTTCAAAGTCGTTTAAAAACGTTATTGTCTGTCCTATCGCTTTTCATATTACCTTTCATACCGATCATAATGATCTCATTTTCTCAACAAGTTGTTTCTTTTGAACGATTTTTTCAACAAAAATTAAATTTTATTTTAAAAATTCACCGGAATTGCCGTCGGTATCTAATCACAGTTCAACATATACATAACTCGGACCTTTTTAACAATTAAACTTCTGTAATAACTGTTAGCTTTAGTTTAGGTTAAAATTCTTTTTCTATTTTTTAGAACCTTAAGAGTCATTACTGGTTCTTCTTCGATTAGGTAATGAACATTGTAATTATTTTTTTTAGCATCAATATATTTCTTAGTGGAAATTTTCCACTAACCTTAAAAAAAAAAAACATGTACATAACCCGCCGTGCAAACATTTCTTTGTTGGTGCGCCACAGAGAATCATATTTGCTGAGAAAGAGGGAAGTAGCATTCAGAACTCAATGAGACCATTACAGCCCATTTATGAGAGCAATAATGAGCCGTACGGACCTTAATTCTGCTTTGCTTTTAACTGAAGCCACATAGTGGGAAAAAAATTATTTATAGAAATTAACATTAAATAATTTTCTCAATAATATTAAATTAGTATTGTGTTTGTACGTTGCACCGAGAATATATTATAAGAGAATAAAAAAATTATAATATAAAATTATATATTTTCATAAAAAAATAGGCCAACATGTTATCATACAAATATAAAATCCATTTTTTTAATGACATACATATGAGCTTTCTTTTTACTGGTACTTGCAAGTTTTTTTGTTATGTTTCTTAACGGGGAAACAAGAAAAAAAAATTTCATCAAAATAAGTTGTATTATTTGTTGTTTCATATTATGATATATTTTGTTGTCATATAATTGCCTATTGTTATTGTTATGGTTATCCTTCTATTTTTATGATTTATATGCATTTGTGTACTTAAAATAGAGATTGGAATCATGTTTACTTAAATGAGATCATTAAATGACAAATAACATCTCTTATATGATATAAAAAAATGAAAAAAATGAAGACATGAGAAATCAATTATCAATCAATCCAAAATTTTCTTAAATGACATTTTAAAAAATGAAAAAAAAATCAAGCCCAAAAGAAGTCAAATTAAATAGACTTGTGGCGAGTACGTATCTAAATAAATTTAGACTTTTACATGTAAAATAATATCAAAAAGATAGTAGAATAAAAAAGAAGATAGACTATGTGATCAGATGACTGATATTCTACTCGGAATTTTATCTTTTAATCACAGCCATTGGTGGATCAGGACATCTACGTGCTTAACATCATAATAAAGATAATAAATAGAAACAAAAATAATACTTTCATTTTTCTGTTTCATAGATGGATTTGAAAGAAAATATGAGCCAAACTTTGGAACCAAATTTTTTTTGGGATGAAAAGTGTTTTTTTTTTCTCTTAAATGGTGGTGAGTTTTTTAAAAGAAAAAGAATGTTGGGATTTTTTCTAAAATAGTTACTGGTAATTTTTTCAAATAGAATGAGTGACTGAATTTTATACACCGTGTATCCAAAAAAATAAAGCATAGAAAAATGAAAAGTACTCTTTTTTTCATTTATTATTTAATAATAATTTCTATAAATAAAAATTCACCACACAAGGGATGAATTAATTTAGTCTAGGAATGAATACATTTTAGTCAAAGGTACTTGTAAAAAGAAAAATTGCTACTGAACTCAAACTGCTTGAACTTTTTCAATGATTGATGCACTTGTCCTGTATATTTCTCACACTCCAATTGAAACCCTTTAAAATATTAAGTTACAACTAATTATGGAATTTATACAATGTATTTGTATGCCATTTATAGTTAGATTATCATATTTGTACTTCCATTTTAAACTTTTGTAATGTTAAATTTTTATTTTATAACATTTTGTATCTCTTTTGTAATATTAATCTAACAAAAAATAGAAAACTGAATTATTCACAATACACATCTACAAATAATATCAGAATTATTAACAATACTAGTACAAAAACATAAATAATAAATAAAATATACAACTAATTATTTTAAAGAAAACTATTGAATAAATATATATTAAGCCTAATAAACAAAACAAACAAAAACAAACAAGTGGTGTGGTGTGGTATTGTGACAAGGGGATCAAACATCAAGTCCTTACTATTTTTGGAGAAAAAAAATCAATAAATATGGTTCTTAAATTTTAATTATTTATTTTCTAAAAATAAAAAAAATTCAAAGGTTCAAGATAGGGTGGCCCAGAAAATCTACGGAAAAGATACAAATGTTTTATTAGATATTTTGACTAGACTAGGTGCACTACTATTTTACCAATATTTTTAAATCTATTTTGATGATTCAAGCTGAACCACGCCTGGCTATAAATGGGTTTATACATGGGATTCCCAGTCAACATCATGTTTGCTGCTCACTGCCAAATCTGACTGTTTTAAGGTGCAAAGGCTGACCCTACTCAACAAATTAGATTTGTTTTTCCTAAATTTGCACAGAATTTTCAGTCTCTTTTCCACAAAAATTATAACATGCTACAAAAGCGCAGAGAGTGCTCAGTGTCGTTTTCCCAATCTCCTTTCCTATTTGCTCAGAATAAGGTAAACCCTTTTCCTATTTGCTCAGAATAAGGGAAACCCCTTCCCTATTTGCTCAGAATAATTTGGGCCAGTTCGGCTGCCAATGTGTCTGTGTCAAAAAAAAATTTACTTAGAGTGAATTTTTTTTTTCCCACACGCACAATGTTTCGGTCATTCAAATTAGACCCGAATCCAAGCTCATTCTTGTTCCCTCCTGGCAGCCGAACATGAAGTTGGGTATTCCTTTTCATGTTCTCAAGAAGTTTTTTCTCACGCGCACATTGTTTTGGCCATTCAAATTGGACTCGAACCCAAGCCCATTCCCGTTCCCTTCTGACAGCCGAACAGGAAATTGGGTATTCCCGTTCATGTTCTCAAGAAATTTTTTCCCACGCGCACAGTGTTTCGGCCATTCAAATTGAACCCAAGCCCATTCCCGTTTCCTCCTAGCAGCCAACAATAAATTTGCACATAATTTTTAGTCTTTTTTCCACAAAAATTATAACATGCTAGAAAAGAGCAGAGAGTGCTTAGTGTCGTTTTCCCAATCTCCTTTCCTATTTGCTCACAAAATTTTTTAGTTTGAAACGTGTCATACCATATTAGTGTATAGACGTACTCTGCCAGAACTTATACGTGATATGCTATATCTGTGTCTAGACATGCCGTGTTTAAACTTGCTAATTTTAAAAAAATTAAGACACATCACAACTAAGGACATGGCACGTCTTGTAGACGTGCTGTATTCTTTATTGTGCTTGCTGACACGTGTACCTGACACGTCATGCTTTTGCAATACACTATCAATAAGTTAATTTATTTAAAACATCCTTTTCAATAAAAATTGAAATTTTTCTATACAAGACGTTAAAACATCCTTTTCAACAAAAATTGAAAATGTTCTTTAAAACATCTCTGAAATTGCCATTCGTGGCATAGTCTCGGTGCAACAAATACATGACATTTGTTTGTTGGTGCACCACGGTGAATCCTGTCTGCTGAGAAATGTAAAAGTTATACGTAGCGTGCGTTCAGCAGTTAATGAGACAATGAAAGGCCATTCAAGAAAGCAATAGTGAGCGTCAGGTCAGGGATCTATTCTGTTTTTTTTTTAGGCTAAAGCATATATAATTTCGGCTTTCAATTGAAGCCACACAAGGAGATGAATGAATTTTTGGTCCATGAATAAATCAATTTTAGTTCAAGATACTTGTAAAGAGAAAAATTGGTACTTGGTCCAAACTGCTTGGGTTTTGTGTTAAAAAATATGCGAGAAGAGATAATCAGCATTTGGTCAAATGGCAAAGTTAATACTCATTGTCTGGAAAGTCACAGGTTCAAAATTCATATTGAAAAATTTCTTATGAATATTAAATAATTTGGTAACTTTTGACCTCCAACTTTTATTTAAAACAATAATATTTGAGAAGGTGAAAGGTCGCACTTGTCCCGTTTTAGTCTTCACACTCTCCAATTGAAAAGGTCAATTTGGGTCTGATGCCCATCGGACTCAAAGTGAGTTCGATGGGTTCGATGACCGTTCGATTTGCTTTAAGATTCGCGCCCGCAACTTTCGCGTTTGCTTTAAAATCCGTGTGCATGAATCTGCTGATCGGACGGTCCCGAAAACCATCGGACCAAAATTTGAGTCCGATGGGCATCGGACCCAAGCTGCTCTCCCAATTGAAACTTTTGAAATATTAGTTAGCATTATAAGATATTGGAATATTTTGAATTAAATTCATTTTCACAAAAATGAAAGTGTTTACGGGATTAAAAGATTCTAGTTTTTATATTTTGTAATAACATATATTTTTGAGGTTTAAAGTACTGGACCATATATTGGTTTTAGCTTAATCCAACGTCTATGTAAACATAGGATAAATTAGAGGGCGTATATGTAATAATCCCATGACCTATTTGGAAGAGTATAACATCATATATTTGGCCAATCTTCATCTTGTGTTGGGAAATTAAAGTTGTAGTTACCATGTCAATTAATTTGAATAGTGCACTGTGGAAAGCAAATGACTTGAAAGATGAGAAGCTTTACGCAGCCTTGCTGCTAGCTGAGGGAGACCGACGATTGGCAGCCCTGCTCCAGCCACCGGCCGATCATGTAAGCCGCGAAGCTGATCTTCCTTTAGACGAAGGAAGTCGACGACATGCTATGTGCCCCGATCTATATCGATCCACTCAAACTGGATCCATAAATCGTGTTATGGAATTGCTCGGGTTCAAAGAGGAGATGACATGTGTAAAAGATGATATTGTTGGTAATTTCTCATATTTTGTTAATTTCCTTAATCATGAATATATTTCAAGTCATGAGGTTAATTTCTCATATTTTGCTGATCGATGCATTACAGATCCAAAAGAGGTGAAACTTTTTTTAGAAGATAGTCATGAGATCAGTAAAAGGACAAATAAGCACTGGGGACACGGTGATGGTTTATGTACGCTTCAAGAGGTAACAGCTGAAAAGAATACGGTGCTCCACATAGCTGCAGAACAAGGCCATCTAGAACTTGTCGAAACAATTATCGGGAGAGACAATACACTTTTGGTATCTCAAAATGCCATGCAAGAAACACCATTGCACCTGGCTGCAAGAGCAGGAAACCGCCGCATGGTCTCTCTTATTATATTTCTAGCTCAAGAGTCCGGTATTGGGGCATATCAAGTTCTCACAAAAAGAAGCATCGAAGGAGATACGGTTCTACATGAGGCGACTCAACATGGTCATGAAGATGTGGTGCAAGCACTCATGACAGTCGCTCCGGCACTGTCTGCTGAGTTGAATAATACCTCCATGTCTCCCTTGTATCTTGCCGTGGTTAGAAATTCTATTGGTATTGTACGAATATTGACACAATACTCATTCTCATCCGCTCTTGGACGAAACCGGCAAAATGCTTTGCATGCTGCAGTCCTACAAAGTCAAGGTAAGAACATCACTCTTCCGTCTAATTAGTAAAGAACTCAACACTAAATATATATTTTTTTTTATAAATTGGAAAAAAATAAGACTCAAATTTTTGAATGTCATTGGCAGAAATAACATCCATGCTGCTGGATTGGAAGGCTGAATTAGCGAACAGAAGGGATGCCTCAGGAAACACTCCGGTTCACTACGCAGCATCCAGTGGAGATGTCACTATAGTGAAAACTATTTTGGATATAGTGCCTTTAGCTGTTTACATTCAAGATCACGAAGGATCATCACCTTTACATGTTGCGGCACGAATGTGCAATTGTTCTGCCATTTCTTGTATGATCGATCTTTGTCCAGACTCATTTGAGCTTTGTGACAACCAAGGTCGGAATTTCCTACATATTGCAGCCCAACATGGTGGTAAAGAAATTAATCTTAATGGTCGTGATTTGAAAAATATAATCTCCATAATTAATCTTGTTTCGAGGAAACCGGATTTGAAAAAGTTGGTTAATGAGAGAGATAATGAAGGAAATACACCCTTGCACTATGCTTCTATGAATGGCTTTACAGAGGTAATTTTGCATTTGCTTAAAGTAACCGAGGCAGACACGACGTTAATGAATAATGAAGGCAAGACGGCTCTGGATCATGCAGCTTCATTAGACAGCTTTTTCCTCATGGTACAATCTCCAATATGTTATATTTATTTGGAAAAACACCATAATATAATTAAGTATTAGGATGAATCCGTTCTTAGTCGTAACATTTTGTCTGAACAGGCAGGTGCGGTAGCTACATTGTCCGGTTATGGAGCCACTTTTAGTCCCGAGAGACAAGACAAAGTAATAAAGAACTGGAAAGACGAAACAACAAAATGGATTGACAGAGTTTCCGATAACCTGATAATTGTTTCCGTTTTAATCGCTACAATTGCATTTTCTGCTGCTTTCAATGTTCCGGGGTCATACAATGGTGACGGAATAGCAAACCTCCGTCAAACAAGGCAGTACAGCATCTTCCTCGTACTCGACACTATTTCCATGTCAGCCTCTTTGTCTGCAACAATTTTGCTCGTGGTTTCAAAGGCGGTTAGTAAGAGGGGCTCTTGGATTAGCTTCTCTCTCTCTTTAATTTTCCTGTGGATATCTCTATTCACTATGGAATTAGCTTTTGTCATTGCCGTATCAGTAGTAATGGGGAATGGTAAAACTGCCACCAAGTGCATCGTTTCTGCTATTTCAATGTCCTTCTTCATCTGGACAGTATTGGCTATTCTTAATATTTGCTCCCCGGCAAATTTGGAAACGATAAGAAAATTTCTTTCTTTTACGAGAAAACAAACGCAGACAACTCGGCAAATTGGTATTCAATTTCCCAAGTTGGCCTCCTATGTAAAGAGATGGAATTTGTTTATTTTCTTGAACTTCTTGTTGTACTTCACAACAGTTGCTATTTTGTGGACTATTTGATCACAAGACAGAGTGGTAATTACTAATTACTCTGTTCTATGTCGAAAATGTTAGCAAGTTTTTCTAGGCTTATTGAATTTTTCCTGTTGTGTGGAAGTTATGCAAATTAATTCATTAGTATTTCTTTGATTTAAACGTGTATGATTCTTGTGCTATGATTTAACATTTCAGTATAGTCGTACATAACTATCAAATTAAGATGTACCAATTTATAAGAAATAATTTATGGAAGGGTAATTGTATAATGGATTGTTGTTCTGGGTTGATTAGGCCCTGATCTTATTAGTTTTGGTTCTAAAAGTATCAACAGTACTAGACTAGAAATATGCATCATATTATAATTTCATAAAACAGTTAGTTATTATATTGAATATTAATTTACATGCTATAATTTGATTCATATATTTAGATTTACATGGCAAAACAGCCGTTAAATTATACAAATAGCTGTTGTAATATTGCCACCTGCTTATGCCAGGTGTCCCCAGATGTTCTCTCCAACTCATGGCTAAAGAGACTGGACTTAATTTTATCCAA
Organism: Carex littledalei; assembly: GCA_011114355.1. Classification (NCBI taxonomy): domain Eukaryota; kingdom Viridiplantae; phylum Streptophyta; class Magnoliopsida; order Poales; family Cyperaceae; genus Carex; species Carex littledalei. Next base: position 6,034,522 of record CM022082.1, read on the forward strand.
GCCCAACAGACTCCCATAACAGGCCCAGTAATCCCAGCTGATGGGTTGGGCTAGCCCTCCCTGTAAGTGGCTGGATGGGGAGAGTATAAATTAGAGGATATCTGAACTTGAATTGCGCTCTCTCGCTCTCTTTTTTATTTGGGTACTTTGAAGACGGAGATATAATAATCATTTCTGCAAATTATTTTATAAAAAAATTTAAACAAAATTTTTTTGGATTAAATTTAAAAATAGAGACATTTATAAAGAGTTAGAATTAGAACTGTGGGCTTAGTGTAACAGGTTTTATGAATCCAGAAATGTCATTTCTTTTGCATGGACCGTCATTCCTATGCAAAAAACAAGTGCTCCCCATGTAAAAAACTCATATTCTAGTAATCTACCATATATTCTACCGGATAAGATGATCAAATATGATAACTAATTAATTGCTAATATTTCCCCGCCAAAATGGAACCACTTGGGATTGTCAAATTTTCTTTTCTGCGGAAGGAAGAAGACGTGGGAATTCGGCACGATATGCAAAAGCTAGATAATATATGTGCTGATCTGACACGGTATTAGACGGCTAGCTAGTTTTATTATTCTAACAGATTGCACAAAATTAATTGATTAATTATTCAGTTAATTAATGTATTCTTCACTGATATTAATTTTTCTTTTCAAGATGTTAAATGTTCTTGCGGCATGAATTAGCATTCCAAAAGTTTTTCTTTCTTACAAAGGGAAATAGGGCTAGCCCAACATCAGCTGGTATTAGTGGGCCTTCTTGGAGTTTTTTGGGCTTGGCCCAATTGAAGATCAGCTGGTCCATGTAGTGGTGTCCAGTGGGGACAACTAGGCTCAGGGAGAAGGTCAAATGTGAAGAAGAGTCCATAGGGAAAGGGACAAAGAAGAAAAAAAGGAGAAGACAAGATGAGGAAGATAATGCAATCTTGTATAGTAGCACTAGCAGGGGAGAAAGAGACATGAGATGGAGATTCAGAGCAGGTAAGGTTTGTGCTATTATGTGGTTACAAATACAATTACCATTCTATTTTCTAGGGTAGTAATTCTGCCGAATTTTTATTAATAGAAATATAAAAAATAAATTAACAAAAATCGGATCAATATTCGAAAATTTCGGATCATAGGAAAGGCACCATAAACCTTAAAAAAAAGGCCATAGTTTATAAGGTCCTCAAAGTAAAGAGAAAACAAATGCCAGACGACATAGACTATGGCGTCGAGCCGTCGAGGGCTATGAAGAAATATTGCAGCTAAAACTGTCAAAGTACATCTATGCCACTGAACCCATATCTTTAATAGCTTCAGGGGCAATGTATCTTTGATGGACTATGGCCTGGATGCGTCCAGCCCTTTTTCTTCTTCTTTTTTTTTGCTTTCGGAACGTTATAAACTGCAGCGTCCAGTATGGACTTTAGACCAGTGCCAGTGGAGGGGACTGGCATGGCTAACGGCTCAGATATAAAGATACCAGTATTGATATCAACCCCGTACATTCTGTACCTGATGATGCTTCCATACAAGCTCTGGTGATCCTGGTAAAGAAGATAGAACTGTTGAAGTGAATGTACTGATAACAGATTCAGTGGTGTACACAAAACAAGGAAAATAAATGTGTAATTTGGAAGACAGAAATGGAAAAAAAAAAGAGAGAGGATGTGTTGGAGATACACCACCCGGGGACAGTTAGCATAACTGGGTGGCAATTTTACAAATTATACCTTCACTTTTTTTTTCTCTTTGGTCATCTTTTCCTGAGCTTTCCAAAAATAGCCAATATTACAACGGCTATTTGTATAATTGAGGAAATATATTCAACGGATCTTTAGACTTTAGCCAAGTAAATCCATACATATGCATCTAAAATTTGAAAAAAAAATTATTCAATAAATCATTTCATTGATTACAATCAGTGTTTTAGCAAATTACAATAGGATACATATATTCTATAGTATTGTTATGTCCAGACCCAAAATAATGAAGTGAGCAAATTTAGGAAATTTTATTTAACTCAATATTTTGGTTGTCCAGAGTACCATGTCATATAGTCAAGGCATATTATTCAATTTTCCTTCTTGGCTTACAAAAATTTTATTGTATAATTTCGAACATACTGAAATGATACTAATTAAACATTTGTTGGATAATTGTAAGACTACCTAAACTACTAAAAAGTTAATTCATGCCACAAAAACCCTGCTCATATAAACCAATGAAGCACTAATTGATTAATTTTGATAACTTTCACACTACAGGAAAAATATCAATAAACATATAAAAAACTTACTACCTTGTCTATGAAGTACCAAAGTAGTAATTCACTAATTACCTCTCTGTTTTGTATTCAAATAGTCCACAGAATAGCAACTGTTGCAAAGTACAAAAAGAAGTTTAAGAAAATAAACAAATTCCATCTCCTAACATAGGAGGCCAATTTGGGAAATTGAATAGAAATTTGGCGAGATGTCTGTGTTTGTTTTTTCGTCGAAGAAAGAAATCTTCTTATCGTTTCCAATTTTGCTGGGGAGCAAATATTCAGAATAGCCAGTACTGTCCAGATGAAGAAAGACATTGAAATAGAAGAAATGATGCACTTGGTGGCAGTTTTACCATTCCCCATTGCTACTGATACAGCAATGACAAATGCTAATTCCATAGTGAACAGGGATATCCACAGGAAAACCAAAGAGAGAGAGAAGCTAATCCAAGAGCCCCTCTTACTAACTGCCTTTGAAACCACGAGCAACATTGTTGCAGACACAGAGGCTGACATGGCAATAGTGTCGAGTACGAGGAAGATGTTGTACTGCCTTGTTTCACGGAGGTTTGCTATTCCATCGCTATTGTAGGATCCCGGCACGTTGAAAGCGGCAGAGAATGCAATTGTAGCGAGTAAAACGGAAACAATTATCAGGTTATCGGAAACTCTGTCAATCCATTTTGTTGTTTCGTCTTTCCAGTTCTTTATCACTTTGTCTTGTCTCTCAGGACTAAAAATGGCTCCATAAGCAGACAGTGTTGCCACGGCACCTGCCTGTTCAGATAAATGTTACAAATTGTTATAACTAATGCAATCTAATACATAATAATATTATGGTGTTTTCTGATTAAATATAACAAGTTTTAGATTGTATACATACCATGAGGAAAAAGCTGTCTAATGAAACTGCATGGTCCAGCGCCGTCTTGCCTTCATTATTCATTAGTGTCGTATCTGCCTCGCTTACTTTAAGCAAATGCAAAATTACCTGTGAAAACCCATTCATAGAAGCATAGTGCAAGGGTGTGTTTCCTTCATTATCCCTCTCGTTAACTAACTTTTTCAAATCTGGTCTCCTCGAAACAAGATTAATTATGGAGATTATATTTTTCAAATCATGACCATTAACATTAATTTCTTTACCACCATGTCGGGCCACAATATGCAAGAAGTTCCGACCATTGTTGTCGCAAAGCTCAAATGAGTCTGGACAAAGATCGATCATACAAGAAATGGAAGAACAATTGCACATTCGCCCCGCAACATGTAAAGGCGATGATCCTTCTCGATCTTGAATGTAAACAGCTAAAGGCACTCTATCCAAAATAGTTCTCATTATATTAACATCTCCACTGGATGCTGCATAGTGAACCGGAGTGCTTCCTGAGGCATCCCTTTTTTTCGCCAATTCAGCATTCCAATCCAGCAGCATGCACGTTATTTCTGGCAATGACATTCATAAATTTGAGTCTTTTTTTTCCAATTTCTGAAAAAAAATTAGTCTCGACTGTCGAGTTCTTTACTAATTAGATGAAAGAGTGATGTTTTTACCTTGACTTTGTAGAACAGCAGCATGCAAAGCATTTTGCTGGTTTGGCCCAAGAGCGGATGAGTGCGAGTATTGTGTCAATATTTGTACAATACCAATAGAATTTCTAACCACGGCAAGATACAACGGAGACATGGCGACATTATTCAACTCAACAGACAGTGCAGGAGCCACTGTCATGAGTACTTGCACCACATCTTCATGACCATGTTGTGCCGCCTCATGTAGAACCGTATCTCCTTCGATGCTTCTTTTTGTGAGAACTTCATATGCCCCGATACCGGACTGTTGAGCTAGAAATATAATAAGGGAAACCATGCGGCGGTTTCCTGCTCTTGCAGCAAGGTGCAGTGGTGTTTCTTGCATGGAATTTAGAGATACCAAAAGAGTACTGTCTCTCTGGATAATTTTTTCGACAAGTTCTACATAGCCTTGTTCTGCGGCTATGTGAAGAACGGTGTTCTTCTCGGCTGTGACCTCTTCAAGCGTACATAAACAGTGACCGTGTCCCCAGTGCTTATTTGTCTTTTTACTCTCACAAGTATCTTTGAAATAAACTTTCACCTCTTTTGGATCTGTAATGGATCGATGAGCAAAATATGAGAAATTAAACTCATGAAATAATATATATATATATATATATATATATTCATGATTAAGAAAAATAACAAAATATGATCAGAAATTACCATGACTGGTGTAATTTATACATGTCAGGTCCTCTTTGAACCCGAGCAATTCCATAACACGATTTATGGATCCAGATTGTATGGCTCGATATAGATCAGGGCACATAGCATGTTCTCGACTTCCTTCATCTAATGGAAGCTCAGCCTCGTCTTTTACATGATCGACCGGTGGCTGGAGCAGCGCTGCCAGTCGGCGGTCTCCCTCTGCTAGAAGCAAGGCTGAATAAAGCTTCTCATCTTTCAAATCATTTGCTTTCCACAATGCACTGTTTAAATTGATAGACATGTTTCTCCAACTTCAGTTCCCCAACACAAGAATGAAGGTTGGTAAAATATCTGTTTCAGCTATAAGAAGATTATACTCCTCTAAATAGAGTATAGGATTATTACATATAAGCCCCCAAAATCATCTTATGTTTACATAAACCAATATATGTGGTCCAGTTTAAACCTCAAAAATATGGAATTAAAAAATATAAAAACAAGATTCTTTTTCTGTATTTTTGTCAATGTATGAACTTAAATAGTGCTAACTAAATATTCCAATATCTTATAGTGGCAACTGGCAACTGGCAACTAAATATCTGTAAGGGAACAAGTGCGTCCTTTCACCTACCTTCTCAATTATTTGTGAAAATAATCCAAGCAGTTGGATTAGGTTGCAATTTCTAAAATTCATTAATTTGTGGACTAAATTAATTGATCCCTTGTGTGGCTAGGGGTGTCAATGGGTACGGTACGGGTAGGGTGGAGGCATTTTCATACCCATACCTATTAAAATTGACTTTACTCATATCCTACCCATACCCATTAAAAATTGATCTTACCCTACCCTACTCTTACCTGTTAATATTATCGGATAATGAAACGGTAGCGGATGAATAATGGATATTACTAATATAATAATTAGTTTTATTCTATTTTACAAATTAAATATAAAAAAACTCATTTATTTCACACATATGTAATTACATTTCTAATAAAAAAAATTAAAATGAATGTGCAATTAATTCCAACTAAATTGTTTTTTATAAAGGAAGAAAATTCAAAACACGAATACATATTTAGGTAGGTTGGAAATTGAATTGAATATATATTTAGATTTTATAATTACCCTATAGGGTAACGGGTACGAAATAGTCATTACTCATATCCTTACCTATTTGATTAACGAAAAAAATTCGTATTCATACCCATACCTAATAAGCTAACGAAAAAAAAATCTTACCATATCCGTCTTATCAAATAGATACGGGTTGGATAAACGGCTAAAAATGTACCATTCACACTACGATGTGTGTGGCTTGTGTTAAAACCAAAATAGAATATATCCAGGCTGCTATTATTGCTTTACTGAATGGGCAGTCATTGTCTCATTGACTACTGAGCGCAACTTCCCTCTTTCTCACCGACAGGATTCACTGTGGCGCGCAACAAAGAAATGTCTGTACAGCGGGTCATGTATTTGTTGCATGAGACGGAGATACGGATGGCTATTTTGAGAATGTTTTAAAGAAAATATTCAATTATTGTTGAAAAGGATATTTTAGAGAAACAAGAATTAATCTGACCAATAAATAGTAAAGGCAATAGGAAAAGCAATATGAAAGGTAGGATGTCAATGGCACTTTTTATCCGTTTACCCGATCCGTATCGTATCCGAAAACACAAACAAAGATAATATTTTTCTTCGTTAGCTTTTCGGATACAGGTAAGGGTAAGATTTTTTTTTCGTTATCTTGTCCGTTATCATATAAGATAAATTTTAAAAATAAAATTATATATGTAGATATATATTTATATGAAAATGATACATGATACAATAAAATTTTGTATTTTATTAAATTTTCATAATACAAATTAGTTATATTCATTATTATTATTTTCTTGTTTTGAAAAATAGTTATCAAAAACACAAATTGAGATGTCAATGACACTTTTTTATCCGTTTACCCGACCCATACCGTATTTGAAAAAACGGGTAAGGGTAAAGATTTTTTTTTGTTACCATAACGGGTACGGGTATGAAAATGCCTTCACCCGACCCGTTCCGTACCCGTTGACACCCCTAATGAAAGGCCATTAGGAAAAAGACTCCAAGCACTCTACGCCATTGTACCATGATATAAATTTTGTGGACCACCCTTGAAGCAAGAGCAATTAAAAAAAGACAGTGAAAACGAACTATTTCTAGCATATTCATCTAATCTATATAGTAGGACAAATTCAATAAGTTTGGCCTACCGACATTTTTATTAATATCCAAAGTTAAATAGAAATTAATTAATATATTCAGATTTCCTGAGTTTTTATAAAAATATCTCTACCAGTCATTTTATGGCTGGTACCCTTTAATCAACTACCGGTCAGAAAATAGTTGGTAATGAATTAAACAGGGTACCGACCATTTTCTAGCCGGTAGGAGTATTTTTATAAAAACTCAGGAGATCTGAGTATATTAATTAATTTCTATTAAACTTTGGATATTAATAAAAATGTCGGTTTGGCCTAGGTAGCAATTTTTCTCTTTACAAGTACCTAGGCCTAAAATTGTTGAAAATAAATCGTAAATATGAAGATTCAAGGTGCAACTTTTGGGGATGCATAACATAGCACATGAGCAATTAGGATATTACAGGTTACAACCCATGCACTATTGCTTCATCCAACAGATTGCTTCCTATTTTGAGAGGATTTTCTAACGTCTCTCTATAACTTCTTTTGGTATTTCTTCTGATGGTCATCTTAGCCCAAATATGTATAAATAGATAATAATTGTACATTGCAAATTATTATCTAATAATCAATAAAATCATACATATTATGTTTCTCAAAAAACAATTGCATGATATCATAGCATTACAAACCATTTGGGTCAAAAACCAAAGTTCGTCAAAGTTAGATGAAAGTAAACAAAATGGTTGCATTACCTTCAGGTGCTACAAACCATATAACAGACCATTTAGAATTATAACAAAATTTAATTAAAGAAAAGATTAAAAAAGCTCATGTAACCGTAGCTAATGTTATCCAAGTACCAATACAAGGCATAGGAAAAACAATTACCAATGTATTGTATCCGAAATTTTTAAATATACCATTTTCTGGAAAAAAAAAAAATAAACCAAAACACTCCAAAATTCAGGTTTTTCTGATGCTACCCAAGTCGCATGGTCATTCTGCAGCCTCAAATACTGGAGTCCGCCTGAGTCTGCAACATGATTATGTGGCCCCAATTTTTTTTTTTTTAACAGAAAATTTATTAATAAAAAACAAAAAAATTGGTTTTTGTGCCCATATAGGATGTAGACAAGATAAATGAATCATACAATGGAAATCAACAGCTGTTGATGTGGCCCCAACAGCTGTTGCTCGGCCAATAGAGAGAAAAGTATATAGAAATCTCTGTAAAAATAGCATAACTATGTTGGGTCGGCATTGTGCAGACGTAATTAAACGTGGCCGCACATGTATTCTACGGTCTGAGTAGAATCAGAAAAACCTGAATTTCAGAGTGTTTTGATTTTTTTTTTTTTCAGACAATAGTATATTTAAAATTTTTGGGTATTGTACATGTCATCATTCACTACTAACTTATTATCCGTTAGCAAAATTGTACAAGAAAGAAAGTTTGACTAGAGGAGGGATCCAATTTCAAGACATAGTCATGCGAATCTTACGATTTATTTTCCGAATTTTATGAATTATTTGAGAAAAATCATGAATTTTTGTTTTTTTTTGCTCCTTTGTAGATCTCGGATCCGAATTCAATGTAAAATTGTGAATGTATGCTCTGCGCCATTAAGTGTTGTGGACCACCCTTGCAACTAGTGCAAAAATGCAGGGCCATGCTTTGCAAGTTAGATTGGTTTGATTTGACGGGTATAGATTTTTAACATAGCACTTTGGACTTAATGCATCCTATGATGTAGCAGATGATTCATGTACAATGCTATTTTTATTTTATAGTCCGTGTCGTTACATGAAACTAAAAATGCTCTTTTGAAAAATTTAGCTGATTTGATTGTTAAGCAGCAAAACAAAATGATGTAATTGGTTTATTTTTATTTGGGGGGTGGTGGAGAATATAGATAAAAAGCTCAGCCTATTTAATAGCCAGACGTGGTTCAGGGTTGAACCATGAAACATATATATATATTTAGCACTATTAGCAAAATAGTACAATGCACCTAGTCTAGGAAAAGTTTGTAATAAAACATTTCTTGGAATGCGGAAGGTTTTCTTTTAGAATCATGCAGGAAATGGGGATCGGAGATGGTGCAGTCCTCACTGATTTCCATCAGACTGCACATGTCTTGGCTCAACAGCAACTGGTTATCTCGGATTGGAGGTCCTATCAGAAAATAGGATCCGACTCTGCTGCTTTTCCGATCCCAACCATTCAAAATTTTCCATTTACGTATCTCGATAAAGAAACATTTTCATGCACAAATTTCAACGAATTTGAATGGTTCGGATCGGAAAAACAGAACCCTGCTTTTCTCAGAGTCCATTACCAGAAAATATGACAAACCTGGACATCGCAGGCTAATCTACGGCATGTCATCCAAGTGGAGCACTACAGCAGGGAACACTACAACTTTGCCAAGGCGCATAAGTTAGCAAATTAGATTAGATTGTACCAATGGGATAGGAATGGAGATACTGAACCTGTTTTTCTTTTAGAGGAAATTCAGTAGGCCTACGGGTCATGTAAAAAAAAAAAAAAAAACGGAAGGTTTTCATTGAGCATCAAATCAAATTCAGTTTAATATTCAATATAGATCTTCAATTTGTTAGGAGATTCGTGCGGAAATTAAAATTATAAATCGTCTCGTAAATCTAAACTAGATATTCAAATCTCAAGACAAATCCGGTTCAGACTAGACATCATACCGATACTCATATTCAATTCACTAATATTAATATATCCAATTCTCCAACAATTCAACCGTTTCTCATCATTGGTAAAATCGACCGAGTCAAATATTCGCTTTTTTATTTTTATTTTAAAAGGACTAGAATTGTAGCATTTATAGTACATTGTGTAGTGGGTCAATTCTAAGAAGATAACGTGTCTGTTGAATTTTGAGAGGAAAATCAAATCTAATTGATTTCTGATTTTATTTCAATCGTTTATACGGTGTTTATTTATAGGATATATAACATATATAAAGAGACATTAAAATATTTCCTTATTACATGGTTTGTTATATCTGCTAATTAATACTTATTGATCGCTAAATTGATATGATATCAATGTGATTGATCTCTAATTTATTGTTTATCTACAACACTCTCTCTCAAATTAAAATCATATAATACAACTTGTGCTGCTTTTTTTATTAATACAAAAAAAACAAAGGGGGAATTTCATGTATCCCCCTCTAAAACTTCAATATTACGTATTTCCCCCTCAAAAGTTCATAATAACGTATTTACCCTTCAAAATGATGAAAACTCTCATATTTACCCAAAATCAATATAACAATAAAATTTAATACTTAAAATATATTAAACAATATTAATTATTGAAATAAGACTATTATGCCCCTTCATTCTTTCTCTCCGTGTTCTCTTCAAGGGTACTGGTACAGGGTACTGGTACAGGGGTACTGGTACTGGTACTGGTACAGGGTACTGGTACAGGTACAGGTACAGGGTACTGGTACAGGTACAGGGGCATAATGGTCTTATTTCAATAATTAATATTGTTTGATATATTTTAAGTATTAAATTTTATTGTTATATTGATTTTGGGTAAATATGAGAGTTTTCATCATTTTGAAGGGTAAATACGTTATTATGAACTTTTGAGGGGGAAATACGTAATATTGAAGTTTTAGAGGGGGATACATGAAATTGCCCCAAAAACAAAATATCAAATCTGTCCTAATTCCAAATTTTTATTAAAAATACTCTGACCGCCCCTTCACTGGGCGGTCCACTGTTCATACCAAACTGCCCCACTGTGAATCCGAACCGTTCTTTTAACTTTGTACTAATCTTAAAGCCTAAATAATACTGCTCCTAAGCTAACTCGAATCTCAAAACAACTGAGAGTAAATCTCAACAGTCAAGTGTAAAGGGAATCTTTTATATATATTGGAGAGGTGACTCTTCCCTTGACTTCTTGCTGTATATATATTAGCAGAAAAGTACAAAAATAAGTAGGAATTGAAAAGAGAAATGCACATGGTGGGACATGGCCCACATATCATGACTCATGAGACAGCAACATCTTTGAGTGAACTGGAGAAGTAGATGCGCTGTAAGTGCATGCTGAGGCGCCACATTTTGCACAGTACTTCAGATTCCCCTAAATTTGAATTCATCTCTCCTAAAATAGGATGCTGAGGCGCCACATTTTGCACTGTACTTCAGATTCCCCTAAATTTGAATTCATCTCTCCTAAAATAGGATGCACCGTGTTTGCATCTGATTCGTGAATCATGTGACAGTGTGAAACAAGGTAATTAGTACAACAGCTGTACGTTCATGGGATGGGACCTCATTGAAGCTCAAATATTCGATTCTCAAAAAATTATATATCAAATATTCGCATACACGTGGCCGGTTCATAATAGAGGTAGGAGTGTTAATCATTTTAATTCGGTAAAAATACAAATAATTAAAATTTTATTTTGTTTTAAAAAATATAACCGAAGTTAGAACCGGTTGAACCGAAATAAGAAGATTAATTATAAACAATAAATATTTTTTATTTTTTGAATTGTTTTAAGATTGATTTAAAAATATTGTTTGGTTCGATCTAACCGGTTTTGAACCGAACTAGGCAGTATATATTATGTTGTAATTTATAATTTTTTTAAAATTTTTGGTTCGGACTGGTTTAAATTTCTTTTATCAGTTTAGTCTAATCGGATTTAAAATTTCTCAACCAAACCAAGCTGAAACGAGCAACTAAATCGGTTTAAAAAAAATAAGCTGAACCGATCCATTTAACCAAAAAAAAAACCGAACCGTATAATCCGAGCTCTCTCGGTTCGGTTTAAATCCCATTAAGCGTGTGAATTAGCCTAGCATATTGCTCAATTTGGTATTTGAAATGAATATTTCGAAATTTGAACATTTTCAAAATGCATCCTAAAAAATAGAGAAAAATCTCTATCACAAATTGATAGAACACAGAGAAAAAATGTACAATTCCAAATTGTTCGTAAAACAATCAAATTGAAAAGCGTTTTATAGCTTCTACTGGATTTCTTATTATTTGGATATCTTACATTAGTATCAATCTTTTAGGAATAGGTTAATTTACATATCTACGATTCATTCAGATTTATATAAAAATTAAATTTTTTTATTGAAAAATAGACCAATATCTATAGAAATTAATTCCATATATTAAGAAAAAAATTAAAAGCAAAAAAAATCTCAAAAACTAATCTTTTTTTGTATAGAAATTAATTATATATCTTTTTTTGAGATTTTTTTCTTTAAAATTCTCAAAAACCCAACATATATCTTATCGGATTAGAATTTCGTTCATTTTGTAATAAAACGAAAAAACCTTTTATATAATTTCAATAAACAAAATCTATTTTGTTTAATTTTCATTATAGATAGAAGCTTCAATTTTATTCCAAATGAATGAAATACTATCTTTGATAATAATTAGACAAGATAGTTTGAACTCTCTCGATGGAAAATGATAAAATAAAATCAGGATAAATACTAATTTCTATTATTGGTAAAAAAAGACAGGTTGAAAGAAAGACTTCTCGTGATCCAGAATCCAAATAAAAAAAATTTGAGTTTAAAATATGAAATAACTTGTAGCCATAGAACATATATATGACGTAATATAGATAAAAATTAATTGGAGTTGAGCCTGTGGCCATACAATTGTGAGGGAATCTTTTACATAGTCATTTTATAATTGCATGGCCACAGGCTCACAGCATGATAAAACTTGAGAGATGCTCTTTCTGATAAAGGAGAAGAGTTATAAAAGATAGGATTATTGGGTAATGTATATATCGCCATGTCTTTTTCCAATGAAAATATAGGATTACATCTGAGAAAATTACGAGTTTAATTAATATATTCCTATCCGTTGAAAGCTAGAATAATTATATACATATCTATGCTCCTATAATATCTCAATAGTGTTTGTTTCCCTTTATACATTTTACTATAACTTATTTTCTAAATAAGGCTAGTGTGCTACCTGTAGCATAATGACATGCCGTACTACCCTTTCAAAAATTTATTGGATATACATCAACGACGAATTCAAAACATTGAACACGATCTACTTCACGAGTGATGCATTTACATATACAGATTATAAATGTTTAAATTAATTTAGTACAAAATCAAACAGTAAAAAAATTGAAGATTTATAAGTTAATTTTAATACATTCATTTTCCATTATCTTTTTACCACTTAACTTTATACTATATGAATACAAAAATCTATAAATTTTATATGTAAATGCATCACTTGTAAAGTAGATCAGTTTTAAATGTTTGAATTTGTTGTTTGAAGTCTATTCATTAGATTTGTTAGGAAGTAGCACAACACGTCACTATGTTACAGGTAGCACGCTAGCCTTTTGTGAGGGAATTTTTTACATAGTCTTTTTACAATTGTATGGCCACAGGCTCACAACATAATACAAAACTAGAGAGATGCTCTTTCTGATAAAGGAAAAGAGTTACAAAAGATAGAATTACTGGGTAATGTATCTATCGTCATGTCTTTTTCCAATGAAAAAATAGGATACATTTGAGAAAATTACGAGTGCTTGATCCTAGTGATATATATGACCGAGGCTGTTCATCAAGAAACTAGAGAATATTTTTTGTCAACATTATCTTCTCAGAATCATAAAAATCTCTTTCTGAGTTTATCTATTTTTTGATCTAATAATGCATGAATAATATAAATAGCTAATTTGATATTGCTTACCCTACTGAATTTATAAGAAGAGTTACGTACTCTTCCTTCTAATGATAATAATTTATTTTTCCAACTTTGTAATATTTTTTTTATTTGACTTATCTACCAGTGGATTCCAATCTGCTACAGAAAGGTTTTTATTGTGTAGTGATATACACCTAAGTCAATGGCAGTGTGGATATTATGCAACTTAAAATATTAGCTAGTTCCAAATTTATCTTTCTCAGAAATATTAAAACCTATTATTTCACTTGTCGCAAAGTTTATTATAAGTCCCGATAAATCTTCAAAGCCTAAGATAATAAATTAACGTACCTCTACCATAGAAGAATAAACATAGCATTATAAAGGCTAATTCTCTACTAGTGCCATCACTACTAGAATTTCCGCTTTTTGCAACGGCAGCAATTGTTATTTCCAACGGGAGGAAGGGTCGATGGAAATGAAATTGCTTTTTCTGACACCATTAACAATTTCCAACGGTAGCCTCATGGAAATAGTAGCGGTTGGAAATCCCTACTGTCTCCGCATGGAAATGTTTCCTATCAGCCGTTGGAAATTGTTTTGCATGACCCATGACCCGACAGACAGACCAAATATTATATTTTATTGAGGGTTCATGGAAATACCTCTCCCCATGCCGTTGGAAATAAGTTGGAAGTAGGGAGACATACTATTTCCATGGGCTACCGTTGGAAATGTTTTGTTTAATTTGTTTATATTATTTTATAGTGAGGTTCATGGAAATACTCAACCACTCTGCCGTTGGAAATGTCGAGACTCTTCAGTTTATATTATTTTATAGATAGACTTATTATTTCCATGAGGTTACCGTTGGAAAAGTTAAGTTCCTGGAGACAGAAACGTTTATGTTTATTTGAGATATCCCTTTAAATGGTGCATAAAAATAAATCACAGCAACAAGCAATAAGCAATTGAGATAAACTGAATTTTAGAATGAAAACATAAATTTGGTTTTTAGAATAAGCCAATGTATTTAATTGAGATACAAAACATTGTGTCAAATAAAAACAATATATAAGAGCTCCCTTTGAATGTCTCTTTTGTCCTCCTGCAATATATGTTTTTAAACATATTAGTGTTACTAAATTAGAAAAATTAGCGTAAAAATCAAAGTAAGAAATAAAACTTTACTGGAAGCAAACATAGAAGCCTAAAATATGCACCACTGATTTGTCCTTTTCTGGCTTAGTATGGACTAGTTTGCCCTTTTCTGGCATGCAGATTTCTCCTTTTTATTACAATTAATTGGCTACACTATATTGGTTGTTCTTTATATGGAAATAACCATTGATGTACATGCTTTTGAGTGGACAAGTATAAAATTTTTATTATAACTAGAACTGTGATGAACAGGCATGATTTCGGTGACAGTTATACATGAAACAGTGCAGTTTTGACAGTCCATCTTTAGAAAATTATTGTGAGCAAATGGCTACACTAAATTATTATTTCTTTATATGGAAATGATGGTGAACTTGTGTAGTTTATACCTCTAAACTAAACAGTGCAGTAACCATTTATACCAGTGCAGTAACCATTTATACCTCTAAACAATGCAGTAACCTCTAAACAGTGCAGTAACCATTTATACCTCTAAACAGTACACTAAACAGTGCAGTAACCATTTATACCTCTAAACTATGTGCATCCCACACATCAGTGAGCTGTTGGCTACTAAACACCTCAAAGTAAACACCTGTTACAAACCCAAAAAGAGAACAGAGTTAGAAAAGCTAGTTAATATTCTTCATCGGAATTGCTTTACCAATTAAAATGGAAAACCTAACATCGGAATTGCTTTACCAATTAATATTCTTCATCGGAATCATAGTAGGATAACCAATCTTCTTCATCACCTTGCTCCATGTGATACTCTTGCTCCCGGTCATGCTCTTGCTCACCTTCATCTACGTGGTTTTTGTCTCTCGCCATTGATTGCGGTGCAGCTGATGTTGTGGGCGGGAGCACTGTTCTTTCGTCCACTAGCTCGAAATCGTTTTCTCCAAGGACCATACCATCCCAATCAAAGTCTGGTCCATCTGAGACCGATATTGGATTATCTGGCCTTTCATCTTGGTAAAATTCTAAGTTTGAATCGTCACCATCGGCATGAAACCTCGACTTCTGGCTTGTTTTAAATGCCACCCACCATTGGCGTCTTTCGGGCTTTTGCGATGCATATGGTAGGTAGCACACTTGCGTTGCTTGAGCTGTTAATACAAACGGCTCGTAAGTTGCTAAGCGAGAAGTATGGTTAACCTCAACAAGACCATGTTCGTGGTCCACTTTTACACCGTTTATTATGTCGAACCAATCACACATAAAGAGAACTACCGTGTGGGCATCATAATCTAGTGCAATGACCTCTTGGAGAACTCCATAGTAGTCAATTTGTGGGGCATTTGCATCCCACTCGCCTTTGATGCAAACACTGAAACTTTGAGTTGTCTTGTCTTCCCCATATGATTTTGTGTGAAATCGATACCCGTTGACTTCATATCCTTCGTAGAAGTACGCTTGTTTGCTAGGCTTGACTCCTGCCATTCGTATGTAGTAATCGTCTTCATCACGAGAATTTATTACCTTTTTCCGCAACCACTGTGCAAAACCATCTTGACAAACTTTTGGCAAATCTTGGGGGCTTGTGGCTACTCCAGAGTTGAGCATGCATGTATCAAACTCTCTGCACATTAGAATATGTCCATATATTAGATTTTCCAGAGGTTTTAGAATAGATACTTTTGGAAACATCAAAAGAAAATTCATAATATTGTACCTCAAGTACTTCTCACAGATCTCTGGACAGTTGAGGATAACATAGGTGTGTGCAGCATTAAAATCCGTGTCATCGAGAGTCCTCCGTCTTTCCCTGCCAATGAACCGGCCCGGAGTATCGAACATCGAAAGTGGCCCCGCCGAACGGTTACTTGTTCCAACTTCTTGGCCAATGTTAGATTTTTCTGCAAAATAGTGTGACGAAGTAGTACCAATTTCTTTGGCAATTGTAGCCTCCATGATCGAACCCTCAACACGCGCCTTGTTTGTGACTCTCATACGTTGTTCTTTGTTACGCCTGTAATTGCAACAATAGTTTAGTGTTAGTTGTTACAAATATTTTCATGGTTCACAAATAGAAGCAATATGCAACACACATTTCACATGGATACATCCATCGGGACCCTACTGGCCTACCCATTCTAGCCTCATATGCTACATGCACCGCAAGATGCTCCATTGAATCGAAGAAACCGGGTGGGAATATTTTTTCTGCCTTGCACATTGTAACGATAATATCATTTTCTAAGGTTGCCACCCTCACTGGATCAAGCTCTTTGGCACAAATCTCTCTGAAGAATGCCGAAATCTCACATAAAACATCCCATACGGAATCCGGGACAAAGTCTCGAAAGGCGACGGGGAGGAGACGCTCCATGAACACATGTAAATCATGACTTTTGAGCCCAATAAGCGTTCCAGTGACTAAGTTAACACACCTTGACCAATTGGATGCGTAGCCATCGGGAAACCTTACTATATCCTTGAGCCATTTTAAAACAATCTTCTTATCATCTGGAGAGAGTGCGAATGGCGCCTTTGGTTTTTTCATCTTTCCCGGGTTATTATCGGCTGGAGTTAGGTGCTGGTTGGGACGATCACACAATAGAGCTAGATCTTTTCTAGCTTTTTCATTATCCTTGGTTCTGCCGCCTATGCTTAAAAGCGTGTATATCAAATTTTCGGTGAAATTCTTCTCCAAATGCATCATATCCAAATTGTGTTGCAACAGATTGTCTTTCCAATATGGTAAACTCCAAAAAATACTCTTCTTTTGCCAATGGTGAGTCTGACCATAACCCGAAATCTGGTTTAATGCTCCTTCTTTACCCCATTTAATCTCCCCAATTAAACTCACTATATTTTCAAGCTCCTCTCCCGTCAATCGTCGCGGTGGCGGATCATTCTCGACTCTACCTTTTTTAAAATTCTTCCTGTCTCGACGGAATGCGTGATTCGGAGGCAAGAAGCACCTATGACAATCGAACCAACATGCTTTTCCACCATTCTCGAGTTGAAAAGACTTTGTCTTGTCCATGCAATAAAAACAAGCCAACTTTCCTTTTGTACCCCACCCACAAAGCATCTCGTAAGCCGGGTAATCACTCACCGTCCAACAAAGTTGTGCACGCATCTTGAAATTCTCTCTTTTGTACCCATCCCATGTCATTTCGCCGTGTAACCACAATTTTTTCAATTCGTCGATTAAAGGTTCGAGGAGAATGTCAATGTCCCGACCCGGATGCTTCGGTCCCGGAATGACAAGCGCGAGGAACATGCTTTCTTCTTTCATTATCATCCCAGGTGGTAGATTATACGGAAAGACAAATACCGGCCAACACGAATATGGAGCTGCACTCGAGTTGAATGGCATGAACCCATCCGTTGTTAGCCCTAACACGACATTTCTCAACTCTCCTACGAAATCAGGATGTTTACGAGCGAAATGTTTCCAAGCCTCACCATCCGCCGGGTGTACCATCATCGGTGCTTTGTGACGCACACCTTCCTTGTGCCATCTCATATTCTTCGCAGATGATTTGGTCATGTACATCCTTTGCAATCGGGGTGTGATAGGTAGATAACGGAGTACCTTCTGTGGAATAGGTTTAGCATTCTTGATGGGTCCAGTTGGCTTATACCTTGGCTCCCCACATACATCACATTGTGTTTTCTTCTTGTTCGCTCCTTTGTAATATAGCATACAAAAGTTAGGGCATACATCTATCTTCTCATGGTCCATGCCCAATTCCAAAACCAATCTCTTCGCTTGGTAGAAATTTTCTGGCATTTCGTCACCACAAGGAAGCGTGCTTTTCATGGGACCAAGCATATCATCAAAACATCTTTGGCTCAATTGGTGTTTGGACTTCAAAGCTATGGCACGTGTCACAGCCGACAAAACAGTGTGTGTCTCGCATTTCACTTCACCTGTTGAGTTAATTTTCCAAAGCGGTGTTTGCGATGCTTCCATCATGTCGAACCATTTTTTAGCTGCTCCAGTAGGTGTCTCCTCATTCCAATCAAATCCTTGAGGAGCGGCATCCCTTACCATGTCTTCCATTCGGTCTGTCGCTGAGTTCAAAGTTGGTGGACTGTGTGGTTGAGAGCTAGCTGAATTGGGGTGTGGCTCGCCGTGCTTGTGCCAAACATGATATGAGTTGCAAAAGCCGAAACGATAAAGATGCAGTTCGACAGTCCCCACATCTTTGTTGTAGAGGTTGTCACATGATGTACACGGACACGGGATACACTTCTGGCCCTGTCGATCGAGACGCACAACAGAGGGTTTGGACAATGCTATTGCAATAAATTCAGCGACACCCTTAACGAATTCGGGTTCAAGAGTTCCACCAGTTTTTTTTCTGCCATTGTACATCCACTCCCGATCAGTTGCCATTTGAAGAGCTATCTATACAACATAGACTTGAGTTAATTACACAATGGAGCAATCACAAATACACAAAGGAGCAAGCACAATTCCAAGAGTTAATGTTAACTGAACAAGACAGTCCCCAATTTATAGTAGGTGGCAGTCCCCAAATGAAAAATAGAAATTACTATCTAAAAACAAATTTGGGTATAATTGTACTATCTGAAAACTTTCCCTCCAGGTGAATTAGTCAAAAATGACAAAAACCAAGGCAATTTACTCTAGACTGTTCTCAAATTATGTGACAACCTTATCAAAATACACTCAGTTTTTCATTGCTGGAACTATACAAGTCAAATCAGTAAATAAAAATAGGTGAATGCAAAATTGAAAAATATAATATGTTAACCTTACAGGAAATCAATCAATGAGAACCACGCCCTAGCTCACCGAACCCCACAACAGTTGCCGAGGGGTCCAAGAGGAAACGAGATGAGTTGGATTGGGAAGAAATGAGTTAACTTGGGATCCAACGAGATGAGCTCCAAGATAAAGAGGAGTCGAAGAGACAGTGGCCGAGACTCTTGGCGATGGTTTTACCAATTCAAAAATAACTATGAGGTATTACTGGATGGCCGAGACTGAAAGAAAGTTATACTGGATGGCCGAGACCGAAAGAAAGTAATACTGTGTTCGGCGGCCTTAGTCGGTTAATAACTATGACGTATTTCCAACGTTATACCCATGGAAATAGTGGCATTATACATTTGAATTGATTCATATTTTTTGTTGCGTACCCATTGCACGCATAATCTTTAATTCATACAGTCAACATAACCCAGAGTAAACAAAATAATTTTACAGATTTAAAAAGAAAGTGCCAACACTTAATTGAGCCAACTGTCAAGTTCAGAAGAGCAAATAATTCACAGCAACACACATTCTAAGTTAAGCATACCATAACTTCAGTATTCTACACATCCTAAGTTAGACATATTTCAAATGCAATTCAACACAAGGTACACACATCCTAAGTAAATTAATTTATTACAATAGTAAGTTTAACAGTGGATCACAGAGCCTAGGCCTTAAGAGCCCTGCATTTCCCCTCCAGAGGTGGCCCTTGATGGTTCGTTCTTATCTCCCCCTCCCGAATTGCCCTCTGCTGGGTTGGGGTGGCCTCCACTCCCGTTATGACCCCCATCAGCATTGGCCTCCGACGACGGCTCCTACAAAACAATTGTAAAATATTATTTTATGTACTTGCCGTATTAGTATTTAGTGGTAAACTACCATATATTAAATTATAAAATAGCTTACCGGTGGAGGCCTCAGTCCACCTGCTCTGAAGAGTGCATCAAAACACGCTCTTGTGTACTCATGGTGTTTATGAAGAGCATCCATTTCAGCTCTGTGTCGCCTATCCTGGGCAGCTATCTCATTAGCAAACTGGGTTCGTTCAGCTGCTAGTAGCTGTGCCACTTCTACATTTGAGAAACTCCTATTCGCATCTGCAGCAGAGGTGGCAGTGCTCCTGGTTGGACCCGATGGGCTCGCCTCAACTGTCTCGAGTACTCGGGTTGACTTGCTGGTTCTTCCCCGGAAGCCAAACCCAAATAACCTGCCCCTTCCGTCCTCTCCTTTCACAGCTTTCTCCCAGATTTGCTCCTCTTCCATCTGATCCCCGTATTTCCCCTTAAGTGCATCAAATCTTTCCTGCAGTTGTTAGGAAAAATTCCGAAGTCATAATTTATTTGATAATTGTTTATACAATAATATAGTTTAGAAATCACACAATACAGGGATGTAGATGCGACTAATATAGTTTAGATGTTGCGAAAAATATTGTATAACAATTCATTAACAGAGATAATTTTATACTTGTGTATATGAGACCATTCTTTGTTTTTTGTTTTTAGCATTGAACCCCCTATCCAATTACAACACACTGCCTATTTTTCTAACGGAGATCTTTCTATTTACCCTCCAAGACTTGTTCATTTTTCTATTTACCCTTATACTCTTCATTATATCTAATATGTCCCTCAAGTCTGTCTATCCTTTTTCTATTTATCCACAATTAAGTATTTTCAGAATCTTTTTTTTTTCCCATTTCTCTTGTCTGTGTATCCATAAAGGCAAATGGAATATATTGAAGTAGTGAGGGATGAATAAGAAAATTAGCAAGAGTTGGAGTGTACACAGAAAATTAACCCTTTTTCTAAAGATTAAAACACAACAAAGAAAGGGGATTACCGCTGCCTCTTTTGCTCTCCGTGTCAAGTACACCTTTCCCTCCGGTGTATTGCGCATGTGAGTTTTATCAAAGACATCCTTCAATCCAACAGAGTCGCCCTTCTCCCTAATCTGATGTTTTAAAAAATAAGATTTGTCAGTTATGTTGAAAAAAATTCAAATTAGGGATGAATCTAATTAGTTGGTAGTTTTTCAATACCAATGCTTGCTTGTGCCGAAACATACTCTTCGAACCAGTCACATGATGGACCTCATCCTCTTTGCTTGTTCTGTTACTACGGTTGGTGGCCGATTGTTGGTCCCAGTTTTTTGTGGACCATACATCACACAGCCCCTTCCAAGCTTCTATGTTCTTGCACCACTTAGGAGGAAATTCTTTCCATTTCTCCTTCTCAGTTCCATATTTCTTCGTTAGCTGTTGCCTTGTTTCATTCAGTTCACGCATGTATGATTCCGCCGCTATCTTCTCGAAGACATCAAGACAACGGCCGATGTCTTCCTTAGGCCCCCATGAGTACCTCTGCAGGAACTGTTGGAGGATAACCAGCCGAATCCGCGATGGAAACATGTTGTAGGACCTATGCGGTCCCGGCAGGTTCTCCAAAGTTAGAACCCGTATCGTGGTTATCACCTTGGTGCAATATGGAGAGGACGTGAACTCCGCGTCCCCGACCACCATCAGGTATGGTCTGTCAGCTGGTTGCACCGGGGCACGAGGCTTCGCAAGTCCCCGACCACACCTTACATCAGATTTCCCCTTGTTTCTCTTCCGCTTCTTCTTTTCCGCCGACTCTTGAGCTGCCGACTCGTCAAGCTCTCTCCCGCAGGCCTGAAAAGCTTCAGGACAGCTACGGAGGGTCCGACGGTTCCGGCACCTAATGCTGCCATCATCAGTATACACCCCTTCAGTATGTGCGCGAGGGGAGCTGTCTCCTGATTGGGGCTGTGATGCTGTCTCGGACCGAGACGGTGACCAGTCAGTATGTGAGCTGTCTCCTGACTGGGGCTGTGATGCTGTCTCGGACCGAGGCTGTGATGCTGTCTCTCCCGCAGCAGCCGTCTCGGCATCAGTCGGTGAATGGGCAGCAGCTGTCTCAGCCCGAGTCGGTGAATGGGCAGTACGTTGGGCAGCAGCATCAGCCGGTGAAGCATCAGCAGCTGTCTCGGCCCGAGTGAAATTGGGCTCGGCGGCAGCTGGCTCTGCCCGAGTCTCGGTCTCGGCAGCAGTTGGCTCTGCCCGAGTCCCGGTCTCGGCAGCAGCTGGCTCTGCCCGAGTCCCGGTCTCGGCAGCAGCTGGCTCTGCCCGAGTCCCGGTCTCGGCAGCAGCTGGCTCTGCCCGAGTCCCGGTCTCGGCAGCAGCTGGCTCTGCCCGAGTCCCGGTCTCGGCAGCAGCTGGCTCTGCCCGAGTCCCGGTCTCGGCAGCAGCTGGCTCTGCCCGAGTCCCGGTCTCGGCAGCAGCTGGCTCTGCCCGAGTCCCGGTCTCGGCAGCAGCTGGCTCTGCCCGAGTCCCGGTCTCGGCAGCAGCTGGCTCTGCCCGAGTCCCGGTCTCGGCAGCAGCTGGCTCTGTATCAGTCCCGGTCTCGGCAGCAGCTATCTCGGCATCAGTAGGCTCTTCATCAGCGGTCTCGGCCCAAGTCCGTTGTGCGTCGGTTGTCTCAAACCGACTCAATTGGGCAGCAGCTGTCTTGGCCCGAGTCCGGGACTTGGCACGAGGGGGGGGCGGACCTGGGCCAAACCACAGTCGGGGCGGTACCTCCATCTCATGAAATAGCGGCGGATCGGGACCCGGTACATCATCAAGTGGATTTAGCCTCAACGATCTCCTGACTTCACGGATTCTGATTGTGCTCAGCTTGTCAGTTTTTCTTTTTTTCCGGGACGGTGCACGAGAATCTGGTTGAGGCGGTGGCAGCTGGACTGGGTGCTCCTTGGTTTGAGCCGGTGACGGAAGGGGGTGGGACAGCTGCGGTTGCGGTTGCGGTTGCGGGTTGCGGTGACAGGGGCGGGGGCGGGGGCGGGGACAGGGGCTGTGACTGGGCAGCAGCTGTCATACTTGGGCATAGATTTAGCCTCGGGGATTTTCGACGTTGAACTACATCAAACAGGGAGCAATCTTCGTCCATACCATTGGTTTCTGCAATAATTAAAACATAGGCTTAATTTCTGAAATGCCGTTCAATACAGTGTCAATTTTTTACATCTCCCTTAAAGAAAAGAAAATTCAAAGGGCTTCAAACAAAAAGGGTTGATTTGCAAAATTACAGAACTACTGACACAAGGGTTGATTTGCAAAATTTCCACCTACTGACAGTCTATTTTTTAGACCTTGTACTGACAGGCTTACTGAAACAAACAAAAGCAAACCAATATCACACTACAATTATTTCTTATTTACCCTTTACAGTTAGTCAACACAAAGAGAAGAAGACAGCGGGTTATTTTTTATAGCTATCTACAGTTATCCAGATGTTGGTGTGATATTGGTTATTTTTTATAGCTATCTACATTTACACGAATATTTACGTGAACCAGAACCAGATGTGAATTGACAGCAATGTGATTTTTATAAATTACTTCTATTTCACCTTTCTACTGACAACAATGTGATTTTTTTGGGAAAATTTCTAGTGTATCCCCATAAAAAATAGCCACTTTCCCCATCAAAACAGCATAATATCTAATATCCCCATAAAAACTTGTAATCTTTTCTTTTAACCCCATTCATTTATTCAATCTAAATTGGACAAATATACCCTTCTCCCTTCTCTCTCTCTTTCTCCTTCACAGTAGCAATTAGGAAGTGTGTAATCTAATTTGCGAATAATCATTCTTTATAACATTTATTACGAAGTGTGTCATAGAACTCGTGTTTAGTTTTGCACCACTAACAAGGTACGTAGCTACTGAGAGTTGTATCTTCTTACAAATTGCCCCAATTCTAATAATTACATGTCATAACAAAAGCTTTTATTTGCAATGGGCTCCCAATTTTCTATAGATATTTGTAAATAGCACCAATCGTCTGATTAATGTATTTTCTTCCCGATTTTTTATAAATAGCACCAATTTTCTATAGCACCAATTTTCTTCCCGATTGTAAATAGCACCAATTTTCTATAGATATTTGTAAATAGCTCCCGATTTTTTTCCCTCCTACATGGTCCCAAATCAGGTTGATGCCATTTACAAATCATTTCCTTAGGCCCCCATTAGTACCATAAATCACTTCTATTGAGATAAAAAAAATCACTTCTACTGACAGCAATGTGATTTTCTTTTTTGTTTTTTTAGATGAGATCGCCATTGTCTTAAACCCTCACTTCTAAACCCTCGCTTCTAAACCCTCACTTCTAAACCCTCGCTTCTAAACCCTCACTTCTAAACGTTTGCGAAATTAAATTGATTTCAGTTTAAACTCTTACATGTGTCTAACGGCTACTCAGGTTCCATCACCGCCTTTCTCCAATGTGTACGGTTCGCCCTTCGATCGAGGCAGCACAAGTATTAGGAAGAGGGCTGAGGGGCGTTTGTGTAGGGTGGTTGAGTAAAAGGAGAGGGCTGAGAGGAAGAAGATCGGGTTTCTCCTTCGCAATGGGGTTTTCACAGGAAATCCCGCTTTATTTTGGGTTGGAGTGGGGCGTTTGGTTTTCAGAAAAAATTTGCCTAAGTCCCAGAGAGATTCAAAATCTCTCTAAGTCCCAGGGGAATTCACATCCAGTGCAGTACCGTAATAGGGAAACTTTTACAATTACTTGATCTGAACCGTTCTTTTTAACTTGGCACGAATCCCAAACCGGCTGAGAGTTAATCTCAACCCGTAAATAGCTAATTGTAATAGGGAATCTTTTATGGTACCGTCGAGGAAGAGCATCCGACCCAGGGAGCATTTACGCTCTCTACACCTACCCAACTTAGATATCACCTGAGGTACCATAATATTTATTCTTACATCACGACCGTATGATCTACATTGCACGATTGTTAAAGAATCCGTGATGAATTAGGGTGCGCCGGATCGGAGAATGAATTTTAATTTACCTCATCGAAATGGTTAAGGCAGCCCAAAACTCTATAATGGAGATATCCATTTTCGGAGTATGGCCCTTCATCACCCATCAGACGGCTAGTATAAGCAGACCAACTAATAAGGGTTTTTTGTACAGCAAATGATATGATTAAAATCATCAATAAATAATTTCTATATTTAAACATACCCTTGGAATATATCTTTTCATTTATAGTTGATATCATATCATTTCATTAATATTTGCCCCTTAAAATTGAGCAAATAATTATGGACCGTTCATTTTCGTATCAAAATTCAACGATTGATCTTTAACGAAATGATTTCAAATTAGTTTTTAAATGATCAAGAGAAAAGATTGTACGTAAAAATAAAATAAAAACAGAATTTTCAATGTGGCGAACCTTCGATCCAACGCAAACTAATTGGAGCCATACGATGTGTGTATTTTCCGTCGGCTTGATGGAAAGGTAAACGAACATCAAATCTCATCCAACTTCACTGCAATGAGATGAATGCGATACTCTTCGATTTGAACGGTTTCGATCGACTGTCGGACAAATATACAATTGCGGGTCTTCATTAACTCGTACTACAAGAGTTAATGTTCTATGGTGATACTTGATGGATGTGTGTTATTCATGCAATAAGTATGTTATGCTACATTCAATTTTTTATACAATTTTTTAGTAATTCATAAACATGCTACTTCAGACATTATTGTGTAAATTTCATTTATCAAGTGTGCAAATCAAATTTATTTATAAATTAAATGTTCACAGATCCAATTTATATGTGATTTATTTAACACATCAGCTCTGACTACGAGCAGCGCAATATTAAATAATCAAAGGACCTTCGAACACATAAGATAAGCCGCATGAAGATGAAACCGCTCTGTCCATTTAATTTGAAAGAAAATTGTTCTAAGGAAACTCATTATCTCTGGATGCATACATGCGTCCATCTTGATACCGCTATGTGAATCTGGACCGTTCTTTTAACTTAGCACGAATAAAAAAACGCATCAATTCGGCAATCTCAAACGCTAGCCCGAATCCCGAAGATAACAGATTATATCTCAATGGTGATGTGAAGGAAACCCTAGACCCTTCCATTTTTCGGCTTTCCCTCCCAACACTACGAAAGAGAATCACTGGATGGCCGATTTCATTTCCGTTTTCCCCCCCAATCACATCATGTTTCCGCCCAAATTTCACCGGGAGATATTTAGGCGGCTGCCCAAATTTCCCTCTAACTTCGACCCTCAATTTCACACTCCTCACACATCCTCTCATCTAATCCGTAAATCCCTCACAACACACCGCCTCTCCTCTAATCCCTTTATTTGGTCTGAGCACCTCGCTACCTCTCCTTCTCGTGTTTCAGCTCGGTGCATGTCTTGTCTGGAAATCTGAAGAGGGGCGAAAACATCTTCTCCAATACGAACTAGTTGGTAACCCCTGATATTACTTTAACTTAAATTGATTGAGACTGAGATGCTATGTGTTGTGTTTTTAGTTGAACTTAATACTTTAGTTACTTCTGTATTAGTGTTTGTTCCAGTCTTATAAAAAAAATTGAACTTAATACTTTAGTTACTTCTGGAACACGAATATTGAACTTGATACTTTAGTTACTTTTTTTTTAGGGTTAATTTTTCACATGCCCTCAAAGAGTTCTCTAATTTCTTATTTACCCCTCAACACTTACATATATCTAATTTATCCCTTAACTCGTATCGTGGTTATTTCTCTTTTACCCATAGAGTTATTTCTCTCACAAGTTCCAGTCTTATTTACCTCTTCTTTTTCAAACAAAACTGCTCTTTAATGCTTATGATTTGAAATTTATAAATTGCTTTTCCTTTTAGAACAATTTGATGAGCTTCTGTTTTAACTCGTTTCATATAGATTCAATAAACCTTAACAGATATAGACTCATAAATCATCACACTTGATTATATAAGGCCAATAGTATAGTTTTACCTTACAAATAGAAAAGGGTATTTTTGTCTTTATTATTTTAACTAGGGATTTAACTATGGTTAACTCCATAGTTACTATGTGATGGGTAAAAAAGAAAGAGTTTGTGGAGTTAAGGGATAAATTAGATAAATTAAAGTCTTTAGGGGTAAATAAAAAATTAGAAGAGTGTGAGGATATACAAGAAATTAACCCTTTATTTTAGGAGTTAGATACTGACACATTCTTTTAGTTATTTCGTTGCGACTATCTTTTTCAATTTCTATACTTTTTTGTTCTATTAATATTTTTGCAAACTGATGTATTTTTTCAATTTCTTTACATTTTCAATTTCTTTACTTTTTTGTTCTATTAACATTTTTGAATCATCTGAAATGTATTTTTATACACCAGATTTCTTGTGATATATTGTCCTTTGAAGTTGACAATTGCGCATTTCATAATATCATAAAGGAAATATATGATTGCTTACGATAGAATGAATAGTAGCGAATTATAAACAGAACAAATCAAGACAAAGTACACTTATTCTCCTTAGCCACCTATTTTATCAAGTACAAAAATTTCAATAATAGAAAGTTGGTTTTAGTTTTTTATCAGGAACTAAACATAACTTAAAGGTACACTTATGCATAGTACTATAGCTTCACTCTGTAAAGGTACATCAAGCACCCTATACAATGCCAAGTCATTAGAGTATTTTTTTTTTCCTGATAAACCTAGTAGATGCTGCCAATGTGTTTGAATTAATTTAAATATTCATTACATCATACACCGTAAGTTCAAAACTACAATTCTAATTAACTCTATAAATTACAAGAACAGCCCCTTTGTAATTTCAGCACTTCACTCATACTTTTCTGCTTAATGACATCTCCATTTAGCTCAAATTAGGGGCATTTTAGGTACTTATTTTATGGCTCTGACTCGGCCACAGTTTCTGTTTGGATTATGCTCTCAATCCTCATGAAATTTTGGAATTTTTGGAGCTCAGGAGCTAATTTTAGTATGCAGTTTAGTAAAGGGGTAGTTTGGTGTTTTGTGCTGAAATTTGACGGTGTTTGTACTTATCAAGGTGAACTTCAAGAATATTCTATATGCAATTGAACTTTCTCTTGGTTGGGTTGAAGCTTTGTACAACAATTGACTGTTAATTGAGACCATTCACAATAGGGTTTTCATTTTATTCATTGTATCTCGTTTTAAAAAAAAATTCATTTTAACCATTCTATTTAGTTCTTATGGTTCCAATTTGGGGGATTCGAAGGGGCAAGAGGTTTCGAGTTGTGGGTTCAGCAAAAGAGAGAAGGGAGACGGGGAACCCCATTTCGATCCATTTGCACAACTCTCGTTTTTTTACTTTACTATGGTTTCGAGTTGTGGTTAGTTGGTTACATGGTGAGTCCTTTGGTTCCCTTAATTTTTTCCTTTACTATGGTTTTCTTTTGTCCCTGTGAACTTTAGTGCTCTGAAGCTGGTTCCGTATCATACGTAACATATATTTTTTTTGTTATTGGCACAACAGAAATGGCTCCAAGAAAGTCTGGTCTTACAAGAGCAACACATAAAAAACACTCCAAGAGAAAGTGTACTTCACAGCGGGTTCTTGAGGCTGGCGAGGGTTCGAATGCTGACCCTGAAAGAGAAATTGCACAACCAGAACCGCCAAAGAAAAAGGGACGAGGTGCCGGAAAGATCAGAAAATCAACTGATGTAGTGGAGGACAGACCGATAATCTGGCCGGTTGGGGATTGTGAGTTCACATGCAATCAACAGTTGGGCGATTGCAAACCAAAGGAAATAACAGCAGCAATCACTAGGTATAAAATCTAACTTGAGTACTTGAAATTACACAACCAGAACTCGATATATTGTTTTTAGAGATTTAATGTTTCTAATTGTTGCTTTTTTATTTATTCTGTTTTGTCACGAAATTGGTATAACTACAGTAGTCTGGTAAGTTAAAAACAACATATTCTGATGCACTCAAGGTGCTCGGAGAAATGACGAAATCAGAATATGTGAAACAAAAATCTGAGTGCCATCAAGTCATGTCAGGTTCAACTTGTAGTGTTATGGTCACAAATCAGGTTGATGCCCTTCACAAATCATGTCATGTAGAAAATACTTTGACTAAATTTCTCGCACAATTTATTGCACTAGTCAAAATGTCATGATTTTATCACAATTAGGTTGAATGTACAGCTAGCAATAAAATATGGGTACACTAGAAGGAAGATGTTGTATGTACATCTAGCAACTAGGTTACACTGAAGAGATCATGTTTAATATCTCTAAGGTGTTGAATGTACAGCTAGCAACTAGGTTACACTGAAGATATCATGTTTAATATTTCTACATCTTAGGGTTACACTATTTAATGTTGTAAGTCAAATGGCTGATTCTTCCCTTTTCTATCACTAGGCTAGCCTTAAATCTCATGCCTGGACCGTTGAGAAGCTTCTTGTCATTTGATGACGCCACGAAGAAAAATATTGAGTTCTTGTTTTTGGTACCATATATTTCTTTATCAGTTCACATCAAGAAGCAAATTGCAGGAACTAGCAAACCAATAGACTTACTTTTATCAGTAATAGACTCACTTTTATCAGTAAAAACAAGAAGCAAATGACATGAACTAGCAAACCAATAGCACACTACAGTTCACATCTGGTTACTGATAGCTATCCACAGTAGATAGAGTTACTTTTAATAGACTGACTTTTTTTTGTTCTTAAGAAAAAATTCAGATACCGTGAAGGGGAAGATCCAGACCATTGCAAAGATGTTATGGAGGCCATAGCAACAAAAAGGTACAGCCA
Organism: Carex littledalei; assembly: GCA_011114355.1. Lineage (NCBI taxonomy): Eukaryota > Viridiplantae > Streptophyta > Magnoliopsida > Poales > Cyperaceae > Carex > Carex littledalei. Next base: position 6,064,494 of record CM022082.1, read on the forward strand.
GGAGCTACACGAGGCCAGGGACCTCTGCAGCAAAAAATTTGGCAGAGACATAGAAGCGTGGAAAAACCACATTCCCCATTGGTGCCTTGACGACCCCAACTGGCACGGTTTGTGCGATATTTTTTTCACAGAGGATTGGCAAGATTTGAGTAAGAAAAACATGGTAAACCGCACACAGTCGGGACTTTTGGTTGCCCATCACGGTGGATCAGCCAGCTCACACCAGCATTTTGGCAAACTGGTCAGCTTCATCAAATATAATGTTCCCAAATTAACAATATCTGTAATTTACGGATTCATCTGACCTTTATGAATATTTGTTTATTCCTTTTCATGTGGAGACAAAATTACAAAATGGAAAAGAGCCATCGATGGGGGAACTTTACCTCCATACTCATAGTCGTCGAGAAGATGGGAAATCACCTGTGGTCATCCAAATACAGTCTACCACAACGGATGGATCTGAAACTAATGAAAACACCGATGGTAATGGGCTTCGGGATCCAAGTACTGGGGAGCCTAGAACACAGGTCCCGGATTATGATATCAACTCCTTGCATTTTACCAACTCGAATGCGAAAGCAGTTTATGTAAGTAGTATTATTTTAATATGCATTTATTGTTACCGTAGTGCATAACAAGGTCACAATAAATATAATTTCGCAAATATGTTGTGAGCTTATGTGGCCTATATTTGTTGTTGGTTGACACCATGGGTAGGGGTGTTCAAATGGTTCAGTTTATTTGGTTTTAAGAAAAAGCACAAATAGGACATAATATAGGGACCCAAGTGTAAATTTATCATTTGATGTTCTGACAAGGTCCCATATAGCTACTGAGAATGAATTTTGATAAAAAAACAAGTGCTGATATTTACGTCTCCTCTTTCCATATGTGTAACAACTAAGATGAACTAACTGTTCTTGATGGCTTTCTAATATGAATTTTATGATTTCCAATATGTTGCAACTCATAGGAAAAAGTGAAGGACATGGCGGCTGATCAGGCCAATGCTGACATGGATGAGAGCACCATGTTTCTGACAGCTGTTGGTGGATCAAGACACGGTAGGGTGCGGGGATTTGGAAGCATGCTTCACGGCAAGGTGCCAACAGCAACCACCCGAGCCAGGCAGAAACACACAGCTTCTTCTGTCTCTGGTTTGACAAACAATGACGGGCCGAGAATCCAAACCCGCGAAGAACTGGTAATGCTCTTAGCTGACCGTGATCGTCGTCTTGATGAGGAAAAGGCTGTGAGGGAGAGAAAACTGGCAACTTATGACTTATACTTCAGTCAATTATTCACTATGTATGGTGCGCAAATGCCTACTCAGGTAATTAAGACCAATTTGGTAGTTAATTTAGGCTTATAAATTTTTTTTATGTTGACAGATTTTGATATGACACGGCTGTTTGCACCTTTTTGGTAGTTGTCTTTGCTGTTGAGATATAGCAGTATACTACCATTACCTCATGTGCATTTTTAATATTTTAGGATGGAGTAAACGGTTCTGGAACTCAGCAAGGTGTGGTTCCTGTAATTCCTTCTCTTCAGGTCACAATTTTAATTTTACAAAACATAATGATGTATATTTTATTCATCTTCCATTTTGTGATCTACGGATTATAACAATGCTCGCATATATAATGTTTAGGGTCAAGGGCTCACCAATCAACCATCTCATGGAGGAGCTTCACTTATGCAAATGCCCATTCCCCAGGTAATGAGTTATATAATGTTGCTTTCAGATTTAACTTATGAAAACCCGCTAAATGAGGGTTCATGTAGCTGTTGGCTTTAAGTATGAGAAATAAAGCTTAGTTGACTAGCTAGGGGGTAGTCAATGTACAATCTGTGATCCTATAAGTTACTCAAATCTGACAATCTAAGATAGGTACAAAACACAAGAATGTACGATTTCAAAAACCAAATTCTTATTTGTTCTTTAGGAACTCCATAACCCAATCCAGTGGCTGTCGGTGCAATTCTTTAAAAAAAAGCAAAACGTTTCTGTGATTCGAAGGAACTTTATTAATAATATCATCATAAATATCATCATACCTACCTACAATAGGATTAGATTGCTTGAACGCTTCAGTATGTTTAGTTCAGTTCTCCTTATTCTGTGTTTCTAGCTTTCCTCTTTTTCATTTTCCTTGAATTAAGAGGAGAAGACCTAAAAGTCTTTTCTTTGTTGATTCTCATTTTAGCAACTGATGATGAGACCTTGATTTAATTCACCTGATGACATGTATTTGAGTGAAAATAATTTGATTGTTCAATTTATATGATATTTGACTATTCCTGATCTGTATTTGATTCAGGAGACATTTTCTTTGTTCTAACTGTCCCCAATTTTAATAGCTGATACCATAGTATTGCCCTAATTCAAATCTGGATAGATTCACCATTTTTATCAAGTGATTCTTTGTATTGAGAAATTATCGTATTGTACTTTCCTGTTTCAGTCCGTCCTTCAATGCATCCAAACCGTAAGCGATAGGGTGTTCTTATAATTGTGCTTATTTTTGCACATCTTCATCAATGTTTGACACTTCTTTGTTAGATAGTTTATATCTTCTTTGTTTGACACTTCTCTGTTTCTATGTGGTATACATAGGGTCTTGCTTTTCCTATGCAACCAAACCAGGGAGGTAGTTTCCAAGAACTACTAAATCAAACTCAAGCTGGAAATGATGACAATACAAGGGGTGAGGATGATATGAGCCAATGGTTCGGGCAGTCCACCTTCAACGTGAACCAGCATTAGCTTCTAATGTACAAAAGTGCACATTTTTTGGTTAATTTACAAGTTATATATTGTGAATTTTTGTTAACTCATAGTGGGTATATTTTGTGTATATTGCCAATGATGCAAATATATAGTATTGTTGTAGTAATGGCAGTTTGCTAATTTATGGAGAAAGTGCATGATGATTATACTATGTTCATGCTTTAAAGTTATTAAATGTTATCAATCTATTTATGAATGTTTTTTCTGTCTATTATTGATGTTTTTATGTTTATCTGGTTTAATGTTTAATGGGAAATGTATGGGAGTACCGAATTGGTACATAGAGGATTGTAGGATGGGGAATGTATGGGAGTACCTAATTGGTAAGGGAGGATTGTAGGATGAGGGCATACAGATACTTTTCCTTCCAGGTTTGTATTTCCATGGGTATACTTGGAGAATTAAAATTAATGTTCCCATGCAAATAATCTGCTGGGCCCACAAACAACAACAGAATTTAAAATAATATACCCTTGGAAATACTGGGGTGGGTCCCCCGTACGCTGCCCTTGGAAATAAACATGTGGGCCCCACTATAATTTGCCTTGGAAATACTGGGGTGGGTCCCATGTACACTGCCCTTGGAAATAAACATGTGGGCCCCACGTTCCCTTGCCTTGGAAATACTTGGGTGGGTCCCACGTACTTTGCCCTTGGAAATACTCTGGAGGGTCCCACAGACGTTGCCGTTGGAAATAAACAGGTGGGCCCCGCGTTAGCTGCCCATGGAAATGCTCTGGAGGGTCCCACAGACACTGCCCTTGGAAATAAACAGGTGGGCCCCGCGTTAGCTGCCCTTGGAAATACTCCAGACAGTGTCCGAGTGTGCAAGTATTTCCATGCGCCCTTTTTCCAACTGTAAGCGCATGGAAATACTCAGGAATGAGTATTTCCAACGGCGCCGATGGAAATAAGTGCTATTTCCATCGAGGGTTGTTGCAACGGGAGTATTTCCATCGGTAGCGCATGGAAATGACGATTTCAGGGCTTATTCCATCGGTACGCCCATGGAAAAGGCGATTTCCTGCCGTTGCAAAAAGCGGAAATTCTAATAGTGCATAATAAAGGCTAATATGTCTGCCAACAACTTAGTAATTAGTTTAAACTGTAGTTAATCAGGCTTGTTGACATGTAACTAGTTATAGAAACTTAGAGGTGTAAACAGAACAAATTCGTATCTATCTTTCGAGCAGATACAAATACAAATACGAACAATAAATTGATGTGAAAGTTTAAAATGAAATCTGCCTTAAATAGATACAGATACGAAGCGGATAAACCACAAATACAGATACAAAGCGAATTATTATCGAATAATTGAGTGGTGAACCTTAAGTTATAAATTAAGAAAATTAAAAATAAATAAATGAGGAAATAGAAAAAATAAATGGAGGTGCGGAATGGAGAAGAGAAGAAACGGAGAAAGGAAACATCTAGTGCTCAAATATAATAATGGCATCCACGCTCGTCGTAAACATCTGATCAATGGGTGTAGGGCACTAAAATATAATGGCGAATCATCCAGTTTACGAAGCATATTCAGAAAGCAACATCTGGCGCTCGATGTATTGTCATTTCATTGCTTTACTCTTTGTTGTCACGAAAGCAACATCTGGCGCGGCGCGGGGCCACAAAAAATACAAAAGAAAAGGAGAGAAAAACAGAGAGTCAGAGACCCTAAACTACTGAGTCCATATCCTCGAAGCAAACATAAGCTGGGTCAATATGACCCGTGGTGAATTGCACTAGACCCCTTTTAATATTTGTGCTGATTCTGATATGAATATGACAGTCTGAATTTAAACAGAAATATAATATTACCTTAAATGATATGAATTGTTAAACTACTAGCCAAGCCCACTTTATCAAGTTCTAATCCAAAAAAAATTATGGCCTAAACAGAATATTTTCTAATCCAAGCCCACTTTATCTAGTTTTATTCCAAAAAGAAAAATGTGGCTCAAATATGGCAAAACCCAATAAAGCTCGAAACAAGCCCGTTAACTGATTAATAGTTTAGAAAATTAGGCCGTGTTGCAATATAAATGGACTAGTTCTCAAAACAGGATGTTAAATCAGTTAGCGATCCGCTTATCAGAAAATTACAATCTTGGTTTAGAACTCAAGTTTATAAGCAAAATTCATGAGATTACTAACAATGACAGTATGCACAAATTATAAACTAGAATATATTTCTGATTATCTGCTTATCAGAAAATTACAATCTCTGTTTTGAACTAAGAGTATATGAAACAAAATTCATGACTCATGATATTTATAGTAATGACAGTATACACACATTATTGACTATAATATCTGATTACAAAATATTATCAGTTAAATCAAAAATAGAAAACAAAGAGTCCAGTTTTCTATCATCTACCACCAGATAAACCAGAGAAAGATGTCGTTGTAGCGGGGTATGACATAACATAAGAGTCGAATCCTTCATTCTGAAGCATTGCAAGCGTGCTAAATTTCATATTTAATGCTGATAACTCAGGTAGAGGTGCATCGCCTTCCAAATATTGCACAACTTTTCGCATGCTCGGCCTGGCACTAGGTAGTGGATGCGAGCAAAGCAAACCAAGTTTTAGAACCATCTCTACCTCCTCTACTGTATAACATTGGCCTAATCTTGGATCCACAATATCGGCTAACGATCTGCTTATCCAATGTTCTAACACCCGGTCGACTAGAATCGTTAGCTCCCCTTGTGCCCCGGGCTCTATTGGCCTCCTACTGCAAACAACCTCCAACAGGAATGCACCAAAGGCAAACACATCAGTGAGAGGTGTTACCAAGCCAGTTCTCACAAGCTCTGGTGCAAGATAACCCATTGTACCTATCACGTGGGTGGTTTGAGGGTCGGTACCATGATCGTATAGTCTTGCAAGGCCAAAGTCACCTAATCTACCATTTAAATCACAATCTAATAAAACATTGCTCGCCTTAATGTCTCGGTGGATGACGACTTGCTCCCAATCCTCATGGAGGTATAAAAGGCCTGATGCTACTCCTTTGATAATTTTGAATCGTTGGATCCAATTAAGAGTCGGCTTTTCTTGACCATGCAAATACTTGTCAAGACTACCATTTGGCATGTAATCATATACCAAAAGGAGCTCCCCTTTACGCCGGCAATAACCCAACAACTGGACAAGGTTTCTATGCCGTAACCGGCCAATACTGACAACCTCTGCAATGAATTGCTTGATACCTTGGCTGGATTCGTGTGAGACTTGCTTGACTGCAACTTCCAATTTCGACACAGGTAAAACCCCCTTGTAAACTCTCCCAAAGCCACCACTTCCAAGCAAGTCTTTTTCTTTAAACCCATTGGTTGCTTGGTACAAATCTTTGTATGAGAAACGATGTGGACCAAACTCAACTTCCCAATGTTCGAGCAGTTCTGCATACATGAACCGCCTCTTCATGTAGAGGAAAAGGAAAGCGAATAAAATAAGAATAAAGGTGGCTGAAGCGAAAGGGATCACTATGTCTAAGACTTTTGATCGTCCTTTGGAGGTTGTACGTGGGAGCTTTGGTAAATTTGATGGATTAATGGATGGTGCTTCTCCATTTAATTTAAAGCTCCATCCAAGAATGTAGTGAGAGTTATGAGCAGAGCCAGCGGTGGAAGAAAAACCAACGTACATAGAATCGTTTAATACTGTTGAGAGATTGAATTTATAAGAGAGCAAAGGTTTTCTTGGCTTAGGTTTTCCAATAGGAGATAAGGTAACAGTAATTTGTGTCTCTTGGCTTTCATATTCAACCCATACTTGCATCGCTTTACGACTGATAAGGCTCAAATTTTGAAAAGCACCTGAATCATCAGCATAATAGCCGGCAGGAGCAGATTGGCGTGACTTCATACTATTTATATCAATACCAATGTGGTTATCATTTATATCATTAAACTCAGTGTTCAATATAGTGTCAAGCTCAATTGCAAAAGTATGATTGGTGATATTACCGTTGTTTTGAGTATTGATGAACCCCAAGTAATGGTTGGGCTGGGCAGTGGAGAGATTGTTTGTGGGGGAGATGAAGAAGGCAATCCCATGGTTGCTGTGGTCAAGGTACTCTGAAATAATTGCGAATACAAATGTGGTTGAGAAGGAGGAGGTTGTCCTGCCGAAGCGAATTGGAGAGGTATAGAAGGCATGACCTTTCATTTGAGGCGTGTCGTTAGTTAACCTCAAAAGGCCATTCGACTCGATATACGCTACCCCGTCTAGGGTTAGATTTGTGCCGGTGAATCCATTGAATGTAAATTCTACTTCTTGGCTGATTGAGAATGTGATTTTTATCAGGAGGAGAAAAGCCCAAGCTAAGTTTTTAATGAGCATGGCTTAAGGAAACAAATTATTTGCTTAGAAGATGAGAAGCTCACTTCGGCAAGTTGCTTAGAAGATGACAAGCAATTTAAACAAAGTTCTGCCAACAAGTTGGTGTGGATTTGAGAATATATATATATATATATAGGGGCTGGCTACTATGCTTATATAAGCAAAAGCCCACATATGCTTATAACTCATTTTTGCGTTTCCAATGTTCAAATGGTCGATCCGACCGTTCATCTTGTTCTCCATATTAATATGTGCTTGGAGACTAAATTTTACATTTTTCTGAATTTTTTTACTATTTATTAAGCCACTTAGAAAATTGCTGACCTGGGTGAACAGTAAAAACAGTGTTTCCAAAATTCTGGACCATATGATCAGCAATTTTCAAAGTGGCTTAATAAATAGTAAAAAAATTCAGAAAAATGTAAAATGCAGTCTCCAAGCACATATTAATATGGAGAACAAGATGAACGGTCGGATCGACCATTTGAATATTGGAAACGCAAAAATGCTTATTTAAGCATATGTGGGCATATGCTTATATAAGCATAATAACCAAGCACTATATATATATAGTGATCGGATATTATTAATTCGATCATGTGAGAGATAAGGCACCAAACAGAAGTTCCCACTTTCCGGTCAAGTACTTGTTCATGTGTAATTATTAATACTGACACTCAAAATATATGCATATGCCGAAACGTTATAATTTGCTTGAAATTCTGAATAATATCGTGTATGTTCTTTGGCTGAATTAAAATTAAATTGAGTACTTAGAAGTAAGGTTAGAGAGAAAAAATGGAAACATAAAATATTGCAACATTAAGCTTTTAACTTTAATTTGCAAGAGTGATATGTTTGTGTGAGATTAATGGCCATGATCAATTAATGACCAATTATTGAGTGAGATTATTATGCTACTTTATAATGCGCAAGTCGATCTGTGCTATAGATCTATATTTTTGTTTTTAAAATTTAAACAGTCAAAATGAATCACTCAATGTTATCTTCATATAAAAATGTACTTGGTGATCCAATTATATATTTCTTAAGATTTTTTTTTAAATATGTAGAAAATTACCAGATATAAAGATTTTTTACCATTCGAAAGTACGTAGAGCTTACCTATTTAAAAAAAATAGTAAGAAATAATAAAAATATAAAATAGTTCTTACAGTATATTTTTATATGAAAATTATGTTGACAATTTTGAATCAATTATTTGGACATTGAAAAAAAAGAGTATAAATTTATAGCACAAACCGATCTACGTATTACAAAGTAGCGTAGCCTCCTTACCAGTTATTATTTAAAAAAAATTCCGAATGCTAATTGATTGAAGTTGCAAAAATCAAGATGAAAATATATGAACAAATATGAAATAGAAGGTTATATGTGAACAATCAAAGTCGTTTTCGAGATTCAAAATATCTAGATTTTTTTTTCTAATCATACATATACATCGTTGAAGTCATCATCAAATTAACAACATTCCCTTAGAGCCAGGTAATTAAATCATTCTTTTTCGTTGTTATTATCGCTATAAATATTCTAATAGATGTAAAAAGGAGTAAGGCTTAGTTGCTATGGATAGTATCTTCCGTGCTACGATCTCAAAAATCTATTGTATAAATTTCAAACTTCGATCTAAGTAGCTCAGTAAATTGATTATATAATGGACTTGTAGAATACCAATTTTTACTACTTTTGAAATTTTTTTACTATTTTTTATGATTTATGAAAAATAACAAAAAAAATGGTCTAAAATTTCTTTTATTTTTAAGTCATTTTTTGTAATCTTTCATAAATCATAAAAAATAGTAAAAAAATTCAAAAAATAGTTAAACTTGGTATTCTACAAGTTCATTATATAACAAATTTACTGAGGTAATTAATTAGATCGAAATTTAAAATTTATACGATAGGTTTTTGAGACCGAAGCACGGAAAGCATTATGCTATGCTATCCATAGCATCTAAGCCTTACTCGTAAAAAAATACAAATAAAGACTTTTTATGTAACGAGAGCTGATATTTTATATTTCGATACCTTTAGGCTTACTAACGTTATGATTCACTATAACGAACTAATCTGACCTCCCACACAAACAAACAGACGATATTGTTGCTGTCATAGACCCGACCAAAGACTGATTGTCTATTATATAAAACAAAGTATAATGTTACTTAGTCACCAGTGGCCAACCTAGTCGTTCGGTTTCTTCCTTCATATTTAAAGATGTCGCTTTCTATTAATTACCGTAAAAACGATGGAATGAGCCGATTGGACCGCACCTCACTGTTGCCTGTAGCATCCACCACTTGGTTGAATTAGACTGCCTGACTGACTGATTGAAGTGATTCCAGATCTATTGCAGATTTTCTGTACTAATGGATGAGAATTTCACATCATCACACTGCTACAAAATAAACACTTTGCTGTCGGACGAAATCGCTATCTGCAATCGAATTCCGCACCGATGACTATCGCTCCGATAGGAAAGGTATACACATATGCCATCGGCTAGAACCAATGGCGTTCAGCTCCAACGCCATTAGTTGGAAATAAAGGACAGATGGGAATGATAGTTTTTCAGTCGTTAAATTAACCGCTTAATATGGAAACGCCATTGTCTGTTGTGTGTTATTAGCCGATTGCAAAAGTGTTACACCATCTGTTGTGTTTGAGTTGGCTTTGGTAGGTCCTAGTTTGCCATCTGTTACTATTTTGGACCGTTGGCGATTTATTTATATATTTTTTTTAATTATATACGCCTATATTAGAGGCTAGCCTCCATATATAGCAAGATAAACAACATAATCTAGAAGGCAAATAACATGCAGTACCAAATCGAATACAGATAACATGCAGCAAATTAAGCAAGATAATATAGAAGACCAACAAACATATAGAACAATGCAGCACTAAATTAACCTACATAATTAATCTGTGGCACTAAATTAACACAAGTACCATCATTAATTAACATCTCTGTTCTGTTGCAAAAAATACAACCCCCAATACATACATGTTTACACCCCAGCCCCCTCCACCAGTATGACTAAACTAAAACCAACAATGGACCTTTCAAAAATCACACCCCCACTGGTTGTATATATTAGACCAAAAAACCAGCAGCATTGTACTCAATTATAATTATAGCAGGTGAACACTCACAACACAACCATTAATTATTCTGGTACCCAGAAAAAATGTATCTCACATGTACCAAAAGTATTTAATCTTCATGCCCATCTTCTAGAGGTAACACCCAATTCAAGAAGAACTCTCACCATTTCTGACGAACATCGTTCAGAGCTTGCAAAGAATATGGATTGGTCAGTAGGGGAGGCTGCATGAATAAATGAAAAAAATATTAATAGCATGTATAATCAATTCAGAACTTAAAATCAGTGCATGCATGATAGAAACAAATTGACATACCTCTGGAAAAGTTCGTGTGAGATGCCGGATGATGAAATCCATATTCTTCATCACGTAGTACCCGCACTCCCAGTCTGATGTTTGGCTTGGGCCCTGAAAATATATTTTGAAAAAAAAATAAAAATATTAGTGCAATTATGTTGGAACTTGAAATAAGTTAAAATAAAATACTCCATTAAGTATTTTAATACCTGACACATTGACCAATCACAAGTTCTGTTCCCCTCCGATTGTCCACTCCGCTGTAGATATTGCTCATAAACCCTACAATGAATAAAGGTTAGTATGACACTTATCCTTAGATAGTATCACGTAGATCAGATTATTACTTTGTGTTTTACATGATATGAATTTTGCTTACTTTCGCAAATGAGATTCGATTGCAAAAACCCTGTCTTCCACCACTTTGGAGTCGATGCAGAGGACCAAATCCTTGCGAGGAATTATGACTAAAAGAACCTAATGATCCCTACTAATAGTAATAAATTAATATGAATTGATGATTCAAGGAAAAGAAACATGATTGAACTCTATAAAATTACGTCTCGTGGTATGGTGCAAAGATGAATCTTTTGTCCTGCATGCTAAGCAAGGTTTGGGTGCAGTATTCCAGCGACTCTGCAGTATTGTATCTAATCGATGTTGCGCTGATCAGATTTGCATCCATATGTCCAATGTTGGAACTATTTTTCATACCGCTTAGAATAATGGTCGTGCAATACCTGAAAGTAAGGATTGTCAGACTAGAGGAGGAAGGAGTTAATTGTGAAGAGAATAAATTTATTTAAAAAAAAATAAAGACTCACATAAAATAGACTTGGATGATAGAGACGTCCAGCTGTTGCCAAGTCATTAAATCCCTCAGATCCGTAAACCCCACTGCGAGATTGAAGGCCTCATTCCTAATTAGCCCCGGCTGGACAGTGACTACAAAGCTACCTCCAGTTGATAGGAGGGTCCAAAGATATCGCTTGTGGATCTTTTTAAAATCTTCCCAAAGCTGTTCCAACTCTTCCTCACTTACAAGGGGTTCTCGTACCTCCACCTCACCCACCTCGACATGCTAAACTTCCTGCAACAACTGATTACATTATTAAACAAATGAAAGGTGTGATAATATTAATGAGAATATTTAGTAAATAGTTCATTAATTTGACCTCCTCCACACTAATCCTCATCTTTGGCCATTAGATTACACCAAGTATGGCATCCTGGAGGTAGTGGTAGTGCGGTGATTCATCCGGTACAGGAAGAGGTATCATCCTATATCGTTCACGGATGCTATCGACCTGCACCCGCATATGACCTGGTTGGATCTGGGGACCCGGTAGATTCGCATCTATAGGAAAAACCTACCTTGGGTACTGATCACTCAAAAGAGAGCAATGTTTCTTTTAATATTTATAAACTCGGAAATGCTATCGGTTCAGACTGGAAGCGCACAATCCTATCGAGTAGTATATTCGAGGTCGATCGACAGGGAATATTGGTTCAGTGCTTTGAGCGATCGAATCACAATCTTTCGAAAGGCTAGACGAAATCTGAAAATTGAGAGATGTTGTTGTGATCAATGTAAATTAGGAAGCAATTAAAAGTAATTAAAATAAAGATAGAGATGAGAATTCCTAGGGTTTCGGCACACCATTGCTACTCAATCTGCCTTGACAATATATTCCTGTTACGTCTGATTTCCTGTTGTTGTTTTATAAAAGACACCACATAGGTCATTGCGATTTATGTTACGCAAGAATGACAGATCTTTCATCGGATTCTACATAGGACACTGCGAGTTTCCTTATGCAAATGACTGATCTCTAAAAATCCCAAATTACTACATATATCACTGCGATCTTCCTTACGCAAGTGATGGAATTTGGTTCGCGTTTTGTTGTTCTGGTTTATGGTTTCCCCGCTAAGATTTTCTTCACATAAACCTAATAGATCTCAACGAGGCTAATTCATACAAATAGTTTCTCTTACCATTAAGATACTGTCACTACCCTAACGGACTCAAACTAGATCATTGAAGTTAGATGAAGAGATAGTAAATCACAAAAGCATTTAGATTCAACAACAAGAAATCATAATCAACAGAAATATATATATCAAAACATTAAGAGTAACAAGGTTTACTGCCTAGCCCTAAGAAAATGAACTTAGCAGCGAAACGGCATTGTTACAAGCACTCCTCTCTTCTCTCTTTAATCAAATCTAACCCTAATTACAAAGATGATTTATTCTTCTGCCCAGGGGCCTTATATAGGAGTGGAGGGACGTCTGGAGATTGAGTAGGGGCTAAGAAACTGATCTGGATACAGCTGTCGGCAGTTATTCCCAAAAGGCGCCTTCGGTTACGGACCGTATTAGGACCTTGATGGTTAGGGTTTTAATGCTTCCCGCACTATCTCCTGGTCTGTGCTAGGCCTGGTCCGTATTAGGCAATACGGACCGTAACAGAGACTTCGTCGATAAGCATCGCTGATCTGATTGACTCAATTTTAGCTCTATTTGGTGTAAAATAGTCCCAAAACCTGTTTTCTGCAATAAAACATAAAGAAGGGTGACAGTAGCCTTTTTCTCTAATAAATCAAACATAAGTGTGAGAAAATATGCAAAACCTAAGCCAAAACTCTACGCAAATCATTATTATTTTGACTCTGATCAGGTACCCTGCACCGAAGTATATGTTTACATTGCACTTCCTCACCTCCTGCAGATGTAATGAAGCATAAAATATTTAATTAAATCAGAAGTCCATTGAATCAAACAAAAATTAGTTGAATTGAACCTCCAAGGGATGTGGACTTACCTGAATCAAGTCCAAGGGATGTGGACTTGCTGCTTTTGTCTTAGCTGCTTTTGGCTTATCTCTTGATTTGATTGAAATCTTGAAACAATGAACTTTATGTTATTTTCCAGTAAGGCAAAGTATTGCTTGCATATTTCATGTTATATAATAACTAAACCTAAAAAGTTCTCTTGCCTAGAATAACTAAACCAAGTCCATTTCTTAATTTTGTGTTGGATTAGTGATAAGGGCCTGTTGTGTTTGGAGGCTCCAATACATATTTATGTCACCCAAACAATTTATCGCACTCTTAAACAAAACTAAAATAAAAGTACAAGAAAAAAGTACAAGAAAATTCTCTTTTTAATTGAATAAAAGTTCTTATAGTTCTCACATAGTTCATGGTTCTCAATTTTAATTGAATAAAAGTACAAGAAATTTCTCTTTTTTTTTTTTGAAATCGGACAGAGGCTGCCAGATAGTTGCGTAGATAAAAATAGAGTCAGGGTTACTACAAATCAACACCCATTTCATGGGTGAGCACAGTGCCCTACAAGCATTCTTTTCTTAACTATATTGCTACAAGCATTCTTTTCTCAATTTTACCTTGACATAGTTCTCAATTCTTCCTTCACTATGATATCACTTTACAATAGTTCTCAATTGAACAAACAGTTCTCAATTTACATTCACATAGTTCTCAATTTTACCTTCACTATGATATCACTTTAATTTAGTTCTCAATTGAACAAACATAGTTCTCAATTTTACCTTCACATCGCACTTGCAAGCCCTGTCGTAGGTAATCCAGAATTTTTGGCAACCCCTTTGCCTAATGTGTTGCGCTTTCCCTTTTCGTCTCGTCCTACTCTCTGGTGTTGGCTCTGGAGAGTGAGGTTCTTCGTCTATGGTGGGTGGTGACGACATGGACGACATGGCTGCCGGCCAATAAAAAAAATTATCAAAATAATTTCTTGTTAGTCTGAAAAAGCACTACAAAAGTAAGAACCTCAGTGAGAGGGAGGAACCTCACATCAAAAACCTAGAAAACAATAAATGAGATAGTGCATCCCCAAAAATCTCACATCAAAAACCATACAAAAAACCTAACAAAAAACCTACATTGTTAAACAGAGCATGAGAGGGAACAACCTTAACTTTGGTGACAGAGTCAGGAAGGGTGGCCGCCCAGTGCAAGTGAGAGAAAGAGAAAACCTAGATTTGGAGACCCTTGGAGTACTCGCTGCGGAGAAAGAGAAACCTATGGAGTGATCGATCAATATTGGGAAATGACACCTACGGTGCTGATCAAATGCATAAAATAAATTTTGAAAATACATGTGCCATCGGTTCCGTATGTGAACCGATAGCGTATATACTTAACAACATCGGTTCCGTATGTGGACCGATAGCGTATATACTTAACAACATCGGCGCAATACGATGGCGATTTTCAAATCTTGGGAGGCATGACTTTTTATATGACAAGACTAAACTGCGGGTTGGGCCTAAAGAGTGGTGAACTTTGAGTTTATGGTTGGACCGTCCGATTTGCAATCTGGTATGTCAATATTTGTGCTACTTCAAATCTGGTGGTCAGATTTAATCCTAGAATTTGCGTTACTTTAGGGAATTGATGATGTTCGAATACCAAAAGTTCCGCGCTAGAGGGAAATTTGGGCTCTGCTAATAACCAAATTAAATATAATTTTCAAACATCCAGTTACAACATGATTTTTTAACAATCACATCGGTAAATCCTAACTGTTCAACATGATCAGTAAATCGATGATTTTTTGATCACTCAAAAGAGAGCAATGTTTCTTTTAATATTTATAAACTCGTAAATGCTATCGGTTCGGACTGCAAGCGCACAATCCTATCGAGTAGTATATTCGAGGTCGATCCACAGGGAATATTGGTTCAATGCTTTGAGCGATCGAATCACAATCTTTCGAAAGGCTAGACGAAATCTGAAAATTGAGAGATGTTGTTGTGATCAATGTAAATTAGGAAGCAATTAAAAGTAATTAAAATAAAGATAGAGATGAGGATTCCTAGGGTTTCGACACACCATTGCTACTCAATCCGCCTTGACAATATATTCCTGTTACGTCTGATTTCCTATTGTTGTTTTAATGAAAGACACCACATAGGTCACTGCGATTTATGTTACACAAGAATGACAGATCTTTCACCGAGATTCTACATAGGACACTGCGATTTACCTTACGCAAATGTCTGATCTCTCAAATACCCCAAATTACTACATTGATCACTGCGAATTTCTTTACGCATGTGATGGAATTTGGTACGCGTTTTGTTGGTCTGGTTTATGGTTTCCCCGCTAAGGTTTTCTTCACATAAACCTAATAGATCTCAACGAGGCTAATTCATACAAATAGTTTCTCTTACCATTAAAGTACTGTCACTACCCTAACGGACTCAAACTAGATCATTGAAATTAGATGAAGAGATAATAAATCACAAAAGTATTTTAGCACAACAACAAGAAACCATAATCAACAGAAATATATATATCAAAACATCAAGAGTAACAAGGTTTACTGCCTAGCCCTAAGAAAAGGAACTTAGCCGCGGAACGGCATGGTTACAAGCACTCCTCTCTTCTCACTTTAATCAAATCTAACCCTAATTACAAAGATGATTATTCCTTCTGCCCAGGTGCCTTATATAGGAGTAGAGGGACGTGTAGAGGTTGAGTAGGGGCTAAGAAATTGATCTGGAAACAGCTGTCGGCAGTTATTCCCCAAGAGATGCCTTCGGATACGGGCCGTATCAGGTGATACGGTCCGTATTAGGACCTTGGCAGTTAGGGTTTATTGCTTCCAGCGCTATCTTCTGGTCTGTGCTAGGCCTGGTCCGTATTGGTCAATACTGGCCGTAACAGGGACTTAGTCGATGAGCGTCGCTGATCCGATTGACCCGATTTTAGCTCCATTTGGTGTAAAATAGTCCCAAAACCTGTTTTCTGTAATAAAACATAAAGAAGGGTGACAGTAGCCTTTTTCTCTAAATAATTAAACATAAGTGTGAGAAAATATGTAAAACCTAAGCCAAAACCCTACGTAAATCATCATTATTTTGACTCTGATCACGCCTCCCAACTTGAATTGTTGCTTGTCCTCAAGCAACGACATCCCAGCTGGTCAAAGATTCGGTCTAGGTTAAACCATACAATCTCAAGGTCTTGTTTAAAAATTAAATTAGGGCTTAGGTTTGGTACAATTGGCATGACAATAAAAATCTAGAACTTTAAAAATATTCATGACCTCTCCCTTGAACAATTTATTCACCCCATGATTGACCTCATTGTGCTTACCCTAAAAAATTATTATTGGACAATTTACTTCACAAATATCCTTAAAATTGAGAGTATTAATTTCCCATTCGATTATAAATAGATCCATTCCAATCAATAGGAATTCTAATGATATAAATTTTGATTTTCCTTCCCAATTGATTGGAGAAAAGTATGACAACTAAGTGTGTTGGTACTTGTGACTATTTTTTGAAAAATTAAATATATACAAGAATTTAAATTTGGGAGGTTTTCTCGAGCCTATTGGTAACCAGTCTTGCGTAGGCACCCGTACTCTTTTTATCCTCCATCTTTTATTCTATTTTTTTTTCTTTTTCTGATTTTTCTATTTTTTTGGATTTTCCTCATTTCTGATTTTTTTTGTATTTTTCTATTTTTCTGAAAATAAAAATAAAATATTTTTGTGTCACAAGCACCATGATTACACACAATTTCAAGTATTCATTCATACAAGAAATTATTGCATAGTTTCGCTAGGGGTCTATCTATAATAAATGGGTAATCTAAAACACTATCAAATTTAAAAGACTTTGCAAAAATAAATTACTCAATAAATAAAAATTCTAGGGTTTGCAATTTTGGTCAACTCTCATGGTTAGCAATTAATTGTTCACTTTGAGATTACAAATAATTTTAAAAATTCTGAATTTTTGGTATCATGGCCAATTGTCTAAACCTTAGTCTAATTCAATTTAAAACAATTCCTATTTGATTAACCTACTCCTAAAATTAAAATAAAAATGCAAGCTAGCTAAAAAGCTCAATTTAATCATTCTAGGATTTTCGGTAAAGCTTCTAACCCTAGTCAAAAATTGAGTAAAACTACTAGCACCTAAGAATTTAAATTGCGAAATTTTTTAAAGATACATGGTCAATTTACTTTCCCTATGATCACTCAAAAGAGAGCAATGTTTCTTTTATTATTTATAAACTCGGAAATGCTATCGGTTCGGATTGCAAGCGCACAATCCTATCGAGCAGTATATACGAGGTCGATCCACAGGGAATATTGGTTCAATGCTTTGAGCGATCGAATCACAATCTTTCGAAAGGCTAGATAAAATCTGAAAATTAAGGGATGTTTGTTGATCAATGTAAATTAGGAAGCAATTAAAAGTAATTAAAATAAAGATAGAGATGAGGATTCCTAGGGTTTCGGCACACCATTGCCACTCAATCCGCCTTGATAATATATTCCTGTTGCGTCTGATTTCCTGTTGTTGTTTTAATGAAAGACACCACATAGGTCACTGCGATTTATGTTACGCAAGAATGACAGATCTTTCACCGAGATTCTACATAGGACACTGCAATTTACCTTACGCAAATGTCTGATCTCTCAAATACCCCAAATTACTACATAGATCACTGCGAATTTCTTTACGCATGTGATGGAATTTGGTACGCGTTTTGTTGGTCTGGTTTATGGTTTCCCCGCTAAGGTTTTCTTCACATAAACCTAATAGATCTCAACGAGGCTAATTCATACAAATAGTTTCTCTTACCATTAAAGTACTGTCACTATCCTAACGGACTCAAACTAGATCATTGAAATTAGATGAAGAGATGATAAATCACAAAAGCATTTTAGCACAACAACAATAAATCATAATCAACAGAATTATATATATCAAAATATCAAGAGTAACAAGGTTTACTGCCTAGCCCTAAGAAAATGAACTTAGCCGCGGAACGGCATGGTTACAAGCACTCCTCTCTTCTCACTTTAATCAAATCTAACCCTAATTACAAAGATGATTATTCCTTCTGCCCAGGGGCCTTATATAGGAGTGTAGGGACGTGTAGAGGTTGAGTAGGGGCTAAGAAATTGATCTGGAAACAGCTGTCGGCAGTTATTCCCCAAGAGATGCCTTCGGATACGGACCGTATCAGGTGATACAGTCCGTATTAGGACCTTGGCAGTTAGGGTTTTAATGCTTCCAGCGCTATCTTCTGGTCTGTGCTAGGCCTGGTCCATATTGGTCAATACTGGCCGTAACAGGGACTTAGTCGATGAGCGTCGCTGATCCGATTGACCCGATTCTTGCTCCATTTGGTGTAAAATAATCCCAAAACCTGTTTTCTGCAGTAAAACATAAAGAAGGGTGACAGTAGCCTTTTTCTCTAATTAATTAAACATAAATGTGAGAAAATATGTAAAACCTAAGCCAAACCCTACGTAAATCATCATTATTTTGACTCTGATCACGCATCCCAACTTGAATTGTTGCTTGTCCTCAAGCAACGACATCCCAGATGGTCAAAGATTCGGTCTAGGTTAAACCATACAATCTCAAGGTCTTGCTTAAAAATTA
This sequence comes from Carex littledalei, assembly GCA_011114355.1. NCBI lineage: Eukaryota > Viridiplantae > Streptophyta > Magnoliopsida > Poales > Cyperaceae > Carex > Carex littledalei. Next base: position 6,083,536 of record CM022082.1, read on the forward strand.
AATTAGGGCTTAGGTTTGGTACAATTGGCATGACAATAAAAATTTAGAACTTTAAAAATATTCATGACCTCTCCCTTGAACAATTTATTCACCCCATGATTGGCCTCATTGTGCTTACCCTAGAAAAATTATTATTGGACAATTTACTTCACAAATATCCTTAAATTTGAGAGTATTAATTTCCCCTTCGATTATAAATGGATCTCTTCCAATCAATAGGAATTATAATGATATAAATTTTGATTTTCCTTCCCAATTGATTGGAGCAAAGTATGACAACTAAGTGTGTTGGTACTTGTGACTATTTTTTTGAAAAATTAATATGTACAAGAATTTAAATTTGGTAGGTTCTCTCGAGCCTATTGGTAACCAGTCTTGCGTAGGCACCCGTACTCTTTTTATCCTCCATCTTTTATTCTATTTTTTTTGTTTTTCTGAATTTTTCTATTTTTTTGGATTTTTCTCATTTCTGATTTTTTTGTATTTTTCTATTTTTATGAAAATAAAAATAAAATATTTTTGTGTCACAAGCACCATGATTACACACAATTTCAAGTATTCATTCATACAAGAAATTATTGCATAGTTTCGCTAGGGGTCTATCTATAATAAATGGGTATTCTAAAACACTATCAAATTTAAAAGACTTTGCAAAATTAGATTACTCAATAAATAAAAATTCTAGGGTTTGCAATTTTGGTCAACTCTCATGGTTAGCAATTAATTGTTCACTTTGAGATTACAAATAAATTTTAAAAATTCCGAATTTTTGGTATCATGGCCAATTATCTAAACCTTAGCCTAATTCTATTTAAAACAATTCCTATTTGATTAACCTACTCCTAAGATTAAAATAAAAATGCAAGCTAGCTAAAAAGCTCAATCTAATCATTCTAGAATTTTCGGTAAAGCCTCTAACCCTAGTCAAAAATTGAGTAAAACTACTAGCACCTAAGAATTTAAAATGCGAAAATTTTAAAAAGATACATGGTCAATTTACTTTCCCTACCCCCCGAATAAAATTGAGCATTGTCCCCAATGCTCGAGAGATAAAAATAAAGGAAATAGTAAAGTAAAAAGACCGGGGAAAAAAACAACTCATTGCACCTCAATCCTGAGGTCGTGGAGGTGGTGGTGGTCGTTGGATCTCCTCGTAGAATGACGGGTCGAAGAGTCCGTATGGTGGCGGCTGGTACTCGAATCCGGAGCCGAGAGCATACTGATAATACTGCTGTGCCATGTAGCGCGTCTGCTGGATCTCGCGCCTGCTCTCGTCAACACTCCTCCGGACCTCCTCCATGCTGTTTCGGATTTCGCCAACCTCTTGGCGAAGTGATGAGCCATTTTGTTGCATTTGTTGGGTGGTCTCTCCCGTTGTCAAGGTGAGCTCATTGAGGTTCGAGTTCATCCAATCTACCATTTGAATGAACTGATCAAGCTCAGCTGTAGGGGCATCAGATGGTGCCGCCCCTGAAGATCCGGCTCTAGCTGCCGATGTGCCTGCCTCCCTATATGCATCAAAAGGAGGCTCCTCCTCTTCTCTTTGCTGCCGATCGATGTTAGCCTGATTTCTCATTGCGGCTTGGCTTTCGATTACATCCATGTAATCTTGAGGAGGCTCATAAGTCGGGCTCGCGGGTCGTGCCATCTTCCAGGAGGCCCTACTGCGGAGATTGAGGTGTCGGAAGGGGAATTGGAGAATTCCCTTCGGTGAATTGTAGAAGTAGGGGCCTGGATAGTGGCCGGTGACGAATTTCATGGCTTGAAGGCATGACATGTCAATTTGTGTGAGCCCGCTTGCCTCTTTGAGATGATCGATCTGCAGAGCGAGATGGTTGGCCAAGATCGTTGCCACGAATCCAATGGAAATCTTTCCATTACCTTTCTTAGCACGGGCGACCTCACGGATTTGATTGCAAAGGAGATGGCCGAGGTGAGGTCGCACTGGTGTTGGCTCGATCATGCACTTGAGAAGATAGAGTTCGGGTAATGTCACCTTGGATGAACTCTCGCCTCTCGCGAAAATGGAATTGGCAAGGATTACTTGCAAGAGGCGGACTTGGGGATGGATGATTCTGCTTGCCGGTCGAGTTGAGTTTTGGTTGTCTTCAGTGATGCTGTACCAGAACTCTCGGCAGTCAGGAGAATCGAAGTGCCATTGTTGGTGAGGTTGAAGATGGCGCAGAAATCATCCATGGTGATTGCGTACTGCTCGCCAATCATCTGGAAAGTGATGGAGTCTTCATTGTATATGAAAGTCGTAAGGAACTCCTTCGTGAGCACCTTGTAAATTTTGACTCCTGCGATCAGTTGAAGGAATTGCCAGAGGTGGATGCGGTTTGCGAGCTACTCGGTTTGTGCAAGGAGGCCTAGTCGCTCGAGTGTCTTTGTGTTGATGGATTTGTGGTATATGACCTCCCTTGTTTGCATCTTCGCGTAACTGTTTCTGAATTGAGGATGCGAGAAGACGGGTTGGTACTCGGTTGGCTGAACCTCCTCCATTGATTCATCAGAGTCTTCTTCCTCAAGACCGAAATCCCGAGGGTTGAACTCCTACGAGGCATACTCCTCATTGGAGACTGATGTGCCTCTGTTTGAGTGTTGAGTGTCGGATTGAGAAGATGAATGGTTGGAGGATTGTGGTTGCGAACCAGAGGACCGGGAGGATCGGCTAGAGGAGCTCTGCAGTGAATTGCTCGGGCCGGCACCCCCGAGGGCTTTCTTGGCACTCCTTGTAACTGCCCCTAAAATATTTTTCATTTTCGGGGCCATTTGTTCAATTTTTACACCTCTGTTACGGACCGTATCCACTTGATATGGGGTTGATATGGGCCTGGTTTGGAGGATTTCTGTGGACAGGATGCGAATTTTGATCTGAAAATTCTATGAAATGGTGCAGGGAAAAGGGAGATGGATGAAAGGTTTATATGGTAGTGAAGGAATGTGATGAATGTGCAGAAGGTGCTAGTAGTGGGAGGTTAAAATTGGTTAAAATTCGAATTCTTTTTCTTGGAGCGCCAGAAATGGAAAGTTGGTTATTTTTGCTCATTGAATACGGTCCGTATCAATTGATACGGTCCGTAATCACTGTGCGGTTGTGGATTGGAATCTGCCTTTTCTGCGGCAAGTCCGAGATGGGCCCGTATTGGAGAACTACCCCGTATTGGATTGATACAGACCGTAAAAGAGAGTAAATCTTCGTGACGGGCTTCGAATTTTTCGACCAAATTCTTCCGGCACCTCCTCCTGTAGGTAAAATTAGTAACCTTGAGATCAGTGTAATAGTTTAGGATCAGATGAACCTTGTTACTCTTGATGTTTTGATATATATATTTCTGTTGATTATGATTTCTTGTTGTTGAAACAAAATGCTTTTGTGATTTACTATCTCTTCATCTAACTTCAATGATCTAGTTTGAGTCCGTTAGGGTAGTGACAGTACTTTAATGGTAAGAGAAACTATTTGTATGAATTAGCCTCGTTGAGATCTATTAGGTTTATGTGAAGAAAACCTTAGCGGGGAAACCATAAACCAGACCAACAAAATGCGTACCAAATTCCATCACTTGCGTAAGGTAAATCGCAGTGATCTGTGTAGTAATTTGGGGTATTTAAGAGATCAGACATTTGCGTAAGGAAAATCGCAGTGTCCTATGTAGAATCTCGGTGAAAGATCTGTCATTCTTGCATAACATAAATCGCAGTGACCTATGTGGTGTCTTTCATTAAACAACAACAGAAAATCAGACGCAACAAGAATATATTGTCAAGGCGGATTGAGTGGCAATGGTGTGCCGAAACCCTAGGAACTCTCATCTCTATCTTTATTTTAATTACTTTTAATTGCTTCCTAATTTACATTGATCAAAACAACATCTCTCAATTTTCAGATTTCATCTAGCCTTTCGAAAGATTGTGATTCGATCGCTCAAAGCATTGAACCAATATTCCCTGTGGATCGACCTCGAATATACTACTCGATAGGATTGTGCGCTTGCAGTCTGAACCGATAGCATTTCCGAGTTTATAAATATTAAAAGAAACATTGCTCTCTTCTGAGTGATCATATATTAAAACATAATTAAGAATTTGATTACAACCCTCACCCTAGAGATGACAAGTTTAGTTCATCATGGCCATGGCAAAACAAAAGAAATAAAATAAAGAGAATATAAATTACAACCCAATTGAATAAGGATGAACCTCTGCCTCCTTAGATGACGCCTTCTTCTCCTGCTTGGTTTTCGATGACTACGCTTCTCTCTCTAAGTAACTCTCTAACTAACCTAGCATGAGGATGCTAATCTCTTTCTATGTACTTAACACAATTAAACACGCGTACTGAAATCAATTACAAGAGGGGCATTTATAGCCTTCCTAAAAGAGAGGTGGAGTAGTGGAAGTAGTGGAGAAGGTGGAGACTTAGAGTGCACTCCAAGTTTGCATAGATGGAGCCAAAATAGCGAGGTAAACTTGCTCTGAAGCAATCACGTCCTTCTAGAAGATATCTGCCAAAATTAGCATCAACGATGGAGATTTGATCAGAATTTGAACTGTCCACGGATCATGCGGCATAGGTGAACCCGCACGACTCCACGGATTGAGTTCATGGATTGAGTTCACGGATTTTTTCGTGCGGCATAGGTGAACCCGCACGGATTCTCGAAACCATGGAGTATATGAAATAAAATTAATGAGATTTATCAACAAGTAATGACAGTACACGCATTATTGACTATAATATCTGATTAAACATATCAGTTAAATCAAAATTAGAAAACAAAGAGTCTAGTTTTCTTTCATCTACCACCAGATAAACCAGAGAAAGATGTCATTGTAGAGGGGTATGACATAACATAAGCGTCGAATCCTTCATTCTGAAGCATTGCAAGCGTGCTAAAGTTCATATATATTGCCGATAACTCAGGTAGAGGTGCGTCGCCTTCCAAATATTGCACAGCTTGTCGCATGCTCGGCCTGGCACTAGGTAGTGGATGCGAGCAAAGCAAACCAAGTTTTAGAACCATCTCTACCTCCTCTACTGTATAACATTGGCCTAATCTTGGATCCACAATATCGGCTAACGATCCGCTTTTCCAATGTTCTAACACCCGGTCGACTAGAATCGTTCGCTCCCCTTGTGCCCCTGGCTCTATTGGCCTCCTACTGCAAACAACCTCCAACAGGAATGCACCAAAGGCAAACACATCAGTGAGAGGTGTAACCTTGCCAGTTCTCGCAAGCTCTGGTGCAAGATAACCCATTGTACCTACCACATGGGTTGTTTGAGGGTCGGTACCATGTTCATATAGTCTTGCAAGACCAAAGTCACCTAATCTACCATTTAAATCACAATCTAATAAAACATTGCTCGCCTTAATGTCTCGGTGGATGACGACTTGCTCCCAATCCTCATGGAGGTATAAAAGACCTGATGCTACTCCTTTGATAATTTTGAATCGTTGGATCCAATTAAGAGTTGGTTTTTCTTGACCATACAAATACTTGTCAAGACTACCATTTGGAATGTAATCATATACCAAAAGGAGCTCCCCTTTACGCCGGCAATAACCCAACAACTGGACAAGGTTTCTATGCCGTAACCGGCCAATACTCACAACCTCTGCAATGAATTGTTTGATACCTTGGCTTGATTTGTGTGAGATTCGCTTGACTGCAACTTCCAATTTGGACACAGGTAAAACCCCCTTGTAAACTCTCCCAAAGCCACCACTTCCAAGAAAGTGTTTTTCTTTAAACCCATTGGTTGCTCGGTACAAATCTTTGTATGAGAAACGATGTGGACCAAACTCAACTTCCCAATCTTCAAGCAGTTCTGCGTACATGAACCGTCTCTTCATGTAGAGGAAAAGCAAAGCGACCAAAATAAGAATAAAGGTGGCTGAAGTGAAAGGAATCAATATGGTTAAGACTTTTGATCGGCCTTTGGAGGTTGTACGTGGGAGCTTTGGTAAATTTGATGGATTAATGGATGGTGCTGCTCCATTTAATTTAAAGCTCCATCCAAGAATGTAGTGAGAGCTATGAACAGAGCCAGTGGAAGAAGAAAAACCAACGTACATAGAATCGTTTAAAACTGTTGAGAGATTGAATTTATAAGAGAGCAGAGGTTTTCTTGGCTTAGATTTTCCAATAGGAGATAAGGTAACAGTAATTTGTGTCTCTTGGCTCTCATATTCAACCCATACTTGCATCTCTTTACGACTGATAAGGCTCAAATTTTGAAAAGCACCTGAATCATCGGCATAATAGCCTGCAGGAGCAGATTGGCTTGACTTCAAACTATTTATATCAATACCGATATGGTTTTCATTTATATCATTAAACTCAGGGTTCTGTATAGTGTCAAGCTCAATCGCAAAAATATGATTGGTGAGATTACCGTTGTTTTGAGTATTAAGGAGGCCCAAATATTGGGTGGGTAAGGCAGTGGAGAGATTCTTCCTGGGGGAGATGAAGAAGGCGATCCCATGACCGCTGAGGTCAGGGTACTTTGAAATAATTGCGAATACAAATGTGGTTGAGAAGGAAGAGGTGGTCCTGCCGAAGCGAATTGGAGAGGGATGGAAGGCATGACCTTTCATCAAAAACGTGTCATTAGTTAACCTCAAAAGGCCATTCGACTCGATATACGCTACCCCGTCTAGGGTTAGATTTGTGCCGGCGAATCCATTATATGTAAATTCTACTTCTTGGCTGATTGAGAATGAGATACTTAACAGGAGGAGAAAAGCCCATGCAAAGTTTTTAAAGAGCATGGCTAAATATACAAATTATTTGCTTAGAAGATGAGAAGCTCACTTTGGCAAGTTGCTTAGAAGATGACAAGCAATTTAAGCAAAGTTTTGCCAGCGAGTTGTTGTGGATTTGAGAATATATAGTGATTGGATATTATTAATTCATGTTAGAGATAAGGCAACAAGGCACAAGCAGAAGTTTCTACTTTCCGGTCAAGTACTTATTCTTTTGTAATAATTAATACTGACACTAAAATATATGCATATGACGAAGCTTTATAATTAATTTGCTTTAAATTTGAAATAATATTGAGTATGGTCTTTGGCTCCATTAAAATTAAATTTACCTAGAAGTAAGGTTAGAGAGGAAAAATGGAAACAGAAAGTATTGCAACATTAAACTTTTAACTTTGCAAGAGTGATCTGTTTGTGTGAGATTAATGGCCATGATCAATTAATGGCCAATTATTGAGTGAGATTATTATGCTACTTTTTTATAATGTGCAAGTTGATCTGTGCTATAGATTCATATCTTTGTTTTTAAAATTCAAACAACCAAAATGAATCACTTAATATGGTATCCACATAATAATGTACCTGGCGATCAAATTTTACATTTTCTTAAGGTTTTTTTATTTTTTTTAGATAGGTAGAATTATCTGATCTAAAAATTTTGGACCATCCAAAAGTAGAGATTTGTTATCTATCTAAAAAGTAGTAAGAAATTCTAAATATATAAAATTTTGTTTTGAAGTGTATTTTATATGAAAATTATGTTGAGAAGTTAGAATCAACTATTTGAACTTCGAAAATAAAAATAAAAATTTATAAATCGATCTGGGTATTACAAAGAAGGGTAACCTCACTCCCCAATTATATAGGTACAACAAGAAAACCCAACTAAAAAATCGTTTTCGAGAGTCAAAATATCTAGAATTTTTTTTTCTAATCATACATATACATCGCTGAAGTCATCATCAACTTAATTAACAGGATTCCCTTAGAGTCAGGTAATTATATCCTTCCTTTGTCGTTGTTATTATCGCTATAAATATTCTAATATATCGATGTCAAATGTATAAATAAATACCTTTTATGTAACGAGAGCTGATATTTTATATTTCGATACCTTTCGGCTTACTAAAGTTATGATTGATCACTGTATAACGAATTAAAAATGTATCATATTGAAATATTTTTTGCATTTAAATGCTGAATGGGGAGTACAACTAATAGCAAAGGGACCGGTCATTAGCCGAATTTTTTTTAAGGATTCTTAAACTGATTTCGACCGAATCAAATTATAGGTACATCATGATTAATTTATCTTAATGAAGTAAATTAAGGTTCAGTTACCTTACTTAAGAATTCAGTTTATTTAAATTATTTATTGTGGATTAATTCAGTTGAACTATACTAATATTTCTAATATGTTATTTGGAATTGATGCACATATATATAGGGCAAGATTCAAAGAATGGGAGTACATCTACCCTCTATATATACACTTGTATCTATTGTATGTATGGAATTAATGACACACATTATTCGTTTTAATGAAATATACTCAATTGAGCTCTCTCTATTCTCTCTCTTTCTTCTTTTTTTTTATTTTCTATTTTAAATCTTGAAGAATTATCACTAATATTATTCCATCATTAAGTTTTTCTAATGATGTATTCATATAAAACTTGTGGTTAATTATTTGAATAGGGTTAAAATGCACTACTGGTTTTGTGCCCCAACCATATCGCGGATCTTTATCTGCGTTCTCAAAGTTCAAAAAGTCGATCTGAACCGCTCACCATGATCTCCATATTAAAATGTTCTTAGAGACCAAATTTTATATTTTGTGGAAATAGTTTACTATTTTTTAGATAGGTACAACAAGAAAACCCAACTAAAAAATAATCAATCTGTTTAAAAAAAACAAATAGGGGCCGCTGGAGCAATGGGCGGCCCCCAGACTGGGCCCACAGGGGCATTGGGTGGCTCCCAGTCTTTGGGCTCGCAGGGGTTTTTGGAGGCCTGGTGTAGATGTGGAATTCTCCCAGAAACGAGGTGTTTTATGGTATAAATAAAAATTTCGTGTCCAGGAACAAACATTTTGATATTAGCCAACCTCTATATATAAAGAGAGAGTGGCCAAGATACAAACGTTTGTTCCTAGCCTCCGGAACAAACGTTTCGGTTCTCCGATTTTTAAAGTCCAAACCGTTAGATATTCAATCTATATTTAAATGTGCTTGGAGATCAAATTTTATATTTTTTGGAATTGTTTTACTATTTATTAAGCTGGTTTGAAAATTGTTGTTTTTCAATGGTGCAGAAGTTTAATAAAATCAGTGATTTTCAAACCATCTTAATAAATAGTAAACAAATTCCAAAAAATGTAAAATTTGTTATCCAAGCACTTTTTAATATAGATTGAATATCTAACGGTTTAGATCGACTGTTTGGACTTTGAAAATCAGAGAACAGAAACGTTTGTTCCAGAGGCTAGGAACAAACGTTTGTATCTTGGCCACTCTCTCTCTCTCTCTCTCTCTCTCTCTCTCTCTATATATATATATATATATATATATATATATATATATAGTTGGGCTACGTTACTTCGCGAAGTAAAGCGAGTGTTTTACTTCAAGTCAATATCTTCAATTTCAAAGTTCAAAACGTCGATCCGAACCGTTAAAGTTGATCTCCATATTAAATTGTGCTTGGAGACCAAATTTTACAATTTTAAAAAAAAATTTACTATTTTTTAGAATTTTTTAAAATCACTGTTTTTCAGAAAATCCTGAAATATAAAAAAATAAGTGATTTTTTTAAATCATTGTCTATTATTATTATATATAACAAAGTATAATGTTACTTAGTCACCGGTAGTCAACCTAGTCGTTGGTCTTTTTCCTTCATATTTAAAGATGTCGCTTTGTTGCCTGTAGCATCCACCACTTGGTTGAATTAGACTACCTGACTGACAGCTGCTTGAAGTGATTCCAGATCTATTGCAGATTTCTGTACTGATGGCCGATACGTATTGGATATTAGACGGATACGGATACGGATACGAATTGGATATCTGTATTCAAATACTATTATTTTTTAAAAATATATATATAAATAAATTAAAAAAATATCAAAGTCTATAAACTTATCTAATTATATATAACGGTGAATAATATAAATTTTTTCATAATATATATTAAACTTTATGATAGACTACTATACGGATACGGATAATTCAAGTTTAAAATAATATGTATCCGCATTTGCACGAATATTTAAATATTAGATATTCGTATCTAATTTTCAGATTTGGATAGATAATATCTGATCAGTTTACCCCTACGTGCAGTTCATGTGACCTCATTGAAGTAAAATAAAAATCAAAGATTCGCATACAAGTGGTTGGTCCGGAATGGAGGTAGGGGTGCTCATCGATTTGATTTGTTAAAACCAAAATAATATAGGTAAACCAAAAAAAATTCGGTTTTCAATTTATTTTTTTCATTGACTTCGACATTTTATTTCATTGGGAACAACATCTTATTTAATAAGGTGGTAGAACAGTTGGCTAGAAAAAAAAGTTCTAGAATTGTGGTTACCTAAAAATTGAGAGTTCGAGCTCCGCTCACAACTTTGCAGCCCCTACGAAAATTATTAAAAGAGAACAATATCCCATTTCTTTTATTTCTTGACTCACTAAGAATGTGATTCTTAACAGAAGGAAAATAAAAAAACCAAAACAAAGTTTCTAATGAGCATGGCTAAAGAAACAAATTATTTGCTTAGAAGATGAGATAAGTAGTTGTATTGTTTTTTTAACAAATGTTGAACAATAAATTACCCAACTATTTAATATTCACAATAAATTTTTTATCTAATATGACTTTTCCAATTTTCTATCTAATCTGACCTCCCAGACAAACAAACGATAATATTGTTGTTGTCATAAACCAGATAAAAGACTGATTCTCTTATAATGTTATTTAGTCATCAAGTCGCCAACCTAGTCGTTGGTGTTTTTCCTTAATATTTAAAGATGCTTTCTATTAATTACGGTGAAAACGATGGAATTAATGAGCCGATTGGACCGCACCTTGTTCCCGGTAGCATCCACCACTAGGTTGAATTAGACTGCCTGACTGTCTGACTGCTTGAAGTGATTCCAGATCTATTGCAGATTTTCTGTATTGATTGCCGATATGGATTAGATATTAGACAGATACGGATACGAATCGGATATCCGTTTTCAAATACAACTATTTATTAAAAATATATATATAAATATAATTACAAAATATCAAAGTCTACAAACTTATCGAATTATATATAACGGTGAATAACATAAATTTTTTCATAAGATATATTAAACTTTATGATAGACTACTATACGGATATGGATAATTCAAATTTAAAATAAAATATGTATTCGTATTTGCACGGATATTTGAATATTAGATATTCATATCTAATTTTCAGATTTGAATAGATAATATCTGATCAGTTTACACCCCTACGTGCAGTTCATGTGACCTTATGCATTGAAGTAAAAAAAAAAAAAATCAAAGATTCGCATACACGTGGTTGGTCCGGAATGGAGGTAGGGGTGCCCATCGATTTGATTTTAAAACTAAAATAATATAGGTAAATAAAAAAAAATTCGGTTTTCAAAAATATAACTGAACCGACAGAAATAAACTTATAAACAAACGAACCAAATTAAATTTTAGTTTTTTTTGTTGAACCGAAATAAGAAATTAATCATAAAAATAAACTTTTTTTTTATATTTTTTTAAGATGAGTTTGAAAATTACCGTTTTAAACTAAACCAAGCAGTACACATTAGGTCGTAATTTTTGAATATTTTTAAATGATTGGTTCAGACTGGAGATTGGTTTCGGCCAGTTCGAGATAGCCAGTTTTAAAACGATGTTTTATTTCTTTAACATCGATATCTTATTTATTTTATTTATGCAGAATACTTATCACAAAAAAAAAATCATTGTTGTATTTCATCACATTGATGTTTATTTTCTGATGAAGTAAAAATTTGCTTAAGTAAAACATTCATGTATCAGAAAATAAAACATCGATTTCTTTTTTTCATTGACTTCGACATTTTATTTCATTGGGAACAACATCTTATTTAATAAGGCGGTAGAACAGCTGGCTAGGAAAAAAAATTCTAGTACTGTGGCTACCTAAAAATTGAGAATTCGAGCTCCGCTCACAACTTCGCAGCCCCTACAAAGATTACTAAAAGAGAACAATATCCCATTTCTTTTATTTCTTGACTCACTAAGAAGGTGATTCTTAAGAGGAGGAAAAAAAAAAACCAAAACAAAGTTTCTAATGAGCATGGCTAAAGAAACAAATTATTTGCTTAGAAGATGAGATAAGTAGTTGTATTGTTTTTTTTAACAAATGTTGAACAATAAATCACCCAACTATTTAATACTCACAATAATTTTTTTATCTAATATGACTTTTCCAATTTTCTATCTAATCTGACCTCCTAGACAAACAAACGATACTGTTGTTGTCATAGACCAGATCAAAGACTGATTCTCTTATAATGTTATTTAGTCATCAACCTAGTCGTTGGTGTTTTTCCTTAATATTTAAAGATGGTTGCTATCTATTAATTACCATGAAAACGATGGAATTAATGAGCCGATTGGACCGCACCTTGTTCCCCCTAGCATCCACCACTAGGTTGAATTAGACTGCCTGACTGACTGACTGCTTGAAGTGATTCCAGATCTATCATTGATGGCTGTTACGGGACTTCGACGAAAAGGTCTTCCTAGAGGGGCGCAAACGGAACGGATGCGGATCGGATAGTGGTAAAATTATATTTGCATTTGTTTTTATTTTTTGAATATGACTACGGATCGGATATTAGATGGATACGGATACGTATCAGATATCTGTTTTCAATACTATTATTTATTAAAAAATATATACATAAATATATTATTAAAAAATACTAAAGTTCATAATATTTATCTAATTATAACGGTGACTAATGTAAATTTTTTGATAATATATAATAAACTATATGGTATATATCAACTATTCGGATACGGATAATTAAAATTTAAAATCTTATATGTATCCTTATTCGTACGGTTATTCGGATATTGGATATCTATATGTAATTTTTGAATATGGATCTGAATCCGGACGAATACTATCCGATCCGTTTGCAACCACTGAGTCTTCTAACAAAACGTTTCCCTCCAATAGGCCTGTTTTAAGTTCTGATACAATCCACCGTGAGTGGCCTGTAGGATATTGGCTACGTGAATTCCTTAAATAACCACAGTGAGTGGCCTGTTTTAAGTTTCCCTTCAATAGGCCTGTTTTAAGTTGTGCATCTCGTTGTTTTCTTTTCAGCTAACTTTGACTCACCTCAATCGAAGTTTGTATAAAAAGTTGGGGTCAAAATATTAAGTGGTGTTAGCAGCTTCTATTTCACTCCAGATACACTTCGCGTGCCACAAAAAATTATAAAAAATGTAAAATTTGGCCTCCAAGTACAATTTTATATGGAGGTCATTGTTAAGTATTTTGGGTATAGGGTTTTGTGCTTCTTTTGTACTCTTTAGACTTTTAAATTTATAAACCTAATATTCTAAGATATGGTCGATTGCAAGCGCACAACCTAATCTCTGTAGTAATTAAGGTATCGATCCAAAGGGAGAATAGGGAAATACTAATTTTTAATAAAGAAAATTACTATTAAAACTAAACAATAAAAGTAAAAGGGGAGTTTTTGTGGAATTTTGTTTTTAAAGAAAATTAAAGACTTGAAATAAAGTAATTAAAAGTAATTAAAATTCGGGTGTGATTCAAGTTGGAGAAGTCTAGGAGTATTCGGTCTACAATCCCTTGCTAATTCTATCTACTCGGTTTGTTTAAATTCATATTTGATATGACAAGATTTTTAACCTAAGATGTTAAAAAAGGTCACTTTCATAAATTAATAACGTGCCTAAATAGTTCGGACTTCACGATTAAGTCCTTCACCCTAGCTATCTAGACCATGAAGTTCTCGTTAGCCTATCCTATCCTTAGATATTGGTACTTCACGATTAAGTCCTTCTTACCAATATTCAATTCCATTCAAGGGGTCCTAATTAGGAATTTGACTTCACGATTAAGTCCTTCATCAAACCCTAACCTTAATTCATGTAGTTCCGGTTTAGATGTCAAATTGGTCAATTCTAATCCAAATCCTAAGTTATTTGTGATCACAATTTGGTACTATCCTATATGATCCTAATCTACTTCAAGTCTATTAGACCTAAGCGAGATACTACAATTCAAGTACTAATCATGCAACATCACAAAGAATAAATTATAGAAATTAACATCAAATTAAACAATCATAATAAAAACTAAGATCCGAGTAAGATAAAATTAAACAAGTTCATGCTACATGACCTAAACCCCTAGAGAGGAAATCTAGCCTCTCATGGAGATGCAAGCATTCATCATGAATTCAATACAAAAATAAGTAAAAGACAAAGAGAAACTAACTAGAGAAAATAGATTACACCCTTCTCTAATCAAAACCTTAGGCTTCCTGCTTTTACTGTGAGAATTCTTCTTCTTCCTTCTTGATTCGCTCCTGTGGTTGATGCTCTTCTCTTGAATTTCTCTCTTTGATTGGTCATGAAGATAGAGAAGAATTCATTTCCTTTTATACTAGAAACTGGAGCATATGGACGTGGGAAATCATTCTAAATCTGTCCCAGAGTGTTCCCCACATTTCCACCTTCTATTTTCCACCTTTGGGTCGTGGTCCGATGCACCGAAAATAGAAAAACCTCCTAAAACTCACTTTTTAGGCTGAATGCGACCACAGTGCGGCCGCACTGTGCCCGCACGGGGCTTGGACTTTGCTCTTTTCTGTGTACTGGTTGCTGCGTGCGTCCGCACCGCTCCTCAGTGCGTCCGCACTACGCTCGGACTTTTCTTCTTTCTTCTGCTCTGAGTTTCTTCTGAAATTGGCTAAGTGGTGAGTGCGGCCGCAGTGCGGGTAGAGTGTGTCCGTACTGCTCTCGGACATTTCCCTTCTGCTTGGCTTTTCCTCCAAAAATTTTCTAAGTTGTGAGTGCGCCCGCACTCAATTTCCGTGCATCCTCTCGGACTTTCCATTTGGGAGCTGGATTTTTTTCTAAGTGCTGACTGCGGCCGCACTGAATCTCTGTGCGTCCGCATTTTGCTCCATCTTCTTCATTTTCTACAAATTTCATACAGACAAACGCAGTAACTAGATTCTAGGTGTATTTCATTCTATACTCTACTAAAATACAAGATATTTGGTGCTATTATGTGATAAAAATAGACCGAACATGTATATAATTTAGGTCTATCAGTCATGCTCACCGGTTTGTATTGATTATTTGAACTTTAAAAATAAAAATATAAATTTATAGTACATACTGATATACGCTATGCATAGTACCGTAACATCACTCGTAAAAAAATAATATGAAGTATGTGTAGAATATGAAAAAAAAAATTCACTAGTGAATCCGCACGCTATCCATTATCTAAATTTTATACAAGTTAAAAGAACACAAATAGTTCAAAAAAGTTGGTTTTGACAGCTGTTAAACACTTTTTATAAACTAAAATAAGTATGTTAGAATACAAAATTAAATGCAAAGGAGTATACATTGATTAGAACAATGGAAAGCCAAGGGCATTCCATTATTGCTATAGCCACCCTGATACGCCACATCAAATCCCTACCGTATCTGATATGTAGCATACAATACATATCCCAATAATTGTATTACATACAGTTGTTGATACGTGTCTGTCTGCGTATCTACATGCTGGAATGAGATCCGGTGCTCTTCAAATTTCTACTATTTTTTGCTCTTCTCTCTATCTCTCTCCTCTTTCTCTCTCATATCTCTCTCCTCTTTTGAAGAGAGATAGAAAGAAAAGTGGAAGAGTAGGATACTGCTATTCTTCTTAAAATAGCAGCAGATTCGGATCCCTAGATGTAAAGAGTCAGAAAAAAGCGCATTTATTTAGAGAGGCGTGCATTTCCTAGCTCTTGAAAAGAATTATATCGCCCTTACATTGTAGTTGTACCTTGTGGGACTAGTGAAAATTGTTTTTCTTTTTAAATGTAAACTCACAGGTAGGAATCTAATTAAAAAGTCACGGTATGACTGAATACGACACGGCACGGCACGTGTGCCGGTCAAGTGCTGCAATTCGCATGTCCCATGCCGTGATAATTCGCGTGATATAACCATCTTTTAAAAATTTAGCACGGCATGGCACGTCACACAAAAGATCTGATTACGATACTTGTCGTATACTAGTCCATGGGTTATTGGGTAAAACATCGCCGAACATTTTACAAACAATATCTGTGAAAGGATTTTTTACATGTGTTTTTTATAAGAGGAGTCTATATTGAGAATACTTTTTTTACCCTTTTATCACTACAAAAATATATTATTATCTGCGAGAGTAAAAAGTGACTATTTTTTAGGGTACACCGACATAAAGTGACTATTTCTGAGCATATCGCTATTACCGACACGAGTATCCGAAAAAATACCATCTTTTACTCTTGCGGATAGTGACAGATTTTTGTAATGTATTCTATCTTCCTTATTTGTTCCATTTAATTCTATCATAATTAATTCACAAGTTAATAAATGAAAAAAAAATTATACTCAGACTGCAATTGGAATGATGAAACAAATAAGATGAAAATTCAAGTCACAAATAGGCCCTTCTAAATCCAATACATCACTGATAAATATTTTAAATATACCCCTCAAAATCAAATACATCATAGATTTTCTTGCATAACAAGAAATACTATACATAAACTACAGAAGGTCTTTTTTTCTGAGTACATAAAAATAGAAAAAAATAGAAAAAAAAAAGTTTGGAGTACATAGCAAATCATAAACACATACAAATATCACTGTGCTAATAATTACTCCTACAGTTTAAACTAATAATTACTCCTACTACAACTTATGGTAAATTTGATGGATTAATGGATGGTGCTGCT
Organism: Carex littledalei; assembly: GCA_011114355.1. NCBI lineage: Eukaryota > Viridiplantae > Streptophyta > Magnoliopsida > Poales > Cyperaceae > Carex > Carex littledalei. The sequence continues at coordinate 6,100,360 of CM022082.1, forward strand.
CCATTTAATTTAAAGCTCCATCCAAGAATGTAGTGAGAGCTATGAACAGAGCCAGTGGAAGAAGAAAAACCAACGTACATAGAATCGTTTAAAACTGTTGAGAGATTGAATTTATAAGAGAGCAGAGGTTTTCTTGGCTTAGAGTTTCCAATAGGAGATAAGGTAACAGTAATTTGTGTCTCTTGGCTCTCATATTCAACCCATACTTGCATCTCTTTACGACTGATAAGGCTCAAATTTTGAAAAGCACCTGAATCATCGGCATAATAGCCTGCAGGAGCAGATTGGCTTGACTTCAAACTATTTATATCAATACCGATATGGTTGTCATTTATATCATTAAACTCAGCGTTCTGTATAGTGTCAAGCTCAATTGCAAAAATATGATTGATGAGATTACCATTGTTTTGAGCATTGAGGAGGCCCAAATATTGGTTGGGTAAGGCAGTGGAGAGATTCTTCCTGGGGGAGATGAAGAAGGCGATCCCATGACCGCTGAGGTCAGGGTACTTTGAAATAATTGCGAATACAAATGTGGTTGAGAAGGAAGAGGTGGTCCTACCGAAGCGAATTGGAGAGGGATGGAAAGCATGACCTTTCTTCAAAAACGTGTCATTAGTTAACCTCAAAAGGCCATTCGACTCGATATACGCTACCCCGTCTAGGGTTAGATTTGTGCCGGCGAATCCATTATATGTAAATTCTACTTCTTGGCTGATTGAGAATGAGATACTTAACAGGAGGAGAAAAGCCCAAGCAAAGTTTTTAATGAGCATGGCTAAAGATACAAATTATTTGCTTAGAAGATGAGAAGCTCACTTCGGCAAGTTGCTTAGAAGATGAGAAGCTCACTTTGGCAAGTTGCTTAGAAGATGACAAGCAATTTAAGCAAAGTTTTGCCAGCGAGTTGTTGTGGATTTGAGAATATATAGTGATTGGATATTATTAATTCGATCATGTTAGAGATAAGGCAACAAACAGAAGTTTCTACTTTCCGGTCAAGTACTTATTCTTTTGTAATAATTAATACTGACGCTAAAATATATGCATATGACGAAGTTTTATAATTAATTTGCTTTAAATTCGGAATAATAGAGTATGGTCTTTGGCTCCATTAAAATTAAATTTACCTAGAAGTAAGGTTAGAGAGGAAAAATGGTAACAGAAAGTATTGCAACATTAAACTTTTAACTTTGCAAGAGTGATCTGTTTGTGTGAGATTAATGGCCATGATCAATTAATGGCCAATTATTGAGTGAGATTATTATGCTACTTTATAATGTGCAAGTTCATATGTGCTATAGATTCATATATTTGTTTTTAAAGTTCAAACAGTGAAAATGAATCACTCAATATGATATCCATATAATAATGTACCTGGTGATCAAATTTTATATTTTTTAAGATTTTTTTTATTTTTTTTTAGATAGGTAGAAAATTATCTGATCTAAAAATTTTGGACTATCCAAAAGTAGAGATTTGTTATCTATCTAAAAAATAGTAAGAAATTCTAAATATATAAAATTTTGTCTTGAAGTGTATTTTTATATGAAAATTATGTTGAGAAGTTTGAATTAACTATTTGAACTTTGAAAATAAAAATATAAATTTATAAATCGATCTGGGTATTACAAAGTAGGGTAACCTCACTCAATTATTATTTAAAAAAAATTCCGAATGCTAATTGATTGAAGTTGCAAAAATCAAGATGAAAATATATGAACAAATAAGAAATAAAAGGTTATATGTGAACAATCAAAGTCGTTTTCGAGAGTCAAAATATCTAGCATTTTTTTTTTCTAATCATACATATACATCGCTGAAGTCATCATCAACTTAACAGGATTCCCTTTAAGCCAGGTAATTATATCCTTCTTTTGTCGTTGTTATTATCGCTATAAATATTCTAATAGATGTCAAATGTATAAATAAAGACCTTTTATGTAACGAGAGCTGATATTTTATATTTCGATACCTTTCGGCTTACTAAAGTTATGATTGATCACTGTATAACGAATTAAAAAGGTATCTTATTGAAATGTTTTTTGCATTTAAATGCTGAATCGGGAGTACAACTAATAGCAAAGGGGTCGGTTATTAGCTGAATTTTTTTTTAAGGATTCTTAAACTGATTTCGACCGAATCAAATTATAAGTACATCATGATTAATTTATCTTAATGAAGTAAATTAAGGTTCAGTTACCTTACTTAAGAATTCAGTTTATTTAAATTATTTATCGTGGATTAATTCAGTTGAACTATACTAATGATAATATTAATGAAGTACTAGTAGTGATTGAATATTTCAAATATGTTATTTGGAATTGATGCACACATATATAGGGCAAGATTCAAAGAATGGGAGTACATCTACCCTCTATATATACACTTGTATCTATTGTATGTATGGAATTAATGACACACATTATTCGTTTTAATGAAATATACTCAATTGAGCTCTCTCTATTCTCTCTCTTGCTTCTCTTTTTTTATTTTCTATTTTAAATCTTGAAGAATTATCACTAATATTATTCCATCATTAAGTTTTTCTAATGATGTATTCATATAAAACTTGTGGTTAATTATTTGAATAGGGTTAAAATGCACCATTGATTTTGTACCCCAACCATATCCCGGATCTTTATCTCCGTTCTCAAAGTTCAAAAAGTTGATCTGAACCGCTCAACATGATCTCCATATTAAAATGTTCTAGAAACCAAATTTTATATTTTGTGGAATTAGTTCACTATTTTTTTAGATAGGTACATCAAGAAAACCCAACTAAAAAATAATCACTCTGTTTAAAAAAAAAAACAAAATAGGGGCCGCTGGGCCAATGGGCGGCTCCCAGTCTTTGGGGTCGCAGGGGCTTTTGGCAGTCTGGGTAGATGTGGAATTCTCCCAGAAACGAGGTGTTTTATGGTATAAATAAAAATTTCGTGTCCAAGAACAAACATTTTGATATTAGCCAACCTCTATATATAGAGAGAGAGTGGCTAAGATACAAACATTTGTTCCTAGCCTCCGGAACAAACATTTCGGTTCTTCAATTTTCAAAGTCCAAACAGTCGATCCAAACTATTAGATATCCAATCTATATTTAAATGTGCTTGGAGACCAAATTTTACATTTTTTGGAATTGTTTTATTATTTATTAAGCTGGTTTGAAAATTGTTGTTTTTCAATGGTGCAGAAGTTTAATAAAATCAGTGATTTTCAAACCATCTTAATAAATAGCAAACAAATTCCAAAAAATGTAAAATTTGGTATCCAAACACATTTTAATATAGATTGAATATCTAACGGTTTAGATCAACTGTTTGGACTTTGAAAATCGGAGAACCGAAACGTTTGTTCCGGAGGCTAGGAACAAACGTTTGTATCTTGGCCACACATACTCTCTCTCTCTCTCTCTCTCTCTATATATATATAGTTGGGCTACGTTACTTCGCGAAGTAAAGCGAGTGTTTTACTTCAGATCAATATCTTCAATTTCAAAGTTCAAAACGTGGATCCAAACGTTCAAGTTGATGTCCATATTAAATTGTGCTTGGAGACCAAATTTTACAATTTTAAAAAGAAAATTACTATTTTTTAGAATTTTTTGAAATCACTGTTTTTCAGAAAATCCTGGACTATAAAAAGTTAGTGATTTTTTAAAATCATTGTCTATTATTATATATAACAAAGTATAATGTTACTTGGTCACCGGTCGTCAACCTAGTCGTTCGTCTTTTTCCTTCATATTTAAAGATGTCGCTTTGTTGCCTGTAGCATCCACCACTTGGTTGAATTAGACTGCCTGACTGACTGCTTGAAGTGATTCCAGATGTACTGATATACGGATTGCATATTAGACGGATACGATATATATGGATACGAATCGGATATCCGTTTTCAAATACCATTATTTATTAAAAATATATATATAAATATAATTAAAAAATATCAAAGTCTATAAACTTATCTGAGCAAAGCTAAGGTGTGATGTACTCACCAAGAGGATTTGGTGAACACAACTCCAAAAGTACATCGGATCGGCTTCAAACGGCGACTCAAACCATTGAAATCCATGTACTTTATGAGTGATGCATGTACATGCAAAATTTTAAAAGTTTTGAATTTATTTGCTACAAGGTCAAGCGGTCAAAGAAATGATGAAAAATGAATATATAAAACAACTTATAAAATAACTTATTAAATATTCATTTCTTTGACCGCTTGACCTTGTAGCAAATAAATTCGAAACTTTCAAAATACATGCATCACTCATGAAGTACATGAATTTCAACGGTTTAGATTTGTCGTTTGAAGCCGATCCGATATACTTTTGGAGTTGTGCTCACCAATCCCTCTTGGTGAGCACATCATACCCTAGCTTTGCTCAACTTATCTAATTATATATAAACAGTGAATAACATAATTTTTTTCATAATATATATTAAACTTTATGATAGACTACTATACGGATACGGATAATTCAAATTTAAAATAATATATGTATCCGCATTTGCACTGATATTTGAATATTAGATATTCGTATCTAATTTTCAGATTTGGATAGATAATATGTGATCAGTTTACACCCTACGTGCAGTTCATGTGACCACATTGAAGTAAAATAAAAATCAAAGATTCGCATACAAGTGGTTGGTCCGGAATGGAGGTAGGGGTGCTCATCGATTTGATTTGTTAAAACCAAAATAATATAGGTAAACCAAAAAAAATTCGGTTTTCAAAAATATAACTGAACCGACCGAAATAAACTTATCAACCAAATTAAAACTGAAACGAACAAACCAAACTAAATTTCAGTTTTTTCTGTTGAACCGAAATAAGAAGATTAATCATAAAAATAAACATTTTTTTATTTTTTGTATTTTTTTTAAGATGAGTTTAAAAATTACCGTTTTAAACTGAACCAAGCAGTACACATTAGGCCGTAATTTTTCAATATTTTTAAATGTTTGGTTCAGACTGGAGATTGGTTTAATTTCGGCCAGTTCGAGATAACCAGTTTTAAAATCGATGTTTTATTTCTTTAACATCGATATCTTATTTATTTTATTTATGCAGAATACTTATCAAAAAAAAAATCATTGTTGTATTTCATCACATTGATGTTTATTTTCTGATGAAGTAAAAATTTGCTTAAGTAAAACATTCATGTATCAGAAAATAAAACATCAATTTCTTTTTTTCATTGACTTCAACATTTTATTTCATTGGGAACAACATCTTATTTAATAAGGCGGTAGAACAGCTGGCTAGGAAAAAAAGTTCTAGAACTGTGGCTACCTAAAAATTGAGAGTTCGAGCTCCGCTCACAACTTCGCAGCCCCTACGAAAATTATTAAAAGAGAACAATATCCCATTTCTTTTATTTCTTGACTCACTAAGAATGTGATTCTTAAGAGGAGGAAAAAAAAAAACAAAGTTTGTAATGAGCATGGCTAAAGAAACAAATTATTTGCTTAGAAGATGAGATAAATAGTTGTATTGTTTTTTTTAACAAATGTTGAACAATAAATCACCTAACTATTTAATATTCACAATAAATTTTTATCTAATATGACTTTTCTAATTTTCTATCTAATCTGACCTCCCAGACAAATAAACGATACTGTTGTTGTCATAGACCAGATCAAAGACTGATTGTCTCTTATACTGTTATTTGGTCATTAGTCGCCAACCTAGTTGTTGGTGTTTTTCCTTAATATTTAAAGATGGTTGCTATCTATTAATTACCGTGAAAACGATGGAATTAATGAGCCGATTGGACCGCACCTTGTTCCCCGTAGCATCCACCACTAGGTTGAATTAGACTGCCTGACTGTCTGACTGCTTGAAGTGATTCCAGATCTATCATTGATGGCTGTTACGAGACACCAACGAAAAGGTCTTCCTAGAGGGCGCTAACGGAACGGATGCGGATCAGATAGTGGTAAAACTATATTTGCATCTGTTTTTATTTTTTGAATATGAATACAGATCGGATATTAGATGGATACGGATACGTATCAGATATCAGTTTTCAATACTATTATTTATTAAAAATATATATACGTAAATATTATTAAAAAAATACTAAAGTTCATAATATTTATCTAATTATAACGGTGACTAACATAAATTTTTTCATAATATATAATAAACTATATGGTATATATCTACTATTCGGATACAGATAATTAAAATTTAAAATCATATTTGTATCCGTATCCGTACGGATATTCGGATATCGGATACTTATATGTAATTTTGAATACAGATCTGAATCTGAACAGATAATATCCGACCCGTTTGCAACCACTGAGTCTTCTAACAAAACGTTTCCCTTCAATAGGCCTGTTTTAAGTTCTGATACAATCCACAGTGAGTGGCCTGTAGGATATGGGCTACGTGAATTCCTTAAATAACCACTACCATGTTTATACTACAGAAACATATAAAACCCATCAAGGACTTAAAATAGCCGTTTTGTTGATGTAGCGGCAGAAAGAACTCATAGCATTAGCTATAAAAGCCCAAAAACATGTTATCTATTTATTTTAGGATATATAATAACCATTTATAATATGTCAATCGTGCCTCACTTTTTTATTTTTATTTTTAAATTTCAAACAATCAATCAATTCAAGACTGCTCAACATGATCTCCATATTAAAATGTGCTTGTAAATCAAATTTTATATTTTTTTTGTCATTTTTATTATTTTTTAAATAGATACAAAATAACTGTTTTGGATAGTCCAGAATCTTCCAACAAAACTAGCTTTCACTTCTTTTTTATCTGTAATGGATGAGCAAAATATGAGAAATTAACCTCATGAAATATATTCATGATTAAGGAAATTAACAAAATATGAAAAATTAACATACTGGCATTATTTATGCACATCATCTCCACTTTGAACCCGAGCAATTCCATAACACGATTTATGGAGCCAGATTGTGTGGCTCGATATAGATCCGGGCACATAGCATGTTGTCGACTTCCTTCGTTTAAAGGAAGATCAACCTCGCCACTTACATGATCGAGCGGTGGCTGGAGTGGTACATCTAAGTCAATAATTAAAGCTTTTTATTGTATTGTGTTACATCTAAGTCAATGGCAGTGTGGATATTTTGCAACCTAAAATATTTTAGCTAGTTCCAAAAATGTCATTCCCAGAAATATTAAAACCTATCCTTTCACTTTTTACAAAGTTTATTTTCAGTCCAGATATATCAATCTTCAAATCCTAAGAGAATCCATTTATGTACTTCTACCAATTATTTTATCCTCTTCAAGAAAAAATAGAGTATCATGCAGCTTATGTATTTTAGGTATAGGATATATGAGATTGTTTTAATACACCTTTTCACTTTTATATTTATAACTACTCTAAATACTCAATGGAATGATGATTGCAAGCGTACAACCTATCTATGCAGTAAATGGGGTGTCGATCCACAGAGACAACAGGAAATTTCAATTTTCACAATATCAACTAAAATCTAGACTATAAGGTTTGGGGGATTTGGTTGATTGATTAATTTTAAGGTAACAAAAGCAATCAAAATTAATTACAACTGGTTGTGGCCTGAATCAGATTAATGAGCTATAGGAGTTTTTGGCTTTCCTATTGGTCAGTTAATTCATCTAATTTGTTCTTCTAATTGTATCTGGATGTGATGAGATTTCTAAACCTAACATGATATCAAGTACCACTTGCCTAATATGATATCAAGGACAATTTAATATGGAGATCAACTTGAACGGTTCGGATCGACATTTTGAACTTTAAAATTGAAGATATTGACATGAAGTAAAACACTCGCTTTACTTCTCGAAGTAACGTAGCCCAACTATATATATATATATATATATATAGAGGAGGGGTCAAGTTACAACAAATTTGAGTTACAACAACCATTTTTTTCATTTTCCAAGTTCAAATCGTCGATCCAAACCGTTCAACATGATTATCTAAATAAAATGTGCTTGCAGATCAAATTTTACATTTTTTTGAATTTTTTTACTGTTTATTAAGATGTGTACAAAATTCAATGGTCTGAATATGACTATTTTTTGTAAAATACTTAATAAATAGTAAAACAATTCAAAAAAAATGTAAAATTTGATCTGCAAGCACATTTTATTGTGGAGATCATGTTGAACGGTTTGGATCAATGATTTGGACTTTGAAAATGAAAAAAATGGTTGTTGTAACTTTGTTGTAACTCAAATTTGTTGTAACCTGATCCATCCTCTTTTTTCATAATATATATTAAACTCTATGATAGACTACTATACGGATACGGATAATTCAAATTTAAAAATAATATATGTATCCATATTTGTACGGATATTTGAATATTAGATATTCGTATCTAATTTTCAGATTTGGATAGATAATATCTGATCAGTTTACACCCTTACGTGCATTTCATGTGACCTCATTGAAGTAAAATAAAAATCAAAGATTCGCATATAAGTGGTTGGTCCGGAATGGAGGTAGGGGTGCTCATCGATTTGATTTGTTAAAACCAAAATAATATAGGTAAACTAAAAAAAAAATTCAGTTTTCAAAAATATAACTGAACTGACCGAAATAAACTTATCAACCAAATTAAAAATGAAATGAACAAACCAAGCTAAAATTCAGTTTTTTCTTTTGAACTGAAACAAGAAGATTAATTATAAAAAGAAACATTTTTTGTATTTTTTTTAAGATGAGTTTAAAAATTACCGTTTTAAACTGAACCAAGCAGTACACATTAGGCTGTAATTTTAAATGTTTGGTTCAGACTGTAGATTGGTTTAATTTCGGCTAGTTCGAGATAACCAGTTTTAAAATCGATGTTTTATTTCTTTAACATCGATATCTTATTTATTTAATTTATGCAGAATACTTATCACAAAAAAAATCATTGTTGTATTTCATCACATTGATTTTTATTTTCTGATGAAGTAAAAATTTGCTCAAGTAAAACATTCATGTATCAGAAAATAAAACATCGATTTCTTTTTTTCATTGACTTCAACATTTCATTTCATTGAGATCAACATCTTATTTAATAGGGCGGTAGAACAGCTGGCTAGGAAAAAAAATTCTAGAACTGTGGCTATCTAAAAATTGAGAGTTCGAGCTCCGCTCACAACTTCGTAGCCCCTACGAAGATTACTAAAAAGAGAACAATATCCCATTTCTTTTATTTCTTGACTCACTAAGAAGGTGATTTTTAAGAGGAAAAAAAAAACCAAAACAAAGTTTCTAGTGAGCATGGCTAAAGAAACAAATTATTTGCTTAGAAGATGAGATAAGTAGTTGTATTGTTTTTTTTAACAAATGTTGAACAATAAATCACCCAACTATTTAATATTCACAATAATTTTTTTATCTAATATGACTTTTCCAATTTTCTATCTAATCTGACCTCCCAGACAAACAAACGATACTGTTGTTGTCATAGACCAGATCAAAGACTGATTCTCTTATAATGTTATTTAGTCATCAACCTAGTCGTTGGTGTTTTTCCTTAATATTTAAAGATGGTTGCTTTCTATTAATTACCGTGAAAACGATGGAATTAATGAGCCGATTGGACCGCACCTTGTTCCCCGTAGCATCCACCACTAGGTTGAATTAGACTGCCTGACTGTCTGACTGCTTGAAGTGATTCCAGATCTATCATTGATGGCTGTTACGAGACACCGACGAAAAGGTCTTACTAGAGGATTTTTTTTTTAAAACATAATTAAAAAAAATATTTTTACCAAACCAACATGATTACTTTTTTTTTTTTTACAAAAATCATAAGAACCGAATTGTCAATTCGGTCCGCTTGGTTTTTTTTTTTTGGGACCGAATTGACAATTCAATCCCTGTTGATTTCACTTATTTTCAGAAAGGCGGCCATAGAAAATTCAAAAAAGACTACGGACCGAATTGGCAATTCGGTCCCAATTTTTTTTTTTTTTAGGATTTGCTTAATAAATAGCATTATTATAAATTTAGTTAAGAAAACATTTACATTAACAAAGATGTGTAATTCTATTCGCTAGGTTGTGCCAAAAAAATTGAAAATGAAATAGAGTAAATCAAATTTCATCTAATATTCTCCGACATTTGTATTAATATCCAAAGTTAATTACAAATTAATAATTATACACAGAATACCTAAGTTTTTCCAAAAATGTCCAAACCGGTAATTTTCTGGCCGGTTTTTTTTTTTTTTTTAAGAGACACTATGAAGAGCAAGATAATGAAATCTAACACTGAAAATTCAAATTTTTGTTTAAATTTTTTGTTAGATTACTTATTTTGATTTATAATTAGCATATATATATATATATATTAAAATACACTATATATTACTTGAAATTATGTTGAATTACACTATATTACATTAAATTACGCTTAATTATGTTGAACTATGTTGAATTACGCTAAATTACACTAATTTCGCTAATTATAATGAAATACGGTAAATTCATATAAGATGCAATAATTTTTTGATTTTCAGTGATTTGTATTAAGCCATACAGATTCAACTTATTTTTATGTGTAAATACTTTCTTATAATTTTGGACGAAATTTTTTTTAAGAATAATTTATATTTCCTGATTATGTATGCACAAAGATGTTGTTCAATGTATTATTATTGTAGATGCAATGTTGGAGGCCTTTAGTAGCCAAAAGATATCATGTCATGAATCAAATGGGCACTCCTTTTTGCATATATTGGATCCTATACAACTTAATTTGGATGAATTTTTGGTCCAAGTTGTACCATGACCAAGACTTTTGGCAACATAAGTCCAAAAATGAAAAACTTATTGATTATTAAGTGGTAAAGACATAATTTTTATGCAAACATTGTATTAAATCTTATTGAATGCTATATGTTATATTGATCACATGGGTTGCATATTCCATTTTTGAAAAGTACTAAGTAGAAGTCCAAGGTCTATATATACTGTATTTGTTAGCATTTAGTCATTTATGTATGGTTTTATATGTAATTCAACATAATTTCAAGTAATATAGTGTATTTTAGTATAAATATGCTAATTATAAATTAATCTAACAAATAATTTAAACAAAAAATTTGAATTTTCAGTGTTAGATTTCATTATCTTGCTCTTCATAGTCTCTAAAAAAAAAAAGGAAACCAGCCCAAAAATGGCCAGTTTGGACATTTTTGGAAAAACTCAGACATTTTGGGTATATTTATTAATTTGTAATTAACTTTGGACATTAATAAAAATGTCGGAATATCCTCTATGGGAGATAAAAAAGACATAATTAATTGTCTTTCGATGTCAAATTCAATTTGACCCACATCCGATATGATATATATGATACACAAGTGAGAAATTCAACCAAACCCTAAAAAAAAAAAAAAAAAAGTTGGGACCAAATTGCCAATTCGGTCCGGACTAAAAAAACTCTGGACCGAACTGGCAATTCGGTCCCTAGGCATTACACAAACGGCAACACAGTTTTATTTTGAAAATTTGTGAAATCAATAGGGTCCAAAAAAAAACCATGCAGACCTAATTGACAATTCGGTTCTTATGGTTTTTGTAAAAAAAAAGAAGTAATTATGTTGGTTTCGTAAATTTTTTTTTAATTATGTTTTAAAAAAAAATCCCTTACTAGAGGGGCGCAAACAAAACAGATACGGATCGGATAGTGGTCAAATCATATTTGTTTCTATTTTTCAGATAGAGATATGAATATGGATTAGATATTAGATGGATACGGATACGGATTGGATATTCGTTTTTCAATACTATTATTTATTAAAAAAAATACTAAAGTTCATAATATTTATCTAATTATAACGGTGACTAACATAAATTTTTTCATAATATTTAATAAACTATATGGTATATATCTACTATTCGGATACGGATAATTAAAATTTAAAACCTTATATGTATCCGTATCCGTACGGGTATTCGGATATCTATATGTAATTTTCAAATACGGATCTGAATCTGAACGGATAATATCCGATCCGTTTGCAACCACTGAGTCTTCTAACAAAAAGTTTCCCTTCAATAGGCCTGTTTTAAGTTCTGATACAATCCACCGTGAGTGGTCTGTAGGATATTGGCTACGTGAATTCCTTAAATAACCACCGTGAGTGGCCTGTTTTAAGTTTCCCTTCAATAGGCCTGTTTTAAGTTGTGGATCTCGTTGTTTTCTTTTCAGCTAACTTTGACTCACCTCAATCGAAGTTCGTATAAAAAGTTATGGTCAAAATATTAAGTGGTGTTAGCAGCTTCTATTTCACTACCAGATACACTTTGCGTGCCACAAAAAATTATAAAAAATGTAAAATTTGGCCTCTAAGTACAATTTTATATGGAGTTCATGCTCACCGGTTTGTATTTGTTATTTGAACTTTAAAAATGAAGATATAAATTTATAGTACATATTGATATGCGCTATGCATAGTACCGTAACATCACTCGTAAAAAAATAATATGAAGTATGTGTAGAATATGAAAAAAAATTCACTAGTGAATCCACACGCTATCCATTATCTAAATTTTATACAAGTTAAAAGAACACAAATAGTTCAAAAAAGTTGGTTTTGACAGCTGTTAAACACTTTTATAAACTAAAATAAGTATGTTAGAATACAAAATTAAATGCAAATGAGTATACATTGATTAGAAGTTTAGAACAATGGAAAGCCAAGGGCATTCCATTATTGCTATAGCCACCCTGATACGCCACATCAAATCCCTACCGTATCTGATATGTAGCATACACTACTAGAATTTGGACTTTTTGCAAGAGTAGCACTTACTTGTTGCAAGAGTGTGAACGGCCCTTGCAAAAGAAATGACATTTCTGACACAAGAAAACCTATTGCAAGGGTGTCCCTTGGAAAAAGTAACCCATGCAAAAGATTTGATATTTACCCTTGAAATTGTCTCTTATCTACTCTTGCAAATAATAATTGAAGACCCGTGACCCGCTAGCAGAGCCAGATATTATATTTTAATGAATGTCCTTGCAAAAACCTCATTCCATGCCCTTGTAATAAGTCTAAAGATTTGAGACAAAACAGTTGCAAGGGCTGACCCTTGCAACAAGTTTTGAAGATTCCGTTTTTATTATTTTATTCTGAAGGCCCTTGTAAGAAGTCCTACACTACCCTTGCAAGAAGTCTGGTTATTCTAACAACTACTAATTGCAAGGGCTTACCTTTGTAACTTGTTTCGTACTACAGTGCAGAGCATTTTCTGTATATTTTTAATGTCTCCCTTCAAATTAAATTTATTATGTAAACCACAGCAACAAGAATTACAGCAGTAGCTTAAAAAGAGTATGAGATACACAAATATTTAAGATACAAAAATAATTCGGAAACTTAAAATTGGAATATTTGTCTTAAACAGTGAAACCTTACAAAGTAATTGAGAAACAAAATAATTCTCCAAATTGCCATACATCACATTATTCCAGAATGAAAGTCTACCAATTAATAACCATCTTCATCGGATTCATCGTCGAGGTTAAACCAACCAAGTGATTCCTCAACTTCATGCATGTCTAATTATTGAGCTATGTTAGAAAGGTGTCATGGCCATGCAGTCTTTGTTGTTAAACGGTTTTTTTTATGCCACCTAAATCAAAATACAACATTAGTAATTTGTTTAATAAGGAATAAAATTTTCAGTTTGCATGATGCTTCACACAGTTAATTTCATGAAGAAAACACAGAAATTGAAGAAAAGAAGAAAGCAAACCTAAAACCAGAAACCGTTTAAAAAAAACTGATCATTCTATGTAAATGCATTGATCAGTTATTCAGATATTAAAACTTCTTCTCATTCTGTATATCGAAAATAAAACTGCTTAAAGGAAACTCAATGAAATCCAATTGAACTGAGAATTACAGCACAACAAGCAAACCAGAAGTAAAAGCTTATAGTTACCAGTATCTAAAGACGGCTTAGTTTTAAACTAGGCCAAACAAGGGAAATGATGGAACCAGTATCTAAAGACAACTTGGTTTTAAACTAGGCCAAACAGGAGAAATGAAGGAACCAGGATATGACAAGAGAACACTCAATTTTACAAACTGACCCTTATAAGTTTTATTATATTCACTATATGCTTACTGGTCTTTTTACAACAGGAAACAAATACATTAGTGTGATTCACTATCAAGCTGAGGTTTTTGAAGAAAATATGCAAACAGGTCCTATAGAATGACAGATTGATGTGACATTCATGCATTCAGTTCAACAGGAAATTGTCATTCAGAGTAAAGAGACGAAAGGATAAAAGAAAGAAAACAAACACTAAATGAAATAAAATCCAATCAGACTTGTATTAGTGTGCATATTATATCTGACGAAATTGCAGTTTAAGAGTTGGATGTGTGATCTGTGAAAAACAAGAAAAGAAGTTGCATGTAATTGCATAAAAAAATTGAACTGAAACCTTAAAAACATCTCACCATTATGTGGAGTTTGCAACGCCTCTCTCTATTTATATATCGGATATGGAATCTGGAATCTGACATTCATGCATTCAGTTTGTGACAATTCGTCAAACAACTCATGTGTGCGAGAAAAACATAAGCTATTTTGCATAATTAATAAGACATAAAACATTCAACACATTGCTATAAAAAAAAGAAAAGAAGTTCTACCAAACATTGATTCAAGCAGGTGCCTATTGATCATGATACTTCATATGATTCATTTTTTTTATGGAAATGGAAAGCTTGAAGCAATATAATTCTTTCATGCGTTAAGTTATTTTTTATTTTCTATTCAATTAGTACCTTATCAAGAGAATTGAGGTGATCCACGGCCCTTTCTCTGTTGGTCAGAAAAGTTTGTTTGTCCATCTCAATGTTCAGCGAACCCCTTCATGAACAATTTTTTTAATTATTTAATCCATTCATCTTAATGTTCGACGAACCCTAACTACACTACAGAAGACAATTTGGTACTCTAAATCAACAAATAAAGAAAAACAGAAATTCATGAAGGGCAGTATTGTCTTGGACTATTGAGATGAATGTTTGGTACAGAAATTCATGAAGTCCAGTCTTGTCTGGACTATAAATATGCATATGTAGAATAGTGGTTTATAGAGACCCGCAATTTCTTTAAGGGGTTTTCAGACGGACCCACAATTTCTTTAAGTGGTTTATAGAGATAAATAAAAGGGTCTAACACCTTTTACCAGATGCACCTATTTTAGCTGGGTTATGCTAGAGGAGCAGCACATATCTGGTTTCAGTGTTGATCTCTTCATGCAAAATGAAAAAAAAAATAAACTCACAATTACTATGTATACTCTATTGATCAAGATTAGAAAGAAATAAAGTGAATTGCTGACATGTATATATTTGTATGTGTGTTCAGGAATCAGCACAAACCATATAAATTCTGACAAAGGTGCATAAATGGAGAATTGAGCTTGTGCTTATCTAAGAATCTGTTATTTGCTTAGAAATAAAAAAAAGTAATATTAAATAAATTACCGAGCTCTTGGTTAAACCTCTTTCCTGCATCTACTAGCTCATCAAGCTTTGTAATCCTATTCAATGAAGACTTGGTACCAGACTACCAGATGTGTGCATAGCTGTTAAATGGACTTTTCAAATTAATAGGTCGAAGTACATTCATAAATTTATGGCGAATTGAATCAGAGAAAAATTGACAAAATTTATGAAATTCGAAGAAAAAACGAGCTCTTACCTTGAAGTTAGGATTAGGGTTAGGTTTCGACGAGGGTAAAAAGGGAAAATGCAGTGTATGGTGAATTTAGGTAGAGAAGAGGCGATGCGAACGAAGAGCGATTTAGGTGTCTCGGTCCGATCTGGGAGAGAGAGAACGGGGGAGTAGTGGCGGAGTTGAAAGAGAAAAGGAGGGAAGGAGAATAGAGTGAGAGAGAGGGAGAGAGGAATTCACATCCTCCCCGGTACCGTAATAGGGGAAACTTTTACAATTACTGGATCTGGACCATTGTTTTAACTTGGCACGTAAATCTCAAAACCCAATAATACTGCCCCCTTCGCTAGCCCGAATCTCAAAACGGATGAGAGTTCATCTTGAACCGTAAAGTGAAGGAATCTTTTACAGTAATGGAGAGGATACTTGTTCGGGAGAGAGAGAGCGAATATTTCTGAGGGGGAATTCGATAGGGGTACAGATCCCTAAAGTAATTTTAATTTTGCTTTTCATTTGGACCATCTGATCAGAATCCGATCCCTTCGGTATTCGTGTGACAACAGATTGGACAGTCCGGATTCATAATCAAAATTGGGTTATTTTAGGGGATCCAAATTCATTCGGGAGGGAAATGAAATTTTAGGCACATAGAAGAGGGAAAACCCAAAATTCATTCTGTGTGGCGCAAAAAAAAGAAGAAGGAAAATGAAATTGAAATCTATTGATAATTTGCACACTTCATCACAGATCATACGGCTCATATTCACAGCCCTAATCTGATTCTAAACACTTGTACATAATTAAATATTAAAATATTAAAAAAAAAACTAGTTTTTTACATTTTCTATTTACAAATTATAACAACTATTGACAATTTTATAGAATTTCATTATTTGTAGCCTCTTCAAATTGAGTCAAAAATTACGGGCCGTTGATTTCTGCATGAGCATTTAACGGTCGATCTGCAATGAAATAACACCTAATTTCTTTTAAAATGATCAAGTTAGTATCAGGAACCTTAACAATGAAAAAAAATGGGAGTTCCAACAACTATAAGCTTCGATCCAATGTGTAATATTTATAACCCTACGATGTCGTTATATTTCATTGCTTGGATGGATGTGTAAATGAACATCAAATTAGATCAAACTTACTAACAATGAAATTAATGGAACACTCTTTGATTTGAACGGTTCCGATCGACTAATAGACAACGTTTGTCGCTGTTCCTTCATTGACTCACCCAACAAGAGTTGATGTTCTATGATCATTAATTCATGTTTGACATAAGTCATTGATGCAACATGCATGTACAACTATACAATTTAATTTGTCAAAATTATTTAATAATGCAATAAAAATGTTCTAGCATTATATTTTGATATAAATTTTATCAATATCATTCTAAATTGTTGTCATTTTAATAATTGCCATTTTATCAATATGATAGTAAAAATATTGAACTAGTTAAATTTATAATAAATAAAACCAACATCAAATATTACTCATTAACATCTAAATACATATATGTATCATCGATTATAATACTAATTTGGCCACAGAAACTGTTAAAAATTTAAATATATTTTTTAGATTTTTTTTTCATGTTATTTGTTATGCATACATTTCTTAATTTTATTTTGTTTCATTTTCACTTCCCTCTCAATTTTCCCTCACGGAGCTTTGAAATTTGGGGCGATTTTATTAGCAGAGCAGTTTTAATTTTATGTAACGCACGACCTAAATAATTAAAAGAGTGTCCAATATATTTAACACACTGATTGAAGCTAAAATTGCTCTGTTAATATATGTACTCATGAAATTTTTTGTTCCCATCGCATCCAGAGAGGACTTAGGGAGCCGCCATCTCTCTTGTACTCATTTTGCCCTAAGATATTTTCATTTCCCTCTCACTCAGCAATATTTTCATTCCCTCCCCATCTCCCTCTCTCTCCGAGGGTTTTCAAAATCAATCTCTCCGCCGCTCAGCGCAAATCCGGCTCTCCTCTCTGCCCGCCGCTCAGCAACTTCAGCCCCTCTCTCCTTCCGCCGCTCAACATATATTGAGCGTAATAATGTAAAGATTCAGGGTGTGAACTGTGAAGTATGATATTCTCATTCAGATTTCCATCTCTCGCCTGACATTCGCTTTCCCCAGGTTCTCTCCGTTTATTCCTCCTCACTGATTTCCTTTCCTCTTGATTTCTTCTCGGAGAAGCTCCACGGTGAGAACTTTATCCTCTCTTCCCATTTTTTTATCTCGATTTCTGTTGTGATCTGGTAATTAGAACAATTAAATGATAAAATCTCACTGATATGTGCAACCGTTACTAGAGATAATTATTTTCATTTTTTTTGCTGGTATTAACAGTCGGCGCTGTTCAATTTCCATTCTTTTCTGACCGTGGTGCTGCTCGTGATCTGCACGTGTACCTACGTCAAGATGCAGTTCCCTTATGTTCTCGATCGCAAAACTGGGTTAGTGCTACTATGTTAATTTCTTTTCTTTTTGTCAACGCGAGTGGATTTACTTGACGTTTGGAGCCTTTAGTTAGTTGTAGTGCTTAAAATTTTGTGTTTGTGAAATGGTTTCCAGTTATGATCTGAGACTAGATGAGATCAGGTGTGCATTCTTGTTTGTTGAAACTTTTTTCCTAGAATAATTAAATATTAAATTTCACTTTAAATTACTGATGAATTTGGTAGAAAGCTTGTCTGAATTATGCAGCTTGTTTAGTACTAGTATTTGCACGAGTTTAATTGAAATTGAAGCTACATTGAGTCTTGTTTGAAGCACAAGTGCATGATTGAGGAATATTAATGAAAAATTGGATTGGTTTGACGTGTAATAATTAACTTAGGTTTAATGGAGATTGAATGAATGAGCTATTAAAACTCTCACCATGTACCTTGGCCAGAAAATTGTGTTTAATCAGAAGAAGTAATAAGTATGTTTTGATATTTACTTCAATCATGTACGTATTTACAAGAATTAATCATCATGTGTGCATTCTAATAAATCTATAATATGCTTTCTTAAAGATGGTAATTGCCACTTTACCCTCTACCTAATTCAGAAAACATGCAAAATAGTTCTTTCTTTCATAAGCAGTATTAGAGTGATAAAGTAAAGAAGGTTGATTGGGTGCTATAACCTTACCCTCTGCCAATTTCTTCAGAAAGCACACAAACAATCCTCTTTAATCCTAAAATAGTATAAATAGCAGTGCTGAAGAAAGGGTTTTTTGGCATCTTCATGATTGAATAGTGAAGTGAGGGTTCAGATATTCAGGTACTTGCATTCAAAATGCTGGGTTTCAAACCCGAGAGATTGTAGGGAGGTTCGTATGATATGCTTCAATTTCTGCAGTGTTAAAATGAATTGGTCCCTTGTTTCCTGTTTTTGTTTACTATATTCAATTAGACTTGTCAAATTTGATTAAATGAAGCTAACATCCTTTCTCAACCATGTTTGCAGATTTCGTGGCTTTTTCTGGAAGGCTGCTAGAATAGGTAAAATCCTATAGTCTTTTACTAGTTCTGCCTCATTTTGTATTAAAATTACCTGCAGTTTTGGCAATGGTATGAACCAGCAGCTTCATGTTCAATACCGTTACAACAACTGATGGTTTTTTAAATCTTTGACGGACTTTTCAAAATTAAAGTCCTGTGTGTTAGTAGTATCTATGAATTTACTGTAATTGTTCCAAGCTGGCAAAAAAAAAGGTAGTGTTACAATCCAAACAGCATGTGCTTACCTTGCACCTTATGCTTCTCCAGTCTTGGTACAACATTATCTTCCAGTCTTGGTACAATGACAGTAAATTCAATGACAGTGCCAATACTAACTTACAATCCAAGGGGAATTTACTATTATGCTGGTTCGGTCTTGGTATAATGTATTATCAATACTATCTTACATTCTATGCTAATGTAGGGTCTAGGTGCTGATTTTATAGAATCAAATGAGAGAGGCGCTTTCCAAGCACTCCTCAATGCGCAATCTGGACAAGAGGTGGCAACGTGTCAAGCCGTACTCAACCAATGGTTCGGGGAAGAAAATGAGAACAACCGGTCTTTCTAGTGCAGGGTTTGTCAACCTTAATCACAGAAAAGAAGTATTTTGAAGCTTAAAATGGTGGCCTCTTTTTGTAAATTTTTGGTGATGGGTCGTGCATATATTTTTGGTATAGAAACATGTTATTTATAGTTTTGTGGTTGCAATCCTTTTTGGTCTATGTTGTCATGCATGCTTGAATTTACTATGTTGATAAATGATAATTAAAATGCAAATCTCTATGTTTTATTGTATTGTTGTTCTTATTATGTTTCAATGACAAATGTAAAAGATTTCTTGGTTGCCACTGGGTTGGTACCAAATTGGTACCGGTACTAGATTGGTACGGGGAGGATTATAGAAATTGGGCGTGCTGAAAGTTTGCTGGAACGTCACTTTTTCACATCGGAATATAAATACAAATAAGGGGTAATATATTGCATGAAAAAGGTCTAAATGATATCCTTGCAAAAAAACTGGTGGGGCCCACCTCGGTTAACCTTGCAAAAAAATCCGGTGGGGCCCACCTTGGTTAACCTTGCAAATAACCTGGTGGGGTCCACTTTCAATACCCTTGCAAATAAACAGGGGGCCCCACCTTCTCTAACCATGTAATTGTTTAGTTCATTTGCCTTGCAATAAACCGTGTGGGACCCACGTTCTTCAACCTTGCAAATACTAAGATGGGGCCCACGTTCTTTATCCTTGCAAATACTCCCTGCAGGTGCCAAATCTCAGACTTTTTGCAAGCGTAGTTATTTCAAGAGTAGTCTCTTGCAACAAGATTGGGAAAAGTTATTGCAAGGGTAGCCCTTGTAACAAGTCAAAATTCGAGTATTTACATGGAGGCTTGTTCCAACGGTGGTTTTTGCAAGGGTGGCCCTTGCAAAAAGTCTTTTTCGGGCTTGTTGCAAGAGTGAGCTCTTGCAACAACCGAAATTTTGCCCTTGCAAGAAGTCCAAATTCTAGTAGTGATACACGGATACACTCAACGATTCGCATACAATACATATCCCAATAATTGTATTAGATACAGTTGTTGATACGCGTCTATCTGCATATCTACATGCTGGAATGAGATCCGTTGCTCTTCAAATTCCTACTATTTTTGCTCTCCTCTTTATCTCTCTCCTCATTCTCTCTCTCATATCTCTCTCATCTTTTGAAGAGAGATAGAAAGAAAAGTGGAAGAGCAAGATACTGCTATTCTTCTTAAAATAGCAGCAGATTCAGATCCCTAAATGTAAAGAGCCACAAAAAAGCGCATTTACTTAGAGGGGCGTGCATGCTCCTAACTCTTGAAAAGAATTCTATCGCTCTTACATTCGTAGTTGTACCTTGTGGAACTAGTGAAAATTGTTTTTCTTTTTAAATGAAAACTCACAAGTAGGAATCTAATTAAAAAGTCACGGCATGACTGGATACGACATGGCACGGCACGTGTGCCGGTCAAGTGCTGTAATTCGCGTGTCCCATGCCGTGACCATTCGCATAACATACCCATCTTTTAAAAATTTAGCACGGCATGACACGTCACACGAAAGATATGGTTACGACACTTGTTGTATACTAGTCCATGGGTTATTGGGTAAAGCATCGCCGAAGGTTTTACAGATTTTCTTGCATAACAAGAAATACTATGCATATACTACTGAAGAATTTTTTTTTTCTGAGATGAAGGCCCGTATGCTATAAAATCATAAAAAGAACACAAAGTTTGGAGTACATAGCAAATCACAAACACATAAAAATAGAAAAAAAAAAAAAGGATAAAACTAACACTTTCCCTAAACTACCCCTTGTCTAAGCAATACCAGTATATCCTTAAATTCAATTTAAAATCAAAATCTAGATACCTAAACCGCTAGAAAGCTACTGGATTTAAGTGTGTATCAAAGTCAATAAGCACCATAAAAGACAAACTCGGCCGAGCTGATTTTTGACCAATTTACGCGGTGAGCGAGTTTTGCGGCGAAAAGCGGCCGAATCAGTGGAATCGGACCGGAATCAGCCGAGTTTTTGTCCAAATCGGACCATGATAAGAGAGAAATGGAGGAGATGGAGAGAGAGCGGATGGAGTAAGGATTTGGGGGCGAAATTATTGATTTTGGCTTGGGCAATGCGGGTAGAAGCTCGGGCAGAAATGAATTAAAAAGAGAAGCACTGTGGTTGGGCCCCGCTTTTAATGAATTGCCCGTGACCATTGGAAGGCCATAGACTTTGACGGGTGGGCCAGCTAAAGAGATTTAGGTACCAATTAGAATAATTCTTGATTCTTTACTTCCATCTATAAATACTGAATCAATCTGTGGATTTTTTTCAGAGAATTAATTAGTAAATTTGTGGTTATTATAATTTTATATATTTTGATTTTTAAATTTTTTTATTAATATACATTTTACTGTTTTTAATATATGTAATTTATTATTTTTACTCTATTTGAGAATTAATTAGGCAATATGTTTAGTTTTAAATATTTATATTAACGGATTATTTGAGTTAATTCTTTTGACTTAACATAATATATGGATAAATTATTTTTTTATAATTTCTTTCCTATTTTTTAGTACAAAACAAGTTTCTGTCAAAACAATTTGAGTTTCCGATCCGATTTGACTGATTCCGACTGATTTATCTGATTCTGATTCTGACTGATTCATCCGATTCTGATTCCAATTCACATTTTTCTTTCTATGGTAACCACACAAACAGTAATAGAGAATCCGTTAGCATATCAATCGAAGAATTTTTTTCTATAGAAATTAATAAAACGGAAGAGAGAAATAGAAAAAGTATATCAGGTTTTTGATTGGTAGAAAGATTGGTAGGAATTCTACCCATCCTAATAATTTAAAAGTTTGGATCGGAAGAATTCCTATCGATCCTAACTCAGTTTTTTTTTTGTTTTGA